>CATIUR010000002.1:91774089-92374089 GCA_949592205.1 Helichrysum umbraculigerum | reverse complement strand
CAAAGAGGGAATCAATTACAGTCTATCACAAAATTTCACAGATATAAACGAGCAATTGGCACCAGAATCAAATAATACGCGAGCTGGTACAGAATTTATGAGAAATGTACCCGTTATAACGTCTTCATTAGTGACAGCTTCATCCACTGTCATTTGAAAAGCTCGACTAGCAGCTACTGGTGGTACTTTCCTCTTTTGGCCGGAGGATGAGGAACCCTTAGCCATACCCATACTCTGTCTCTTAGCCTCTGTACAATCTCCAGCTCGATGCCCCTCTTTTTGACAATTCCAACACACGCTATTAGGAAACGTACAATCCTTGGCAGCGTGTCCAAAAGTTCCACATTTAACACATCTTGAGGTTTGGGGAGTACAAGGACCATTATGTCTAGCCCGACATTTGTTACAGTAATTACTATCCATTGGATTAAATCTTCTGTTCTGCTGACCACCTTGCCCCTTTTGTTTACTAGATGAATCTCCCCTTTGTTTCTGTGAATACCTTTCCTTATTCATTAACCTTTTAGCTTGAATATCACCATCCACCGAACGAGCATAATCATATGCTTGTGAAAGAGAACCAGCTAATCTCACTGAAGTACGATAATCTGGAGGCAAAGTCTTCACAAAATGCTCAATCTGAGTTCTATCTGTCGGAACCCACTGTCCCACAAATCGTAATTTGTCAGAAAATTGCTTAATAAGCTCTTCAATCGACATTTGATCAGTCTTTTGTAAATCAAGAAACTCTTGTCTGATACGTGATAAGTTGTACTCTGAACAGAATTGCTTACAAACTTCGGCATGAAAGTCTGACCATCTAATCATTTTGATTTGTTCCGATGTCAATGGAGCAGTTACATCATCCCACCATGACATTGCTTGACCCTTTAACAGCTGAACCGCATATGGTACTTTATCTTTTTCTTCACAATGGCAAACTTCCAATTTTCGCTCCACATCACGTAACCAATCCAAAGTGTCAGTAGGATTAGTACTTCCAGAGAATGAAGAAGGATTGGTGGACATAAAAGTCTTAAGTGAACAACCCACTTTTAACTGCTGAAATGGAGGAATCGCATGTATCTGATAACTAGGAAATCCAGAAGAAGGAAAAGGTACAGTAGCTTGATAACTATAACCTTGTTGCTGCTGCTGAGAAACAAAAGGTATAGATACTGGAATCCGCTCAGAAGATACAACAGGAGGAGCAGTAGTTATAACAGGCGGCTGAGTATGAATAGGCTGTCGAGAAGACCCAGCCCGTTCATTCTGTAATTCCAACACCCGATTCTCTAATCTCATAATGTACTCTTGATCAGTTTCTGTTTCCACGCCTCTTAGATTAGATATTCCATTATGCTCCTGATTTTCTGGTGTTGGTGCAGAAATTTGAGAGGCATTGTTAAGAGTATGGACAGGTTGCTCATTATCCGCCATATCTGAAATCACATCATATCTCAAAATTCGTTAATCATTAGTACTAGCAAACTAATCAAATTTCTTTTCCTAACTAATCCCCACAACATGAAATGTTTGACCAACGGAACTAAGTTTAGGTATGAACACCTAGAATGTTCATTCCCCTAATCTTATGCTCTGATACCAACTTATAACACCCCATATTTTCAAAACATTTTTTTTTTAAACAACCTGGAAGCGTTATCCCATTCAACAACATTTACATATAAGATAATATCAAAAGTTAGTTATTACACGTACTATCATTAAGTTATTTCATTACAACCCAAATTCTAGTGGTGTTATTTATACAAACGTTTACGCCAAAACAAAAGTAATCAAGAGTGCCCAGCTTGTCAAACATTTCACCCAAAACCTCTCAACCGAGCATAAGCAAACTTAACCTGCAAAAGTGAGGTGGGGGATTAGCACGAAGCTAAGTGAATAACGATTCTAACAATCTAACTTAGCATAAACAATCAATTCACAACAATCAACTAATAGTAACAATCAAATTAGATGATCGGTGGTTCTTGAGGTACCCTCAGCCCGCGGATGGCCCACCAAGAACACTTATAATCCACTGCAGGCCAATACAGAGATTTTACCGATAGTTCATTGCTATCTTTAATCAGTATGGACGAATTCACAACGAATGTTCAGCAATACCATAAAGATTAACCTATAGCAACTAAACCCAACCGAAATTGACCTCTATCATTCCAACCTATCATGGAATAAGCCACTAGCAATCAATCATTTAACCGCAATCAACTTATCAAAAACTCACAATATCAATCTACTTAAAATTGATGTAACTAAATTGTTAACACCAATTTAAACTGTGAGAACCAGTCACTCACCTGTCTCGTTTCAAGCTTCACTCAAAGATCTAATTTTATTGAGTCGTGGTCGGATCTGAAATACAAAAGAATTCCAAGTCAATCCTCACATTACATTATATATAACTTAATATTAACAATCAAACAAGTATTAAGTTATATAAACATATTATGCAAGCAAATATCACATTATAAAGCTTAAAATAAAACATTCAGTCCAGCCCAAGGAATCCATCCGGATTCAAGGGAATCCGCCCGGATTCAGACAGAATCCGCCGGATTCAACATGAATCCGCCGGATTCCCGACCTCATTTCAGCTCCAATTTTGACCAGAATTCATTCTTGGGAATCCGTTCTGGAATACATTCCGGAATACGCCGGATTCACTTAATCCCGATTACCCATTTTACCCGGAATCCGCCGGATTCAAAGGAATCCGACCGGATTCCCTGGTTTTTCAGTACCTGCACAGATCATTTCCTGCACAATTGCAACTACGAACCAAAAACCCAAATTCGACCAAACTGAGTTCCAAACATGAATTTTTACCATTCTTTGGTCACAATAACATGTACTAACATCATCTAACAAAGACTCCAACATCAATTCATCACAAATCATCATAATCAACTATAAACTAGCTATTTCATAATCAAACCAAAAACCCAAGAATCTAACAATTTTATTCATGTAATCAGCATGAAATCAACTTAATAAAACTAAGAAATCATCATACAACAATTATTTGAACTTTACAAACTCTAATTCACATCATTCAAGCAATTCATCTACTTTCATCTTTTAGGTTAAACAAGAACTTAAACTTACAAGTAAAGAACAAGGAGATGATGATGAGGATGATGATGATGAGCTTATGATTCAATCTCCAATCTTGATTAAGTCTTGTATACTAATCACTAGCAATTTGTGTAGGTTTGAGTTTGAGGTTTTAAGAAGTAAAATGAAGAACACAAAAGAAAGTTGGGGATAACATAAGTCGGCCTCATCCCTTTTTAAAACCGACTCCCTTTATTTAACAGTACAATATTATACTACCTTTTGACCTATTGTCTGGAACCTCAATTTCAAATACGATAAATTTATTTTATTTTACCGTCACCTAAGTTTATTTAAAACAAACTATATTTCACTAGTCACAATATTTCCTGAGGCTTATTTACCTACAAATTTCACAATCAAACACAAAATACAAGTAAATATCACAATTAAATATAAAGAAATACCTGTTTCTCCTAGGCCCGATTTGGGGATGTTACACTTGGGAAAACATAGAAGCATTTAAACAGCAAGTAAAATCTACTGAGGTAAATAGTATACAGGCAGTCGGGTCATCTGTGAGTAATCATACCCGTGTTGAGTAGGTCAATAAGTCTCGGATTCGGGTGGTTACCTTTAGTGTTAAGCACATAGAACCTGCCCTTAGCGTTGTTGCTGTTCTTGTCCTTCAACTTTGGGCAATCCCTTCTGAAGTGTCCAGTACCATTGCATTCATAGCAAGTTTTGGGCACTGTGGTGTTGGTACCAGTCATGACTGCTTTGCAGTCTGTGGCCACATGTCCGAATCGCTTGCATTTGGTGCAAGGGCACGAACCATCACGGTGAAGACTGCACTTAGAGCAATAGGGCTTGCTTCCTTTATACCCTAACTTGTCATCAGACTCAGAGGCGTTGGCCTTAGCAGTTGCAGGCTTCTTGTTAGTTTGGCTCTGGTTTCCAGGGTTTCCATCAACTTTCCTCTTGTTGTCTCCAGAGCTGTTTCCAGAATTTTTGTTACCAGCTGTTCCTTGGCGAACTATTTGTGCCATAACTTGTGTACCATACGCACAGTGCCATGAAATGTGGGAGCATCGGACGAGGTAACCATTCCTTGAATTCGTGGAGGAAGTCCCCAGACATAGCGCTCAATTCGCTTGGATTCCGTATCAACCATAGATGGGCACATGTGTGCTAACTGATTGAATCGAGAAGTGTAGCCAGCAATGTCATTCCCTTGAGTGGTGAGATTCCAGAATTCTGCCTCGAGCTGTTGAATTTCATCCCTAGGATAATACTCATCCTTGAGCATTTTCTTCAGCTCATCCCAAGGAGTTTCCAGAGCAATGTCTTGGCCCACAGAGTCAGCATAAGTGTTCCACCATGTCAGAGCATCATCCATGAAAGTGTAGGTGGAGAACTTAACCTTACTGTCCTCAGCGCAGTTGCAGATGTGAAAGACAGCCTCTGTCTTTTCCAGCCATCGTAATAACCCAATGGCACCTTCAGTGCCGTTGAAGTTCAGAGGCTTGCAGCTAAGGAAGTCTTTGTAGGTGCAAGGTTTTACCACAGTGGTAATTGGTGGTGTTTCAGCGCCGTCAGATCGTCGTCGCTCAGCACTTAGTGTGTCAGCAACCAGTTGATCAACCTGAGCTTGGGTGTACTTTTGGCGTCGTGGAGGCATGTTCCTTCAATGAAGATAAGGGACATGTCAGAGTTTCGTATAAGAATATGATCATCGTAGTTGCATATATAACAGTAATATATTACAACACAATTGACAATCAATGGTGTAGAATAATGAAGATTGTAATCATTTAACATGCGAGTTCAAAGGATTACAAGAATTAGAGTTTTACAAGAGGTGTCGGGGATATTATTTCCGTACAGATATCAGCGGTTATGCGAAATGTGATAGGAAGATAGGAAAAGATTTTGTACTTAGAGGAATTCTGAATCCAAATGTTAATCATGGTGGGTGAGTAAACGATGGGTCCTCTGATGACCAATTCATGCAGAATGAAGTGTCGAAGTTTTTAACTCTACCTAGGTAAGCCTATTTCGAAGAGATGGCCCTCGAAACCAAGGCACATCTCGGTACTATTTTTCCTTTCTCGATCAACTTACCGTTGGCGAGTTCTAAGGCGTATATGAACAATAAGTTCGTTACCAAGTATCGGAGGATATTAATAGGTCTAACCATATATGTATAACCTATACATACGCATTATCCACCTAGTTGTGTCTAACGCAAAACAAGTACAAGTCACGGTTCTCTCGTGGTCAGAGTCAACTAGTGCATTCCTGTTCAACATAACCCCTTTCAGAGTTCACATCATCTTCATTTAATTGTACATAGTTGATCAGGCTATGTTAAATTAAACTTGTATGATGAAATCCCTGAACCAGTTATATCTAATGAGGAATACTGCCTAACGGTAATAGTCTAGGCCCACTAAATGCAACCTAGTTCACTATAACCTTAGGCTCTGATACCAATCTGTGACACCCCCAAATTTAATGCTTTGCGGAAGCGAGTTTTGGGTGCCACTAATCAAATATCAAACACCAAGATTTATAGCAAACGACTCTAAATGAGACGTTTTGGAAAATACATTACAGTACAGTACATTACGTAAGTTTTCAAAAGTGAACATAGCTTGGAGTTCGGCTAATAGTATCTAGAGATTTTAAAACATGACATCCAGTACAAAAGTAATGCAATGAAATCTCCAAGTATGAATGCATACGACTCAAGCTATCAAGCAATCCTGCGGGCCATCACTACTGTTGACGCGTACCTGAGAATGCATCACTAAAAGCGTCAACCAAAAGGTTGGTGAATCTCACAGGTTTGTAGTAAGAAGTAATAGAAAGTTTTGGTACAACAACAGTAAGTAAATAGCATTTACAAACAAGTAATTCAGTGAGTAAGAATCAATTACACAATGAAATTCGGTAAGTAAGTATCAATTACTTTCAAGTAATTAAGTAGTTAGTATCAATTACACTAAGGTAATTAGGTAAGTACGTATCAATTACACTCCGGTAATTAAGTAATTAAGGTCGGTCTATCTTGCCATGAGCCATCATAGTCGAAGCTTAACGTACGTAATTGTGCCCCTTGTGAGTGCTAATCCAAAAACACTCATATGTAACGAGTAGAAAACGCCCATTTATACGAGTACGGTTCGTGGTGGCGCTACCACCCTGAGCGGGGATTGTCAGTCCCATATGGATCCATATACTAAAACTCACGCTTATCCGATAATTAACAACTATGACTTCAGAGGCCTTCATTGGATTAACGTAAACTCATGCAATTTGATATACCAGTGAGTAGCAAATTCGGTATCGTAGTAGTACAGCAAGTTTGTAAGTTCGTACAGTAGCACAGTAGTAAATCAGTAGCATAGTAAAACAGTGAATCACTATGTTTGTAAAATAGCACAGTATCAGTATCACAGTAAAACAGCGACTCACTTCGTTTGTAAGGTGGTAAGTATCAGTATCGTAGTAAAACAGTGAGTCACTAGGTTTGTACAGTAGTACAGTAGTATATCGGTAAAATAGTAAGTTCATGGAGTAGTAACTCCGTAAAGTAGTAAACCTCAAAGGTCGTAAAGTAGAAATCAGTAGGTTTGTAAATCAGTAAAGCATTTTGTTTGTAATTTTGCAACACAGTAAGTACCAGTAAGTAATCAATACATTTTATACATGTATTCAAGTAAAACAAGTAATGCATCTCCCCCAAAATAGTAAAACAGTAAAAAAAAAAAGGGGGCTGTGAGACTCACCTGAAGAGCAAGCAACCCTAAAGTGCGCGTGTGTACCAACGTAATCTCCTAATGTCCTATACATGCGATATTATATAATTGTAAGTGTACGTTTAATAAATCATTCGTTGCACGTAAGTATATATATCGATATACTTATTAGTTGAATATATATATTCTTATATATATTACTTGTCGTCATTGAATATATGTATATATATACATATAATTGTAGTTGTCTTTTCAAAAACATAATTTGTTTGTTACGAATGTTGATTTCGTATATATATATATATATATATATATATATAGTTATCGTAAATTTATACATATACGCATATACATACCAAAACATAGTTTATATAAAAGTATTTTTATCCGTTCTAAATGTTTTCCATATCATTTAGTGACTCTCTATATAGTTACTACGCGTTATGCACATAGTTCAAACCATTATGCACCTAGTTTTCCATTATGCACCTAGTTTTCCATTATGCACCTACTGTAAATTAGGGTCCTGGAGATCCGCCGGATCATGGCCGGATCAAGTAAAAATGCAGGTTTTGGACTGATCCGCCGGATCATGGCTTGATCCGCCGGATCTGGGCATTTTTCAGGCTCTGTTCGTATCAAAAACACTGGATAATGATGGGAAACAATCTATTGGATATAATTCGTTTATAGAACTCAAATACATGTTTATAAGCTATATAAACTCAAAAGTTAGAGAAAAAGTGAAAGATTTCCTTACAATTTTGAAAACGAAACGTATGGTGATGATGAGGATCACGATGATGATGATGATGATGATGATGATGATGATTGTTACTGATGTTGTTGTTGTTCTTGTGGTTGTTGAATTGAGAGGGAACGAGAGAGAGCAGAGAAAGAGATCGAGTGTGTGTGTGTGTGTGTGTGTGTTACATTATTGGGGGTCGGTTGATTTAACCGGCCTCCAATAATTGAGGGTTGGTAGTATTTTTCGCCCCGTGTTCGCGTACCCGATCGTTATGTAGTATAATTGATGTCGTGTAAACGGGGTTTTAATTTAAAAATGGAAAATACCTAACTTACTATACACAACACAGGCAAGAATACCTGATCATATATAGTATAGCTCAGTAAGTCCGAGTCGAACACAGGGAACGGATGTCAATATCAACAAATTGGAAATTGCTACAATTAATTTAAGCAGTAAAAGTGGGGACGTTTTAGTTCCGGTCGAACAAATGAGTAACAATTATAAAAGAAATGATTAATTAAAGAAAACTAATTTATTAAAATAAAGAAATACTAAAATAACTTAATTAAAAGATTTAATTCAAATAATAAAAGAAGTACAATTGCTTAGACTAGTTTCCTCATAATCTGATTATCACTTTATTGAATTGCAGATATGTGGATCTTATTGTGACATGACAAATATACCAATTATCCTTACAAGATTAATTGATTAAACACAATCAAGAAAGATATGAAGTTGTTTTCAACCCGCTAACAGTTCAATTTAACGTTATCCACCGAATTGTGTTATGGATTAAAACTACAGCGTCTATATGATTTAACCTTATAACTTGAATCAACAAAGTCTATAACTATTACTAGTTTTCACATTCATTGCCAATTCTTAATGATAATCGATCCTAGCCTATCAAACTCAATCTATTTAGTGATAATTATCAATTTAAAACCAACAATCACCAATAATGACCAATCAATAAAGAACTCAATCATAAATCAATGGATCATCACGCTAGGTTATCATTAAGATTCAACAATTAAACATGGATCTTCGAATAAACATATAAACATTCATAAAAACCAAAATAATCCGCAATTCAATAATCAAATCATCATCTGAGTATATTCATCTAAACAATTGTAATAAAAACTTAGCCAATCATAATTTCACAAACAATCAGACTCAATATCATGTCTATAATCATAATCAAATGAAAGATATAAACGAAATCGAACCGAAAATGTCGAATAACAATTAGAAGAACAAAAGCCCTTGATTCCTTAAGCTTTAATCCCTCCAAATGCCTCTGGAAAATTGGGTTTTTGTTGAGAAAATCGTCTGGAGAAAAGTGGTGAAGTGTTGTGCAAAATGAGAGCAAAATGGAGTTTTTAGGGTTTCTGCCGAATCAATCCATACGCCGTATGGAATTCCATACGCCGTATGGATTGAAAAGCCCATGGATCTGACCCGCGTCTTCTGGTGGCCCGGCTCATTCGATCCATACGCCGTATGGATTTCCATACGCCGTATGGATTGCAAATTCCAACTTCTCAGCCAATCGACCTCCATTCTTCAACCTTTATTCTTTTTTCGTATCTTTTCTTCGATATTCACTCGATTTCCGCTTCTTTTGTAATTCAAGCTCCAAATAATTCCTAAATGCAAATATGAACGAAATGAGTATCGAATTCAATTAAAAAGCATAAGAATTCATCTAAATAAAGGGGCAATTAGCACTATAAAATAGCACATTTTGGCGTTCATCAAACATCCCCCACTTGAATCCTACTTGTCCTCAAGTAGACTAGTAATTCAAAAATTCAAAAATTCAAAACTTTAAATATGAACGGCAAACAATGGATAAAAGGACTTACAAACTACACAGCATTCGACAAACCAAATTTTCATCTTAAAATCGATTCTTCCTTAAAACTCAGCAATCAAGAAACTCTACATGGGAAGCCATTCTAACATATTATTATTACCCATAAAAGATAATTCACTCAGATTACTGATATTGTTGTCCACTTAAACAATCTAAATTTCAGAGATTGAGCTTAACTTATTATTATTCTAGCAGGCCTTACCCTTGATTTTCAATAGCAAAATACTCTCATATAGATAACGTGTCACAATTCTCCAAATAATGAACATCCAAATAAATCAATCATTTTTCAAACCAAGACATTGGTGACAGGTCTGTACCTTAGTATAACAGAGCGACATAACTTGGCTTTGGTTTTTCAATTAATGAGTCTTTTGTACTCATTTATTTTTATCTATTTTGATATCAAATATACTGACGGAAACCAGGTCTGTACTTTCGTACAACAGAGGAGACAACACCCAGTATATTCCCAAATGATGATTATTAGAATCCCAAAATTATGGATTATAACATGCTATCAAACAAGAATTAAGACTAAAGTCATACCTTGCTAAAAGATCCTCATAGGATAAATCCCTACTTAATTCATTACATTTATTACTAGCTCAATAACCTTCATATAGATTGCCTATCGGTACATCATAAGATGAACTATCTAATATTTAAAATTAAATTCATATAATTCCTTGCATTCCCAAACTGTGTTACAAGATTACTGAACTTTACAAAGAAAACAATTTTAAACAAAAATTTGGGCTGAAAAATGACTAACACGTAGAGTGCCTCTTAACCTCAATATTTTTCAATAGCTACCATTCATAAGTTAGGGACAATTAAACTTCTTTTCCCCCATCCCCCACTTAGAAACATGCAATGTCCTCATTGCAAAAGAAAATAAAAATAAAGGTAATAGAAAAGAAGTGAAACAGAAAACTCCCCTGATTTGAAGGCAATTTGCTTGAAGGACTTCGTTCAGAAATAAAATACAATAGCACACTTCCGTAGGCAACACGATTGCATTTAGCATAAGCAATAAGCCTTTAAACCCCTCTGTATCCCGAATGGACGAGTTGTAGTCTCGTGAGGGTTTCCAGAGAACACACCCACAAAGTTCAAACCTGCAAACAAAAACAATAAAACAGGAAACAAATTAACAAAATAACGGGTTGTCTCCCGAAAGCGCTTTTGTTTATCACGTCGGTAAGCTCGACATCTTGCTTCACCACTTAATTCAAATCCATCTCCAAATCACGCTTGGAGTCCCTTATATCACCATAGTACTTCTTCACTATACTTCCATTGACTTTGAAAGTTTTTCCAGAATATCCTTGCAAATCAACAGCTCCAAACGGATAAACTTTGTCAACAACAAATGGGCCAGTCCAGCGTGTTTTTAATTTTCCTGGAAACAGATGCAATCTAGAACTATACAACAGAACTTTATCACCCTTCTCGAATGTATGGTTCGACTTACGACGAGCATCATGCCATTTCTTAGTTCGCTCCTTAAACAATCTCGAATTGTCATAAGCATTTATTCTTAATTCATCCAACTCGTTTAACTGTTCCAGTCTTTCCTTTCCAGCTAACTTCTCATCAAGATTGCACTTCTGTAAAGCCCAATATGCTTTATGCTCTAACTCAAAAGGTAAATGACAAGCTTTTCCATAAACAAGGCGATAAGGCGTTGTTCTAACTGACGACTTAAATGCTGTTCGTGCTGCCCATAATGCATCATCCAACTTGTATGACCAATTCTTAGGATTTCCTTCAACTGAACGTTCTAAAATACGCTTCAACCCTCTATTAGTCACTTCCACTTGACCACTTGTCTGTGGATGATAAGCAGTTGAAAACTTATGTCTAACTCCGTACTTTCGCAGCACTTTTTCCAATTGCAGATTTGTGAAATGTGTCCCTCGATCACTAATTAAAGCTTTTGGTGCTACAAAGCGCGAAAATAACTGCTTAAGAAAATTTACCACAACGCGAGCATCATTTGTGGGTAATGCCTTTGCTTCGGCCCACTTAGAAACATAGTCCACAGCCACAATGATGTATTTGTTTCCATTGCTAGGTGGAAACGGGCCCATAAAGTCTATACCCCATACATCAAAAATCTCGCTTACCATAATTGGATTTTGCCACATTTCATCCTTCTTTGGAATTCTCCCAGTACGTTGGCAGGCATCGCATTCCTTCACATACTTGAATGCATCCTTAAAAACTATTGGCCAATAAAAACCTGCCTCGAACACTTTCCTTGCAGTGTAGTTTGGACCATGATGTCCTCCAGCCGGACCATCATGACAGTGCTCTAAGATAATATCACATTCCTCTCCAGCTACACATCGTCGGACAATTCCGTCAGCACACTGTCTGAACAGATATGGATCTTCCCAAAAGTAATATCGTAAAGATGAGAAAAACCTCTTTCTTTGGTTAAAATCCAATCCGGGTGGAAGAGTCTTTGTAACTAAGAAGTTTGCAATATCAGCGAACCATGGAAATTCATTCAGAATTGCTTTCAACAAGCTTTCATCAGGAAACTTATCTTGAATTTCCGTTTCATCCAACTTATCCAAATCTGGATTTTCCAGTCTTGACAGATGATCTGCAGCCAGATTTTCCGCTCCCTTCTTATCACGAATCTCAATGTCAAACTCCTGCAATAACAAAATCCATCGCAACAACCTTGGTTTTGCATCTTGTTTTCCAAACAAATATCTTAATGCAGAGTGATCGGTAAAAACAACCGTTTTTGACAGGACCAGGTAAGAGCGAAACTTATCAAACGCAAAAACAACAGCAAGCGATTCCTTCTTAGTCGTAGTGTAATTCTCCTGTGCACTCGTCAAAGTCTTGCTTGCGTAATAAATAGGTTGAAACTTCTTATCAACCCTCTGACCTAAACCTGCTCCCACAGCGTAATCACTGGCGTTACACATCAATTCAAATGGAAGATCCCAATTCGGACTTATCATAATTGGTGCGGATACCAATTTCTCCTTTAAAATCTTGAACGCATCTTGGCACTATTTTGAAAACTCGAACTTAGCTTCCTTTTCCAACAACTTGTTCATAGGACGTGCTATCTTTGAAAAATCCTTGATGAATCTCCTATAGAACCCAGCATGTCCTAAAAAACTTCGTATTCCTTTAACATTTGTTGGATGAGGTAACTTTGCGATCGCCTCAATCTTCGCTTGATCAACTTCAATACCAGCTCTCGAAATTTTATGCCCCAACACAACTCCTTCTCGCACCATGAAATGACACTTTTCCCAATTTAAAACGAGATTTGATCTCTCACACCTTTGCAACATCCTCTTTAAATTCATCAGACACTTATCAAAAGAATCTCCAAACACAGAGAAGTCATCCATGAATATTTCCATGTTGTCTTCTACCATATCATGGAATATTGCCATCATGCACCGTTGAAATGTGGCGGGTGCGTTACACAGACCGAAAGGCATTCTCCGATAAGCGAAAGTTCCGAATGGGCAGGTGAAAGTAGTCTTATCTTGATCATTTGCATCAATTGGGATTTGGAAATACCCGGAGAATCCATCTAGAAAGCAATAATACTCTTTTCCGGCTAGACGTTCGAGCATCTGATCAATGAATGGCAAAGGAAAGTGATCCTTGCGTGTCGCATCATTTAGCTTTCTATAATCTATACAGACCCTCCAGCCAGTAACAGTTCTTGTGGGAATTAACTCATTCTTCTCATTAGCAACCACTGTCATACCTCCTTTCTTAGGCACAACATGAATGGGGCTGACCCATGGACTATCAGAAATCGGGTATATCAATCCAGAGTCAAGCAATTTAATGATTTCCTTCCTCACAACATCCGTAACCTTAGGATTTAATCGTCTTAATGGTTGCACAACTGGTTTGAAATCAGACTCCATAAGGATCTTGTGCGTACAATACGATGGGCTAATTCCCTTGATGTCACCGATCGTCCATGCTATAGCATGCTTATGTTCCTTCAGAACTTTTAGCAGACTTTCTTTCTCATTTGCTGATAGCTTGGATGAAATGATAACTGGCAAATCCGACTCTCCTTGTAGGTATGCATATTCCAAATGGGTCGGCAAATCTTTCAATTCTAACCTTGGTGGTTCTTCAAAAGAAGATTTACATGCCAACACCTCTTCTCGTGAGCAGGGAATCCCATGCATAGTGATGCGAGTCTCTTTCTTGACTAAAATACCATTAGTCTCAACCGATTCTTCATTCTCAGTCGGCTGATCACCTTCTACTTCCTCATCACTCTCGAACTCTAACTCCTCAAGAATTTTATCGAATTCTTCAATATCTCTAATTGCTTCTATGCTTCCCGTCCATCCTTCCAGAATCATGGGATCTAGATCTTCATCTTCCATGAGACGTTGAAGGAATTCTTCATCATCAGTCATTTCTCTGGCACTTACAGAGTAGCAAGTGTCATCAACTGCAGCAGGATATCGCATTGATTTGTTGACATCAAACACTACTTCATCTTCTCCTAACCTCAGAGTGATTTTTCTATCATGAACATCAATCAATGCCCTTGCAGTGGCTAGAAAAGGTCTTCCCAAAATGATAGGTACCTTTTTATCTTCAACCATGTCCAGAATGATGAAATCACACGGAAAAACAAACCTATCCACCTTAACTAGCACATTCTCTACCATACCCCGAGGTTATTGAACCGAACGATCTGCTAACTCAATGCACATTCTAATTGGCTTTGGTTCCCCCGACTTAAGTCTGGCATACATAGTATAAGGCATTATTGATATGCTTGCCCCCAAGTCAGCCAATGCATGAGTAAGGTCTAAACTTCCAATCAGACAAGGAAGGGTAATACTCCCAGGGTCTTTCATTTTCGGTGGAAGTTTATTTTGCATAACTGCTGAATATCTCTCGTTCATCGTCACCGTGGTCGCCTCTGCCAACTTGCTCTTATTAGTTAAAAGTTCCTTCAGATACTTTGCATACTTTGGCATTTGAGCAATGGCTTCCACGAATGGGATGTTAATGTACAGTTGCTTCAGATTCTCTAGAAACTGGTGGTATTGAGCATCATCTTTCCCTCTTCTCAAAGTTGCAGGATAAGGTGGTGGCGGTGCATGACCCTTAGCATATTGCTTATCTCTTGCAATTTTTTCAGCCTCAGTGTCCACCTTGGGACTTTCCACAACTTCTACTTCCTTTTCTTTCTGCGGTAGGGGTTGAGAAACAGGTTTCTTCTTTGGAATGGGGTCTTCAAAACCCCTTCCACTCCGGGTGATCACTGCTTTCGCCTGATCCAGTGGATTGGTCTTAGTGTATCCAGGTAGGGTCCCAGGGAATCTTTCTTGAAGAACTTTGGCTATGTTGGAAACATTACCTTCAATTTGCTTAATCGCAGCTCCTTGGTTTCTCAATGCAGCATCGGTGGCATCCATTCTTTGTCCAGAGCTCGTAATGAATTTCTCATTGGAAGTGAGAAATTTACCCATCATTTCTTCTAAATTAGCTTGCTTGTCTGAAGATGAGGCACCTGGCTGCTCCTTGGTGAAAAATCCAGGTTGAGTTTGGCGAAACGGTCGCCCTCCATCTTGGTATGGTCTCCTGAAGTAGTTTCCACCGCCCTGACGATATGGTGCTTGAGCTTCTCCATACTTAACTTCCTTAGTCTGTTCTCCCGTTCGCGTCTCGGGGCAATCCTTTACTAAATGGCTTCCTCCACAGTTGTTGCATCCCACTTGGATAGCATGGACAATTTCAGTAACCTTTTTGATATCTCTGCCCGTGTTGTCTAGCTTAGCGGTGATGGCTGCAAATCCATCTTCATCATTCACAAACCTCTTCCATCTAGAAGTGCCATCATCCCATAACTGAGAGTGTTTCGCTTGGTCGCGAATGGCAGTCAAAGCATCACGAGGGACTTTCTTGGGAATAGGCCCTTGGGAATCCAGTTGCTGTCTCGTGGCGCGATCCACTCCTTTATAGAAAATACTCACGACTTGCTGATCGTTCAGGTCGTGCTGCGGGCACTTATGCATCAAGTCCTTATATCTCTCCCAAGCTTGGTGTAGTGACTCATCCATTTCCTGCTTGAAATTTCTGATCTCGTCAATCATCTTTGAAGTTTTGGAAGGAGGACAATACATCTTCAGAAACTTCGTGCGAAGGTCTTCCCATGTGGTTATAGATCCAGCTGGCTCGTTTTGAATCCATCTCTTAGCAGCTCCCTTGAGTGTTATTGGGAATACCCTGAGCATAACTTGATCGCGTGTGATGTTAGGAACGTTGAACATATCGGCTATCTCAATGATTTTCTCCACATGATCATTAGCATCCTCCCTTTCTTCTCCTCGGAAAGGATTCTCCCTAAGCTCCTTGAGGAAGTGTCCCTTGATTTCGAACTCCACATCTTGTGCAATCGCTGGCCTTACTACTCCAGTGCCACGGTCATTACGCATCCGACTCGAATACTCTTCGAGTGTTATGTTGGCGATATCTTCTGCCATTGCGTCTCTTGGGTTTCCCTGATTGATCGGAGGTTCGAATAAGGACCGAAGATACACTCCAAAATCCCCTTCTAAATATGACGGAAGGTTGTGGTGTAAACTTGAGTTGGGTGGTACAGAAGCGAGATGAGGATTCCTTGATCGGGTCATAAACTTCCTGCAATATAATTCCCGAAGCAGTAGAACAAGACTCTAAATGAATTACTTACTAAACAATCCTAAACACAAAAATATAATTTGAAACATAAATAAAACAGAACTGAACTTAAATAACAATATACAAAGATCAAATTCCAATTTGTCAAATTAAAACAAACCGCTCCCCGGCAGCAGCGCCAAAAACTTGATGTCGTGTAAACGGGGTTTTAATTTAAAAATGGAAAATACCTAACTTACTATACACAACACAGGCAAGAATACCTGATCATATATAGTATAGCTCAGTAAGTCCGAGTCGAACACAGGGAACGGATGTCAATATCAACAAATTGGAAATTGCTACAACTAATTTAAGCAGTAAAAGTGGGGACGTTTTAGTTCCTGTCGAACAAATGAGTAACAATTATAAAAGAAATGATTAATTAAAGAAAACTAATTTATTAAAATAAAGAAATACTAAAATAACTTAATTAAAAGATTTAATTCAAATAATAAAAGAAGTACAATTGCTTAGACTAGTTTCCTCAGAATCCGATTATCACTTTATTGAATTGCAGATATGTGGATCTTATTGTGACATGACAAATATACCAATTATCCTTACAAGATTTATTGATTAAACACAATCAAGAAAGATATGAAGTTGTTTTCAACCCGCTAACAGTTCAATTTAACGTTGTCCACCGAATTGTGTTATGGATTAAAACTACACCGTCTATATGATTTAACCTTATAACTTGAATCAACAAAGTCTATAACTATTACTAGTTATCACATTCATTGCCAATTCTTAATGATAATCGATCCTAGCCTATCAAACTCAATCTATTTAGTGATAATTATCAATTTAAAACCAACAATCACCAATAATGAACAATCAATAAAGAACTCAATCATAAATCAATGGATCATCACGCTAGGTTATCATTAAGATTCAACAATTAAACATGGATCTTCGAATAAACATATAAACATTCATAAAAACCAAAATAATCCGCAATTCAATAATCAAATCATCATCTGAGTATATTCATCTAAACAATTGTAATAAAAACTTAGCCCATTATAATTTCACAAACAATCAGACTCAATATCATGTCTATAATCATAATCAAATGAAAGATATAAACGAAATCGAACCGAAAATGTCGAATAACAATTAGAAGAACAAAAGCCCTTGATTCCTTAAGCTTTAATCCCTCCAAATGCCTCTGGAAAATTGGGTTTTTGTTGAGAAAATCGTCTGGAGAAAAGTCGTGAAGTGTTGTGCAAAATGAGAGCAAAATGGAGTTTTTAGGGTTTCTGCCGAATCAATCCATACGCCGTATGGAATTCCATATGCCGTATGGATTGAAAAGCCCATGGATCTGACCCGCGTCTTCTGGCGGCCCGGCTCATTCGATCCATACGCCATATGGATTTCCATACGCCGTATGGATTGCAAATTCCAACTTCTCAGCCAATCGACCTCCATTCTTCAACCTTTATTCTTTTTTCGTATCTTTTCTTCGATATTCACTCGATTTCCGCTTCTTTTGTAATTCAAGCTCCAAATAATTCCTAAATGCAAATATGAACGAAATGAGTATCGAATTCAATTAAAAAGCATAAGAATTCATCTAAATAAAGGGGCAATTAGCACTATAAAATAGCACATTTTGGCGTTCATCAATAATCTTTTAAAATGATAAATTTCTAAAAATATAATCGTACATGTTTTTAATTGCAATATTTTATAAAAATGTTTTTACGGAGATATAAAATTATATCTTTGTTTTACTTAAAACATACGGATAGTTTTATGTGTTCAAAATATATTTAAATAATTTTCTGAGTATAGTAATATTATATCTATCAATAATATTTCGGTTGGGGATGTTTTTTACTAACTTTTGTTTCGCAGTCTCTGAGTATTTTCAGATTGCTCGAGAATGATTTTAGTAATCGCTTAACGTTATATATATATGCCTATATATATATATATATATATATATATATATATATATATATATATATATATATATATATATATATATATATATATATAATATTCGAATTAAAAAGTTTAAATTCGGACGAAAATTTGGGTCATTTTTGACTGGGTGTCACATTCTCCCCTTGTTAGGAGAATTTCGTCCCGAAATTTGTTCGTAGTAGTTGTCGGTATGTCGAAGTAATAGTCTGTGTGTGTCCTAAGGAAATACGTGAGTGACACAACACTTTCATAGCGTTGTCTTCCTCCCCTTGTTAGATAAGTGCCCTACTGGCCACTAAAGGAATAGAGGAAACATGTTTCAGTATGTTTGATCATTTTGTGTGTAGGAGCGAATTCAGTCGTCAGTCAGTCACAAAGGTGTAGCTACACTTTGTACTAGTAGCCTAAAGTAATGTAGAAAACTTCCACTAAGTTCATGCAGTCTGTAACGAATAGTAGTATCGTAGCGTAAACTAGACTCTATCAGTCTCCTATAAAAACTAAATGGTTTAGCCTACGTTAGTTTTATGTGGGATGTTACCCATTGTATAAAAATTAACCGGTATGTCTTCCGATATAAAACAGTGTAGGATCTGTTATTCCTATACTTATGCAAGCTAAACCTTGTCTCATATAGAAACTATAGAATCTAAATTGTCATTTTTCCCTAACCTTATCATACACTTAGAATCTAAGGAAAACATAGAAGCATTTAAACAGCAAGTAAAATCTACTGAGGTAAATAGTATACAGGCAGTCGGGTCATCTGTCAGTAATCATACCCGTGTTGAGTAGGTCAATAAGTCTCGGATTCTGGTGGTTACCTTCAGTGTTAAGCACATAGAACCTGCCCTTAGCAGTGTTGCTGTTCTTGTCCTTCAACTTTGGGCAATCCCTTCTGAAGTGTCCAGTACCATTGCATTCATAGCAAGTTTTGGGCACTGTGGTGTTGGTACCGGTCATGACTGCTTTGCAGTCTATGGCCACATGCCCGAATCGCTTGCATTTGGTGCAAGGGCACGAACCATCACGGTGAAGACTGCACTTAGAGCAATAGGGCTTGCTTCCTTTATACCCTACCTTGTCATCAGACTCAGAGGCGTTGGCCTTAGCAGTTGCAGGCTTCTTGTTAGTTTGGCTCTGGTTTCCAGGGTTTCCATCAACTTTCCTCTTGTTGTCTCCAGAGCTGTTTCAAGAATTTTTGTTACCAGCTGTTCCTTGGCGAACTATTTGTGCCATAACTTGTGTACCATACGCACAGTGCCATGAAATGTGGGAGCATCGGACGAGGTAACCATTCCTTGAATTCGTGGAGGAAGTCCCCAGATATAGCGCTCAATTCGCTTGGATTCCGTATCAACCATAGATGGGCACAGGTGTGCTAACTGATTGAATCGAGAAGTGTAGCCAGCAATGTCATTCCCTTGAGTGGTGAGATTCCAGAATTCCGCCTCGAGCTGTTGAATTTCATCCCTAGGATAATACTCATCCTTGAGCATTTTCTTCAGCTCATCCCAAGGAGTTTCCAGAGCAAGGTCTTGGCCCACAGAGTCAGCATAAGTGTTCCACCATGTCAGAGCATCATCCATGAAAGTGTAGGTGGAGAACTTAACCTTACTGTCCTCAGCGCAGTTGCAGATGTGAAAGACAGCCTCTGTCTTTTCCAGCCATCGTAATAACCCAATGGCACCTTCAGTGCCGTTGAAGTTCAGAGGCATGCAGCTAAGGAAGTCTTTGTAGGTGCAAGGTTTTACCACAGTGGTAATTGGTGGTGTTTCAGCGCCATTAGATCGTCGTCGCTCAGCACTTAGTGCGTCAGCAACCAGTTGATCAACCTGAGCTTGGGTGTACTTTTGGCGTCGTGGAGGCATGTTCCATCAATGAAGATAAGGGACATGTCAGAGTTTCGTATAAGAATATGATCATCGTAGTTGCATATATAACAGTAATATATTACAACACAATTGACAATCAATGGTGTAGAATAATGAAGATTGTAATCATTTAACATGCGAGTTCAAAGGATTACAAGAATTAGAGTTTTACAAGAGGTGTCGGGGATATTATTTCCGTACAGATATCAGCGGTTATGCGAAATGTGATAGGAAGATAGGAAAATATTTTGTACTTAGAGGAATTCTGAATCCAAATGTTAATCATGGTGGGTGAGTAAACGATGGGTCCTCTGATGACCAATTCGTGCAGAATGAAGTGTCGAAGTTTTTAACTCTACCTAGGTAAGCCTATTTCGAAGAGATGGCCCTCGAAACCAAGGCACATCTCGGTACTATTTTTCCTTACTCGATCAACTTACCGTTGGCGAGTTCTAAGGCGTATATGAACAATAAGTTCGTTACTAAGTATCGGAGGATATTAATAGGTCTAACCATATATGTATATCCTATACATACGCATTATCCACCTAGTCGTGTCTAACGCAAAACAAGTA
Source organism: Helichrysum umbraculigerum (assembly GCA_949592205.1). Taxonomy (NCBI): domain Eukaryota; kingdom Viridiplantae; phylum Streptophyta; class Magnoliopsida; order Asterales; family Asteraceae; genus Helichrysum; species Helichrysum umbraculigerum. Next base: position 92,353,510 of record CATIUR010000002.1, on the reverse strand, counting down.
CAAGTCACGGTTCTCTCGTGGTCAGAGTCAACTAGTGCATTCCTGTTCAACATAACCCCTTTCAGAGTTCACATCATTTTCATTTAATTATACATAGTTGATCAGGCTATGTTAAATTAAACTTGTATGATGAAATCCCTGAACCAGTTATATTTAATGAGGAATACTGCCTAACGGTCATAGTCTAGGCCCACTAAATGCAACCTAGTTCACTATAACTTTAGGCTCTGATACCAATCTGTGACACCCCCAAATTTAATGCTTTGCGGAAGCGAGTTTTGGGTGCCACTAATCAAATATCAAACACCAAGATTTATAGCAAACGACTCTAAATGAGACGTTTTGGAAAATACATAACAGTACAGTACATTACGTAACTTTTCAAAAGTGAACATAGCTTGGAGTTCGGCTAATAGTATCTAGAGATTTTAAAACATGACATCCAGTACAAAAGTAATGCAATGAAATCTCCAAGTATGAATGCATACGACTCAAGCTATCAAGCAGTCCTGCGGGCCATCACTACTGTTGACGCGTACCTGAGAATGCATCACTAAAAGCGTCAACCAAAAGGTTGGTGAATCTCACAGGTTTGTAGTAAGAAGTAATAGAAAGTTTTGGTACAACAACAGTAAGTAAATAGCATTTACAAACAAGTAATTCAGTGAGTAAGAATCAATTACACAATGAAATTTGGTAAGTAAGTATCAATTACTTTCAAGTAATTAAGTAGTAAGTATCAAGTACACTAAGGTAATTAGGTAAGTACGTATCAATTACACTCCGGTAATTAAGTAAGTAAGGTCGGTCTATCTTGCCATGAGCCATCATAGTCGAAGCTTAACGTACGTAATTGTGCCCCTCGTGAGTGCTAATCCAAAAACACTCATATGTAACGAGTAGAAAACGCCCATTTATACGAGTACGGTTCGTGGTGGCGCTACCACCCTGAGCGGGGATTGTCAGTCCCATATGGATCCATATACTAAAACTCGCGCTTATCCGATAATTAACAACTATGACTTCAGAGGCCTTCATTGGATTAACGTAAACTCATGCAATTTGATATACCAGTAAGTAGTAAATTCGGTATCGTAGTAGTACAACAAGTTTGTAAGTTCGTACAGTAGCACAGTAGTAAATCAGTAGCGTAGTAAAACAGTGAATCACTATGTTTGTAAAATAGCACAGTATCAGTATCACAGTAAAACATCGACTCACTTCGTTTGTAAGGTGGTAAGTATCAGTATCGTAGTAAAACAGTGAGTCACAAGGTTTGTACAGTAGTACAGTAGTATATCGGTAAAATAGTAAGTTCATGGAGTAGTAACTCCGTAAAGTAGTAAACCTCAAAGGTCGTAAAGTAGAAATCAGTAAGTTTGTAAATCAGTAAAGCATTTTGTTTGTAATTTTGCAACACAGTAAGTACCAGTAAGTAATCAATACATTTTATACATGTATTCAAGTAAAACAAGTAATGCATCTCCCCCAAAATAGTAAAACAGTAAAAAAAAAAAAAAAAAAAGGGGATGTGAGACTCACCTGAAGAGCAAGCAACCCTAAAGTGCGCGTGTGTACCAACGTAATCTCCTAATGTCCTATACACGCAATATTATATAATTGTAAGTGTACGTTTAATAAATCATTCTATATATATTCTTATATATATTACTTGTCGTCATTGAATATATGTATATATATACATATAATTCTAGTTGTCTTTTCAAAAACATAATTTGTTTGTTACGAATGTTGATTTCGTATATATATATATATATATATATATATATATATATATATATATATATATATACATATATATATATATAGTTATCGTAAATTTATACATATACGCATATACATACCAAAACATAGTTTATATAAAAGTATTTTTATCCGTTCTAAATGTTTTCCATATCATTTAGTGACTCTCTATATAGTTACTACGCGTTATGCACCTAGTTCAAACCATTATGCACCTAGTTTTCCATTATGCACCTACTGTAAATTAGGGTCCTGGAGATCCGCCGGATCATGGCCGGATCATGGCCGGATCAAGTAAAAATGCAGGTTTTGGACTGATCCGCCGGATCATGGCTTGATCCGCCGGATCATGGCTTGATCCGCCGGATCTGGGCATTTTTCAGGCTCTGTTCGTATCAAAAACACAGGATAATGATGGGGAAACAATCTATTGGATATAATTCGTTTATAGAACTCAAATACATGTTTATAAGCTATATAAACTCAAAAGTTAGAGAAAAAGTGAAAGATTTCCTTACAATTTTGAAAACGAAACGTATGGTGATGATGAGGATCACGATGAAGATGATGATGATGATGATGATTGTTACTGTTGTTGTTGTTGTTCTTGTGGTTGTTGAATTGAGAGGGAACGAGAGAGAGCAGAGAAAGAGATCGAGTGTGTGTGTGTGTGTTACATTATTGGGGGTCGGTTGATATAACCGGCCTCCAATAATTGAGGGTTGGTAGTATTTTTTGCCCCGTGTTCGCGTACCCGATCGTTATGTAGTATAATCTTTTAAAATGATAAATTTCTAAAAATATAATCGTACATGTTTTTAATTGAAATATTTTATAAAAATGTTTTTACGGAGATATAAAATTATATCTTTGTTTTACTTAAAACATACGGATAGATTTATGTGTTCAAAATGTATTTAAATAATTTTCTGAGTATAGTAATATTATATCTATCAATAATATTTCGGTTGGGGATGTTTTGTACTAACTTTTGTTTCGTAGTCTCTGAGTATTTTCAGATTGCTCGAGAATGATTTTAGTAATCGCTTAACGTTATATATATATGCTTATATATATATATATATATATATATATATATATATATATATATATAATATTCGAATTAAAAAGTTTAAATTCGGACGAAAATTTGGGTCATTTTTGACTGGGTGTCACACAAGCCCTTGTTGTAACGCTCGATGCGTTTGCTTTCGGGAGTCACCATGTGGGGTACCAGGCATGCCAGTTCTTGAAATCTTGTTGTGTACCCGGTGATGTCAGCACCGATCATCTGGATGTTCCAAAGCTCGGTTTCCAGTTTCTGTTGTTCGCTTTGAGTGCAAATCTCTTCCATCATCATTCGTTTCAATGTCTCCGAGGACATGGAGTAAGCAGCTGGGCGTCCAATAATCTGGACCTGAGCGTTCCACCAGGTTAACGCTTTGTCAGCTAGAGTACACGTGGCGTACTTCACTATTTTGTCGGTGGCACAGTCGCTGATGTCGATGACTGATTCCATCTTTTCAATCTAGTGGACCAGGTCAATGGCCCCTTCGGTCCCGGTGAAGGTGCTGGGTTTGCAAGATTGGAAGGTTTTGTATGAACACCCCTGTTGGGTATTGGTCTGGGCTTCGCAGTTGACAGGTGTGGCTCCACTGTTGTTTACCACATTTTCTCGGTTGCGGCTGGCCTCATATTGAGCAATAGCTTCGGCAACGCGTCGCTCGATGATCTGTTCAGTTGTCTCGACGACAGGGGGTGTATCTGTTTGGCAACTGTTGCGGGTCTTTCTTTGCTTAGGCGGCATGCTGACGTTCTGCGAGAAAATGCAGAAGTCAATGCCAATGAAAGAGATGTGAAGGATGAAGTTTCACATAATTCAGTTATTGAGTATTTAAGAAGAAGTGACAAAATCCCCATCACATATGTCACGACTATGAAACACCCATATGTACTTAGTATAATATAATCACGTTGGCCAGGCGTCATTATATGATGCTAAATACATACTTCTTTTCATCAATCGTTTAATACGATCAGGTTCATATGGGTTTTGAATGAAAGGAAGCAGTTTCAGACATAGTACGGTTCGACGAAAGAATCACGTGTATCGATGTGTCGTAACGATAGTTAGACATATGCAAATGTGTGCATGCATGTGCGTTCTAGCCAAGGCTATAGTCTAGGTCTCTAAGGTCTCTAAGTCACCTAAGAAATCTAGTTCGCTATAACCAATGTCTCTTATACCAATCTTTAACACCCCCAAATTCATTGATTTCGATTAGCGGAAGCATTTGATATAAGTTAGGGAATGTCACAATTACACAGTACATGCATACGTATCTATGATTACAACAAAACATCAATCTATTAAGATGCCAAAGTTAATAGTTTACAAAAGTTGACGATTCATCAGATCGTATAAAAGTAGTAATGTTATACAAAATGAGATTTCTATAATATGACTAAAATCTGAATAGTTATACAAGAGAAATCCAGTGTCAAAAGTTGGCATCCTATTTGCATTGCGGGTCGCCTAAATTCCATATGTGCAGGCGGTTCTTACGTGCGTAGCTAATTCCCTGAAAAACATAGCAAAAGTCAACAACGAGGTTCTGTGAATTCACAGGTTTTATGTTTATAATAGTTGAACCAAGTTCGAGTAAGTTTGTTGACTCAAAAGTCAAATAGTTGCATTTATGTCATTTGTTCAAGTATAATCGTGGTGGGATGTTACCCCAAATATGTACTCATTGTTGCTGTGGGATGTCACCCAAATATTCTGTTAGAAAACATGTTGTAGGAAAGCAGTATCCTAGTAGTTATGTTAGAATGTAAGTATCCTAGTTGTTGTTCGTAGGAATGTCAGTATCCTAATTGTTGTTTTGTGGATCCATGTCAGTAGGATCCAGTGCCCATGTCGGTAGGGACTTTTCAACAGTTTAGTAACAATAGTTGATCCATGTCAGTAGAATCTAGCGCCCATGTCAGTAGGGACTTTCCAGTAGTAGGGAGTGTCAGTGTCCCGTGATCCATGTCAGAAGGATCTAGTCCATGTCAGTAAGACCCATGTGTTCAACAAGTATAACGGATCCATGTCAGAAGGATCTAGTAGTTACCCAATCAGTTTTGTGAAAGCATTGATGGTCGTTCCCCAGTGTTTTCAAATTAGTACCGGTCGTTCTCCGGTTTATCAAACAAGTTTTATACATTTACAGTGTTGTAGTATGAAAATGTTATTTCGTAATCGTCAAATTTGTGTAATGGTTTAACGGTTTAATGTACTCTAATCGTTCGAGTAAAACAAGTATACAACCATGTTTGTATAAAAGCGTTTGACTATGTTTTCCACCCCTGTTCAAAAGCAGTTAAAACAGTAAGAGTAGGGGCTGTGAACTCATCTGTTGAGTTGAAAGTGTTCGAGTGCTAGCAAAGCCTAATGCCCAAGTCTAATCCGGAATCCCCTAACGCCCTAAACCTATGAGATTTAATGAGTATGTAGATGTCTAAGTCGACCATCCATGCTAGTGTTCATACAACCAATTTATGTCCAAAGTGTTCGTTTAACGTTTACGTTTGTATTTCGTTGTTGTGAAAATGTATACGACTCGTTAGTGATAGTTTTGCACAAATATTTCAAAGTATTATTGGCAGTTTCGTTGTAACATCATTGCTTAAGCGAAAATGCATTCGAAATTTCATTGCTTAAGCGAAAATGCATTCGAAAAATTTTATTTCGGGGTAAAATCAAGTGGTAAAATACTTAGTGAAATCATGTGTTTTTAAGAGTCTGGAACCGGCGACGTTAAGTGCGACGTCGCGTGCGACGTTGCGTGCGACATTAGGGTCTACGTCGCTATATGCGACCTCAGGATTTGGTGCGACGTAAGGGTCGACGTCGCTATGTGCGACTTCACAACTTAATGCGACATTAGGTGTTATGTCGCTATGTGCGACATTGTGGGTCCTTGCAACGTTGTGACTGACGTCGCATTTAGCCCAAGCCAGATGCGACGTAATGGACTGTTCGACGAACAGCTCGAAAATAACGAGTTTCTGGTCGATTTTTGGACATTTTCAGTTGATAGAACACTAAAGCATGATAATCTAAGTATTATAAACAAGAAATATTGAAGGAAACGTCAAAATCTAAGAGTTTACGAAGATGTCGGAAACTTACGCGGTGTCGGTTTTAAAATCCGAAAAAGTAGAAAAGTAGATCGTGATCCCGTGAATGTTTTTCTCCAAAGGAGCTCGGTGATTCGGTGCGTTTTTGGTGTAGTTTTTGTATGATTTGTGTGATTTTTGGTGTATTTTAGAGAGAGAGAGATGAGAGGAAAAGGGAGTGGAGAGAGAATGAGATGAAAGAAAATGAAAGAAAATAGGGAGGTGGAAGGGGTTTTATCTCCTTTTTCGCCTCCCATGTTTGCGTTCCATGTGGTGTTTTGTTTACCCGATCGTTTAAATGTTATACTATTTTAATTTGGTAACTTTTTAAATATGTATTCAAATTCATTTTTAGTTGAGATATTTTATAAAGATATTTTAGTTAAGTTATAAAAATTTAAATGTTTATTTTGTTTCGTTTTGTCAGAAATGTTTCGAGTTGTTTTAGTTTGCGAAATACTTTGTAAATATTATCGACATAATATTTAGCAGTCGTATATTTTTGTCGCGTTTGTTCCAATCGTTTTGTACGTAATTATACAAGTTAAGTATTATGCAATACTACGCATATTAACTAGTTGGGTTTTGCTAGACTTACCTCTAAAATATGTTGTGAATTCACTCAAAGTAGGGAATTAGCCTAATAATGCAAATGATTAACGTTTATAGTCGCGTTTAAATTTGTGGGGTGTCACATTCTCCCCCTGTTAGAGAAATCTCGTCCCGAGATTAAAAATCAAGTCGGAACGCCTGTCGCGTATGTTTTCCGAAAAGTCGTGTTGTCAATAGTGATGATAGTTTACGTGGCGTTCTATGTTGCCATAATAGTTCTAACAGTTAAGTATACTCGCGGTATAGTTTGGTAAGTGGTACGTTCGGTAATTAACCAATGTTTAGCAAGTGTCAAGTTTGAATCGACATTCGAATAAAAGAAATGTTAAATCGTAGCAATAGCTGTTAAGACGTACCGTGCTAGCTTAAAGGTCCGCAACCGAGTCCGGTGCACGGAGGATGTATGCGCAGCCGGGGGCGTTGTCTCTGTTAACGACGCGGTTGTTGTTGTTTTGATTATTGCGGTTGTTATCGTTGGGGCTTTTGAGCTGTGGGCATTGGTTTCGGTAGTGTCCAGGTTCACCACACCTGAAGCACCCATTGTTTCGTTGTTCGTTGTTCTCAGGGTGGGTTCTGCATGCTTGGGTTCTGTGCCCATATCATTTGCAGTTGTCGCAGAAGAAGCAGTCTCCTTCATGGTGCTTCCCGCACTTCCCACACTTGGGCCTGTTACCAAGGTAGGGTTTCTGTTCAGTGTTGGCGATTGCAGCGTAGGATCGGGTGCTTCCCGGGTTTCCATTTTGTTGACCCTGACGGTCGTTGTGGTCACTGTTCCATTTTCGTTTGTTGTGACCAGAGTCGCCAGCTTCTATTCGGAGGGGTTCAGTTTTCCCTGAAGCAGCTTTCAAAGTTCCGATCAGGACCTCGTCATCGGTCAAGCTCTGTGCCAGGTCAACGGTACTCCTAAAAGTAGCTAGTTTGGAGGACATCACCATGCCTCTGATTTGTGGGGCCAAGCCCTTGTTGTAATGCTCGATGCGTTTGCTTTCGGGAGTCACCATGTGGGGTACCAGGCGATATGTCGCACCCCCCCAAAACACGTGGTAGCGGAAATGATGTGTGCCGAGAGGTCGGTTGCGATTTTACTCGCGTCGTTGCGGGCCTTCCTCCTGGCGCGGCGATCAGTGGGTTTTAAATTTGTAAATGCGGGGCCTAATTATACTTAAAACTATGGGAGTACAGTAGTAAGTATGACCTAGGGTCGTTCTATAAACCAGAAGTATTGTGAAACGTTAAAGTTGAAGACGATTTATCTAACTAGTAATGATTTTTAACAGATTTTTGGGGTTTTGGTTTTGGTTTTGGTTTTTTTTTTTATTTATACTTAGGCAGAAAAATTTAAATAAAGCAAGATAAAATATCGGTAGTTAGCAGATAATCTAGAGGAGGTGTTTGCTATGACTTCATTAGTTTTCTTAATTGGGATGATGGATTGTAATATGATCTCAAAAGTTTATATTCCATTCATTTCAAGTATTAGTGGAGTAAGCACTAGTTCCCTACTGATAGATTTCTCGATCAGTATGTCACTGAGTAACTAGGCTATCGTGATTCTGATCGGAGTAGTTTATCCAGCCATACAACACTAACCAATGACGGTATAGTGACCCTTATATGGAAATAAATCCTGGGTGCATGAATAAGGCGACAAACCAATCTCGATGTCCGACCTTTCTTAACCCCACAAGGATACTTTAATCTAAACAAAATATTCACTTTCAAGATCAGATTTAGCGTGCGTTGATCACTTTCTATCGATGGGTTTGTAAAGTCTAAGTATGATTTAATAAAGTGCACAATAGGTAACTACGGCTATTTTCCGTGGAAATACCAAGTACTTAGCCGATTTGCGGTACCGACTTTGCTTATAGTTGGAACCCTAGACTTTGTTTAACTAAGTTTGTATTTGAGTACAATGATTCTCCATCTATGATATAAACCAGCCCTTACTTTGAAATCCCAATAAATCCCTAATTTGCAAATAGCGTAATATTTGCGTTCAGTTAGAAAACAGTATTTCCACAGGTACGGTGTACTTTTGCGTTCTGAAGGGAAAGCGATCTTTCCACAGTACCGGTGTACTTTGTGTTCAAGTTAGAAAACGTTGTTCCATAATCACCATGTACTTTGCGTTCGATAGTGAAAACATTATTTCCATGATGACGATGTACTTGGTGTTCCGTTTTAGAAAACAATGTTTACATTCTTCGCAAATCAGACCATGTTTTAGACACAGATAACTAATCACCTTGGATAGGGTTCGCGACGTCCTATCATTAAGGCCGTAGCCACGTTTACTGGTTGAAAGGCGTTAAGTTTGATTGAGGTTTAAAATCATAGATAGAAAGTGGATCAACACACTAATTAATCATTAATCGACAACGGATTGTGCCCACGACTTTCATAGCTTCCACGTTCCGTACTACACACATTCGTGATGTTTCCGGTGCTATACAAATGAAAGCCGTATAACGTTACCTCCGTTGTTTTCATAATGACATCACCCCAATTAATACGACTAATTACATCATAGCAAACACGCAATAATACTACTCGCTAATCATGGCAAACAATCCTAAATCTAGCATGACAACAGTAATAACAATCATCATAACGAAATAGATAAAGGATAGAATTAACCAGAGTAACAGCGTAGCTGAATATACGTGAACGAATACAAGCGGAACTCCAAGTATCCTCCAAGCAATATTACAATATTACCCCCTATTCGTCCGGTCAGAGCCGTGACTAACTAGCCGCTAACTACGAAAACTGAAAATATAAACCTAACCTAGAGAGAGAGAGAGAGAGTAGTGAGAGAGAATTGTGTTGATGGATGAGAATGTGTTGAATGATGTTGAAATGAGGTGAATTAGTCCCATATATATACTAGTTGCTCAGCCGTATCGTCCAGCCTTATTTGCACCTTCAAATGTCCAACCGTATCGCTCAACCGTATCAAAATTTGATCTTGTACGAGGGAGGAGGACGATACGAGGGGACCTCCCGTATTTCGGGTGGAAATGGCACGATACGAGCGAACACGGATCAGATACGGGAGAACGAAGCCGTATACAGGAGGACACAGGCCGTATACGGTTGGTCCAGGCCGTATACGCCCTTGCCAGGCCGTATACGGTCATGTCCAGGCCGTATACGGCTGTACTTGCCCGTATACGGCTTGGTTTGCCCGTATTGGTCTTCTCCGGTTGCCTTGATTCTTCGTTTGGCCGTAACTTTTGACTCGGGTGTCCGTTTTCAGCGTTCTTTATATCCACGCGATCGTATTTTCCTAAGGAAGAAAATGACATAAGTTAGAGGTCATAATTCCAAGCGGATCTTAAAAAGTACTAAAAAGCGTGAACGAGAATGCTTATGATCGTTTGTGCTCTATTTTATTCGTTTTTAGGCCTTTTTGGTTGATTTTTGAAGCGTCATCTATATTTTAGCCTTCATTATGAAATTTAGTATAAAATGTATATTTCAAATGTTTTTCATCCATAATTGGGCTAAAAAGGTGAGATAGTGGCACACAAAAACCTGACTTTTTGCGTGTCATCAAATATCCCACACTTAGACTTTGCTTGTCCTCAAGCAAAACTCAAATTTCTCACTTGCTTCCCCAATGAAAATATTTGAAAATGTTAATGCATTTTGGGTGAATCAAAATGTTGAGAGCAAACAATCCCATACACAAGTAATATATCCTGGAAACTGAGAGAAAATAAGGTATTTGTTTCAGAAGCATGAAATAATTCTCTTTGGCATACTGTTGGGATATACATGACTAGGCGATCTCACAAGGTGGTCACTCAATTCACTCAGAAGTGTTTCGGGTTACCTATCATTCTAATCAAACGAAATCGCTCAATAACCAGTCATGCAGCATCCATCGTCATAGGCTTGCTCGAGAATCACATCTCCACCACTTAGGTGAGGACGGTGCTAATCATCCCAAGACATTCAAATGGGTTGTAATGTTTGGTGAGGGTTAAAAGGAATGGATAAGTGGGAAATTGTTTTTAAGTAAAAGGGTTTTGCTTATCTTAGGCCTTTTTAAACTCATGAAAAAATTTTATTTAGATAAACTTTTCAATGAAAACGGAAACGGTTATCGAAAAGGGGAGGAGATAGCTATTTTGACTTCTATCTCTTAAAACGCACGGAAGATTATACTCTTTTAGGAATCGGAGTTTTTGGGAGATTTTGAAGCACTTAGCTTTATTTCAGATGATATATATTTTCGTTTCTTTTCTTTTCTATTTTCTATATTTTTGGCTTGGAATTTCTTTGCCAAGGATTTCCTAAGGAATTTTTCAGTTTATTCACTGCCCTTTTGAGACCTTTTCTGACTTTCATTTTTTTCACACTTTTGACAATTTCAAATTTACTTGGTGCCAATTTTACGCACTACAAGACTCTCGATTTGAGTTTTGATCATGGGAACGCACACGAGGAGTTTTGAGTAAACATGAGATTTGTAATTTTTGAGTGAAAACAAAAAGAATACCTAAATAGCATTTTTCAAAAATTTAAAAATTTCTAAGATAAGGTTTTGGTGGGTGCGGATGTAAATGGGTTTAAAGTTTGGGTTTTAAGGAAATGAAAAGGCTAAGGCTCAACAGGGTTTTCTAGGCGGATCATCAAGACTAAAATTGAGTGTTGGAAGGGTTTTGGGCTTGAAGAGATATGTAAAAATGGGGTTAGATCCTAAGGAATGTCAAGGTCCTCTGATTGCACCTATACCGCGTACGGTACTCAACCAATGTGGTCTCGACATGTATAACAGGAGCAAGTTCTAATTCCGGATGCATGCATCGGTATACACTCATCAAACGAATAGTGAAGCATTAAAAATGAATGATTTTCATGGCTCAAGATACCTCACTACAAGATTGGGTTGTATGTGTCTAGTCATGCGATTCCTTTTAGATTATTATTTCAGCTTAAAAAAAGTCCTAACTTTTTTAATCCTAATTTCCAAAATACATTACTCATATATGAAAATGATTCCTCTCAAGACATTTTAAAGCAAAAATTTTGAAAAATTTCAAGCAAAAGTGGGGTTTTTAAAATTGAGGAACATTTTCCGAGTTTTGCTTTTGGAAGAAAGAATCTGACCTAAGGTATTCTATACCGCTATCCCACACTTAGAGGAACATTGTCCCTAATGTTCTCTTGAGTTGACATTTTATTGTAGGTAAAATCCCACACTTAGAGTTTGAACATATCGGAAAATGTTGCTCAAGTGTTTGTTTTGGGCTGGAATCCCACACTTAGTGATAAGTTAAGGATATGGCATAGATTACTTGGAAAAAATAAAGCAAAAATAATTAAAACAAGGATAAGAACGAGAGAACTCCCCTTTCAAGGTGGTTGAAGGAGGCTGAGAGTCTGAAGATATGATGCCTTTGAAGAAGAGTATGTGCCAGATATCCTCCCTACGGTAGTTCCATGAAGTGCATTCGGCTGTTGGGAATAGCACTTGGTACAAAATGGCTTGGTTCTCCATTCTCCTTACTGGCTCTCTCATGTGAAAATATCTCGTAAGTGTGAACACATTGGATATACTTTTTAACCAACTTCTCATTTTTATAGCTTTTTACCGAAAAAGTGTATCACTATCCCAGAATGTGAAGAGATGCTTTCTACTATAAATCATTTGTAAGACATGTGTTTTTAAACGAGTTCGAGCATAATGTGTGAAAGTAGCACACAAGTACCTCAAATGCTCGAAACACATGACTTATTATTTTGCAAATGTTTCCTATATTCTGGAATTAATTGTAACATCCCCAAATCGGGCCTAGGAGAAACAGGTATTTCTTTATATTTAATTGTGAAATTTATAGGTAAATAAGCCTCAGGAAATATTGTGACTAGTAAAATATTATTTGTTTTAAATAAACTTAGGTAACGGTAAAATAAAATAATTTTATCGCAATTGAAATTGAGGTTCCAGACAATAGATTAAAAGATGGTATAATCTTACACTGTGAAATAAAGGGAGTCGGTTTAAATAAAAGGATGAGGCCGACTTAATTTTCCCCAAAATTCTTGTTCTTCATTTTACTTCTCAAAAACCTCAAACTCAAACCTACACCAAATTGCTAGTGATCAATTGCAAGACTTAAACAAGATTGGAGATTTAATCATAAGCTCATCATCTTCCTCACCATAAGCTTCTTTGATTCTTCATCTTGTAAGTATTAGTGAATAATTAGTTAGATATGTATTGATACTTAAAGTTGAAATCTAGGTAATTTTGGTGTGTACATGATAGGATTCAAGTTTAAATGATATATATGTGCTTCATAAACTGATTTGGTGATAATTTTATGTTAATTACAATAAGAAACTTGATAGATTCTTGAGTTTTAGGTTTGTAAGTGGAATTGCTAGGTTATAGGTGATTGATTGAAATTGTGATGATTTGAAGCTTGAATCATTGTTATATGATGTTAGTATATGATATTGTGACCAAAGATAGGTAAAAGTTTGAGTTAAAACTGAGTTTGGTCGATTTTGGTGAATTTTGTTCGAAGTTGAGTTGTGCAGGAAACCTGCAAAATTCGCACAGGTTTGAAGTGGGAATCCGGACGGATTCAATTGAATCCGGACGTATTCCCGGGAATACGGCGTATTCCCCTCAGTATTCATGAACGTATTCCTTAGCAAGAGTTCTGGTTTGAAAATTGGTCGGGAATACGGGGGTATTCATATGAATCCGGCCGGATTCAAGTGAATACGGACGTATTCCCAGGAATCCGGGCGGATTCCCTTGGCTGGACATAAACTTTCACTTAAGCTTAATAATGTGATTTTGTTTGCATAATATGTTTATATGACTTAATACCTGTTTGATTGTTGATATTAAGTTATGTAAATATAATATGAGAATTGACTTGAGATTCTTTTGTATTTCAGATCCGACCACGACTCAATAAAATTAGATCTTTGAGTGGAGTTTGAAACGAGACAGGTGAGTGACTGGTTCTTACAGTTTAAATTGGTGTTAACAATTTAGTTACATCAATTTTAATTAGATTGATATTATTGAGTTATTGATAAATTGATTGCGGTTAAATGATTGATTGCTAGTGACTCGTTCCATGATAGGTTGGGATGATAGAGGTCAATTTCGGTTGGGTTTAGTTGCTATAGGTTAATCTTTATGGTATTGATGAACATTCGTTGTGAATTCGTCCATATTGATTAAAGATAGCATCGAACTATCGGTAAAATCTCTGTATTGGCCTGCAGTGGATTGTAAGTGTTCTTGGTGGGCTATCCGCGGGCTGAGGGTACCTCAAGAACCACCGATCCTCTAATTTGATTGTTACTATTAGTTGATTGTTGTGAGTTGATTGTTTATGCTAAGTTAGATTGTTGGAATCGTTATTCACTTAGCTTCGTGCTAATCCCCCACCTCACTTTTGCAGGTTAAGTTTGATTATGCTCGGTTGAGAGGTTTTGGTGAAATGTTTGACAAGCTGGCAACTCTTGATTACTTTTGTTGGTTGTTAAACGTTTGTATAAATAACACCTGGGAAATGAGGGATGCCATCTGGGCATCGGTGTAAGTCCTTGACTTTGACGGCATGATTTTCCTAAGAACAGACGGATAGGGTTCATGAGAGATTGTCCATAAATGATGATTATCATAGACGTACATATATAATGCGGTAATATACAACATCACAATATGACAATCAACATTATAGAACAATCAAGATGTGTTGAATAACCATCTCTACTGACTAGCAACTGCGTGCTGTCTAGCCTGGTTATTTGAATTGTTGTTAGTTGGATAGGGTCTAGCTCGAAGTGACTCGGTGGTCTTCCTAGCTACCTATGAGTTTCGTGATCCCAAGAGATGTTGTTGAGAGTGGGATGAAGTAGAAGATGTTTCGGTGGGTGTGTTTGCCATCTCTATGACAAAGTGTTTGCAAATGTGAGTGCCTATATATATAAAATATATAATAGACTAGCGTACAGTGATTGAGCGATGACTATGTATGTATATATAAATATATCACATAATAGTCTTATGAGTGTCTAGCTCAAACAATTATGAGTCCCGATTTCTCTCATGGTCAGAGTCAACTAATGTATCCCTATTCCAGCATAACCATTTCAAGCCTTACATCATCTTTATTTAATTGTACATAGTTGATCAGGCTATGTTAAATTAAACTTGTATGATGTAACTCTTTAACCAATCATACTTAACAGAAAATACTGCCTAACGGTCATAGTCTAGGCCCACTAATGCAACCTAGTTCACTATAACCTTAGGCTCTGATACCTGTCGCACCCCCTAAGTCGGGTTGTGGAAGCGAATCGGGTCGGGGCGCGACTAATCAATAATCAAGCACATAAGATATATAATGAACGACTCTATATGCGTCGTTCACAAAATACATTGATATAACATGAGAGTTTACAAACTGTTTACATTATATTAGTTCACATGATTACCCTGAGAGATTCTAGTACATTTCTAATTATACAAAATATAGATATGCAAGGAAATCTCTTGTTGTTTAATGATTGCATGCGACTCGAGCTAAAGTATCCTGATGGGCAGTCCAACCTACTACTGAGTACCTGAGATAACATGCTAAAAAGGTCAGCTATAAAGCTGGTGAGCTCACAGGTTTAATATGATATGATATGATTTATGAACCGCAAGATTTAACACAATGATTTACAAACAAGTAAATAGATAGATGATGAGTATCACTGCCATGAGCACATAGTCTGAGCTTAACTGAGGGGGGTCAGGATCCACATTCAAGGACCTGAGCGAGGTGCCTCTTTATGAGTGCCTAATCAACACTCAATACTTAACAAATGATAATGCGTCCGTTTGACATGTTAGTGCTTGCTAACTCGGACGGGGATTGTCAATCCCATATGGTACCATACACTAACATTCACGCTAAATCATATTAACAGAACTATGCTTCAGAGGACTTTGATTGATTAGATAAAAACAACTCATGCAGCATACGTGATAATTTGATACTTGCGTTCACATGTAAAACAAAACAGAGCATGTATCTCACCCCTAGGTAAAAGCATTTATAGGGGCTATGAGACTCACATGAGTCTGATGAGATGCTATCAAGCAACAATGATGGTATACAAGGAATGATGTCATTTCCAACGACTGAAACATGTCGGGCGTCCTAAACGCGCAAGGTTTTAAATGATTAGATGTCTCAACAGACCATCTATGCTAGTTGTTCATCCAACTAGTAATGTCCAAATGATTTGGTTTGATTAGGTATGATTGGATAAATATGTATGGCCCGTTGGTGATTAATTGCAATAATAATCTCCATACATTATTATCAGAATGTTGTAATGATATACTTATATAGTATATTTGAAATGTTTAGTATTCGAATAAGTCAAGTGTTGTTGTCTTAGGTGATTATAAGTTACCACTTCTAGTTATAATCTCGTTCCCATTGTTAGTTATAATTTCATTCCAAGTGTTAGTTATAATTTCCTTCCCACTGTTAGTTATAATTTCCTTCCCACTGTTAGTTATAATTTCATTTTCTTCCCACACTGTTAGTTATAATTTAGTTTAAGTGCTAGCTTTTGTTGACTAGGTCAAACGTGTTCGGTTTGACCTGAAACTTTTAGGGAAGTCTTAAATATGTTAAATAAGCTTTATAAAATTGTCGTTACGTTTTATGGTTGACTCGAAGTGTCGGTTTTGTAATTTGACCAAAACAGTCCCTGGAGTTACGTTTTTCAAATTTTAATCCCGATTCAATCACCCGATTTCACCACTTTTTAAGCCAAATCAAGCTCTACTAAAAATCACACATGTTCACCTATGAATATAGCCCATTTTTGCACTTTATGGTATTTTTATATGTTCGTTTACTATTTTTATCAAAAATAAACATGAGGAGTGGTCGGATCGGGTTTGATAATGAGTTCAGTCCAAAGATTCACGTTCTTCACCATGATCCGTGAGGATCTGGTCCGATAGCCGAAAATGAAAGTTGTAGCTGGTATCTTAATGAACATTTTTCGTTTAGATGTAGAGAGTTGGTTCCTCCTAGAACTCGAGATATACACGTTTTGGTGTGACGAAAATTTCTGGACAGAATCT
The DNA here is from genome assembly GCA_949592205.1 of Helichrysum umbraculigerum. Taxonomy (NCBI): domain Eukaryota; kingdom Viridiplantae; phylum Streptophyta; class Magnoliopsida; order Asterales; family Asteraceae; genus Helichrysum; species Helichrysum umbraculigerum. Next base: position 92,336,829 of record CATIUR010000002.1, on the reverse strand, counting down.
GTCTTCATTCATATATGTTCGAAAAACATTTTTCGTTATGATTTTTGGACATCAACAAGTTGTATGAACAATATAACATCTATATAAACATAATAAAAGTATTTTTCGAAGGTGTCGGGATTTCTTACAATGCTCGTATGGAGAATCTGAAAAGATGGAAACGTAGCTCTCGTTCTCGTGATCGTTTTTGCTTCAATCGTCTTGATGATCCAAGGTGATTTGAGAAGAGATTATGGTGATGATGATGGTGCCATGAGGTTGGGGAGGAGAAAGAGGGAGAGAGTTTTAGAGAGAGGAAGTAGAGAGATGGAGGTGTATGATTGAATGAGAAATTTGGTGGGAGTTGTTTGTGGTTTAAAGTCAAGAACAAGATCCATGTTTCATGGATCTTGTTTGGCTGATTTTTCCAAGTCAAAAGGAGGTGGATTTTTGTTATATTTTGTCTCAAATAATTGGTATTATATCCGTGTTCGTTTACCCGATCGTTTAAATGTATATTTAGACGTTATGTATTATATATACGTTTTTAAATAACGAATAAACTTTCGATATTTTTGAGTTGAATTATTTTATCAAAATACTTGTTAATGAGTTATAAAAATATAACTTTGGTTGGTTTTGATTATCGAACGCGTTTCACTCATTTTGGTTGCGTATGATTGTTTTAGACGATACGAAATACTTTTGAAATATTATCGAAATAATATGTAATAAATAATGAGTTGTATTAAATAATAATTCTATATTACTTAATACTTGTTTTCACCAACGCCGTATAGATGAATCGGAATTCGGCCGATTTGAAAATGCACGATTTAAACAAATCGCGTACTGATATATATATATATATATATATATATATATATATATATATATATATATATATATATATATATATATAACAATATACATATTGATACATACAATTAGCCTAAGACATAACACAAATTACATGTATTGCTAGATGATTAGGATCTAATAACTAGTCCTAATTTGATTGGTGTCACACCTTTCGAGCTCAGCTGACCCCTTCTTGATTCCGTTTTTTCCCTATTTGAGATAGTTGAATCAATGGAACTTTGATCCCCGGATCCTGCTTGGTCTAATGTCTGGGTGCGTATGGTGGTAGACTGAGAGCACCTTTCAAGTCGGCTGAAAAAGAAAGAATAAAGGCTTTCGTCGTCTTTTTCCCGCTTTCACCTTCGATTGCGAAGGGTTTTTTTCCGGTTTTCAATTCCTCTCCGGCGAGGTTTGAACTTCGAGTGGTGGGAAGGCCTTCACGATTCGCATCTTCCCGTCCAGCAAAAGAAAGTGAAGGGGAGCGGACAGCGAGTTGGAGGACGCTGCAGAACCGCGTGATTGATCCATCTGCGCTATTCCCTAATTGAAGAAAGTTGTAAAGCCTTCAGAGCCTCAGTCCCTACCATTTTTTTTAAGAAACTGAAAGCTGACTAGAAATCGCTCGTTTTTCTTATTAGCATGTGATTGGATGTTAATAATGAAATAAAAACATATATATATTAGAAGATAAGGAAATCCCCGTGGAATTCCTATCGATTTCCGATGGATAACATCTTACTCGCTTTCACTCTTTCTCCCAACCAGTCGCGAGGGTTCCGGGCATGAGAACGCAAGTGCCGGAATCAAACAAAAGGTCCGAACGTCCGAGCACGAAAGAGAAAATGCTCCGCGGGGAAGTCGTTTCCATCTAGGATAGCGTATTCATGCCGGTTAGACGTCAGCCATGAAATCCATCACTATACCGAGAAAATCATGGGCATTCACATCTCGGTCAAAGGGAACTGTGCGCGATTCTAACGTGAATCACCTTCAGCAAGGTATGGCATTCAGGGTCTTAACCCAGTGAGAAATATTTCTTCATAGATACAAGACATTCGTTGCTGATCTAAAAAAGATCTTCTCTCGTGGGCGTTAGCGGACATTTTTCATTTTCACTCGGTCCTTACTTCCCAAAGCAAAGGTTTTTTTTAGGTTGACTTTGGAAAGGCGCTAAACAGACCTGTAGGTTCACCTTTCTATTTATAATAGAAGAAGTCTAATATAATTAGTATAGAAGTATATATAATTAGCCAAATCGTCTTAAGCATGAACAGAATCGCCTTTGTTCCGAAGGCCTAGCGAGTTAAGCAAGTTCCTTTTTTCTTTTTTCAAAGGCAGTCCTTTTCTTTCCCTGGACTGATGACTCGCTTGTTCAGTACTGCTAACTATTATTGGAGGATTGCGTCCCCTCGGGAGTACCAGTTTTGGTTGTTGAATCTCGTGCAAGTTAGGTTGTGGTTGTATTGGTTGCAAGCAGAACGTAGGCGCTTTAGGTGTGTGTTGGCCATGCGCTCTCGCGTCGTGTAATGTCGTACGTACGATAGAGGTGGTGTGGTGATTGACCTCAATGCTAATGGTTATCCTCGAGGTTCAACGAATGAATGAAGCTACGCTATGATCTTACCCGGATAGAGATGATAGTCTTCCTCTGATGTCTCCAAGCCGGCCATAATAGAATCGATAGGCGAGAACAGACACCAATTCCTTATCATTTATATGAAACCCACTTTGATTACTAATGATACAACTCAATTAATCCATTTTTAGGTTGAATTCATGTTACCCATCATCATATACACATTTATACACTATCAATTCACCATAATACACTTTAATTTCAACCTAAAAACCATTAATCATTTAAACCCTTTGAAACCCTAAGTTTCAATTTAAAATTAAGCAAGAATCATGATTACCTTGGGTTAGAAATGATTAATCCTTGATGAATTCGAGTTCTCTAGCTCCAATTTCATGTTTTGGAAGTGATTTTAGTTAGGGTTTAGGGTTCCTGCGTTTTTTTTCCTTCGTGATGCTTCTGGGTTTGTTTTTTTTTGAATGAATATATGATACGTACACATATACATGGGTGGATATATATGTGTCACACCCCCAAAATGGTGATCTGGTGTTTAGCGGAAGCATTAGAGTAATTTGGGGTGTTGACGTCAACATTGGACATTCATGAATCATAGCGTATGATTATCGCTGAACAGTAATTAAGATGTCATCCTATTTCGTCGTGGGTCTCCTAGTTCCATATGCATGCAGTCTTATATGCGCAGCTAATTCCCTGGAAAACATAGTAAAAAGGTCAACATGGTTGTTGTAGGTAATAAAAATTATGAACTTTTGGCGGTGGTTTCAAGTCATTTGGAGTCGTGTAGCTCAAGATATGGCCAAAACCATATGGCTAAAGTTTCTGGATTTCTGGAACAGATTATCTATGTATTGTAACAAAAAATATTAAAAATACTAAACGAACTCATAAAAATATGAGGTTTGCAGGGTTGAAAAGCTTACTTTCTGAACTTGATTTTTGACTATAAAAACGTCCATTTTCATTAAGAAATTGTTTTTATAAAATTCGTGGAATTGGATAAAACCTTCTGGACAGAAAGTTTTTCTTGCATTATCATGAGTTTCAAGTTAAGAAAAATGGTTTTTATGTAATATTTTGTTATAATACTTGTTGAGTGAACTTTAATACATGTTAATAAAAGTATTAAGAGATGGAAAAAGTCCATGCAAAAAGATGAATTTTATGATGATGAGAAGAAGATGAAGATGCGTGTCTTGAAGTTTCCTTGCAAAATGATGAAGTTTTGAAGTGGTGGTTTGTGGTGGTCAAAGGTGGTGATATGGTGGTCAAAGGTGGTTGAGGGGTGGTGTTGTGATGGTGAGTCTCCAGATTTTAGAGAGAGAGTGAGTGTTTTAGAAAGATGTTAGAGAGAAATGATGAAAATGAGTGAGTGGAATGAGGCTTTGCATGTGGCTTGAGTGGAATAAGTGAGGAATGGAAATGATTTGATTATGAATGTAAATTGTATGGGGGAGGGGGGTGGTGGCTGACCTTGGGGGTCCAATTTGAGTGGGTGGAGTGTTTAAATTTCAATTTTCGGACTGTGTTACGTACTGTGGTCATTTATTCGTTATTTCGTTAAACAGTTAAATCGCTTAGTGTTTTCTTGTGTTGTTTTAATTCGTAATATATTTGGGATTATTTTTCATTGATGTATTGTTAAAATACTTTATTGACTTTCGTTTCGTTACCGAATTCGATTCGCGTATTTTTATCGTGTTAGAGACGTTTTAACCAAAACGTATAGGTTTTTCGTGTATTATTATATTAAAATAATAATATAGGATAAATAACTACTAAAATAGATTTAAGTTATTTATAGAAATGTTTTCACCAACGTCGTATATTGTGTCGGACTCTGTCCGATCATTTCGGGCGTAATTACTAATAATTACAAATTTTGTAATACCTCACGTATTAATTTGATGGGCTTTGCTAGACTTATCTCATAAAAATAGTGTGAGTTTTCTTAAGTAGGGAATTAGCCTAAGACATGCACGTGATTAATGTTCGTAATTGTACCAAAATTTTGAGGAGTGTCACAATATGTGTGTTTTAATTTTATTCTCTGTGATTACCATTGTCTTGAACTTTAAAACCGACATACAATTATTATTATTTTATTTCACCTAAACTGTGACACCCGACATGTAACACCCCCAAATTTGATGATTTGCGGAAGCTTGATTTGGGTGTTACTAATCAATAACAAAGCACAAAGATAAATAGCAAACGACTCTATATGCGTCGTTTTAACAAAAATATATTGATTACTGAAATGTTTACAACATTTAAAGCGTTACATAGCTCGAGTTAAATAAAATGAGATTTCAGTACATAAGTACTTTTACAAAATATACTAATGCAAGAAAATCTCAAACTTCTGTATGCTGACTCGAGCTAAATCCTGAAGCAGACACATCCTACTGCTGGGTACCTGCGATATATGCTAAAAGGTCAGCTATAAAGCTGGTGAGCTCACAGGTTTGAAATCAAGAAATATCGTATGAACCGCAAGATTTTAAATAATGTATTGCATCCAGCAATAAAATAATGAATTGCATCCAGCAATTTAATGATAATCATCGTGTATACAGCCATGAGCACATAGTTGAGCTTAACTCGAGGGCCGGGTCCCCTATAGAGAATTCCGGGCGAGGTGCCTCCACGAATGCCTAATCAACATTCGTCTTCCCAAATATTAGTACATCCGTTTGCCCGGTTAGTGCTTGCTAACCCGGATGAGGTGGGTCAATCCTATATGGTACCATATACTAATATTCACGCTACAACGTATTAACAACTATGCTGACGGAGGACTTTAAAATGATTAGTTTCGAAAAACTCATGTAGTATATGAAAAGTTGGTACTTGCGTTCACATGTTAAAAGTTGAGCAATATATCACACCCCTGAGTAAAACAGTAAAAAGAGGGGCTATGAGACTCACCTGAGTCTGAATGCGTTTAAACAAACGTAAGTTGATTAGCCGAAAATGAAGTCCAAAGACTTGTAACCTGAGGGTGTCCACGACACGCGATGGTTATAATCATGATTGGGTATCTCAAAAGATCACCCTTGTAGTTGTTACACAACTATATATATGTCCAAATTACTACGATTTGGTTGATTTGTTAAGTGTTTGAAAACATGTACGGCCCGTTGGTGACGGATTTGTAATAATAATCTCAACTATTATTATTGTGATTTCGGGGCGTTTTACTTTGAAAAATGTGTTTCGATTGTGTTTTAGAAGCCGTTACGAAATCTAAGTACGGGGGTCCGGGGGCAGAGCCCCTGGCTGGGGTCGAGCTGCCAGGTCAGCTTGGAAAATTTTTATTTCTACTATATTGCTTTGACGAAAAACGCATCTGGATCCGAATTTGGGTAAAATCAGGTGTTAAAATTTTAGGTCTCGACACTTAGTAAAAATCTGAGTTTTCTGTGTTTTGCGACACAATATGCGACACTAAAGATGTTATGCGACACAAGGGTTGTGTCGCATAGGAGTGCGACACAATGTCCATACGACACAAGGGTTGTGTCGCATGGATGCGAGATGCTGATTCAACAGCGACATAGTGATTGTGTCGTATGGGGTATGCGACATAGTGGTTGTGTCGCAGAACTTGCGACACAAAATATCTGATACGACATAAGGTACGACACAAGGGAGTTTATGCGACATAAAGGCTAAAATACGACACAACATGCGACACAAGGCTTGTGTCGCATGGAAGAACATCAGCCCAGAAAGTCCGGCTGTTAAGGTTTTTCCGGCCAAAATTCCGTTTTAAACTCGTTTTCAGGCTATAAATTTGTGTTATATACTTAGTAAGGGACATATATATGTTATATAAACAACCACAAGTGAAAAATACTAAAAATCGGGAGATTTCGGGATTTTGTCGGAAACTTACAAATTGCCGAAATGAAAATCCGGAAAGGTAGCGTTGTAGATCGTCGCGAGGTGGTCGTGAATCTCCAAAAATATTGATGATCCGAGTGCGTTTGATTGTGTTAATTGTCGATTTATGTGGATTGGTGGTATTTGGTGATTTTGGTGAAATGAGAGAAAGAAAGTAAGAGAGAGAGAGAGAGATAAAAGAAATGGAAGAAATGAGAGGGGAAATGGGAGGTTATCCTCCCATTTTTCAGTCTCCGACTCGCGGTCCACGTGGTGTTTGTTTTCTCCGTCATTTAACGTTTTATAATTATTTTACATATTAATTGGTACGTTTTAAATTACAAATTATTACGCGATATTTTATTTAAATATTTTACTAATCACTTTATGTTTGAATTATTAAAAAGGTAAGTTAATTTGTTTGTGCGGTTTACATTTTAAATTATGTAATTTCTGATTGTACGATACGAAATATTATAATAATAATATTTTTGACATAACCCGTTATTTAACAAAATTTTTGTCACCAACGTCCATATAAAATAGAATCGAAATACATCCGATTTAAATTGCGTACGATTTAATCAAATCGCATTTTCGTATATATTCAACAATATATAAAATTCGATACATTAATTAGCCTAACAAGGAACTAATTACATGTATTAACATATGATTAGGCACTAATTACTAGTCCTAATTTGGCGGGTGTTACATTCTCCCCCTGTTAGAAGAATTTCGTCCCGAAATTTAGCTTGAAGTCGTGTTTGATGTGGAATCAGTGAAGAGTTGAGGATATTTGAGTCGCATTTGGTCTTCCCGTTCCCAGGTGAATTCCGGACCACGCCGCGAATTCCATCTGACCTTGACGATGGGAATACGACTTTGTTTCAGTTGTTTGACTTCACGGTCCATAATTTCAGCGGGTTCCTCAACGAAATGAAGTTTATCGTCAACACGAATTTCATCTAATGGAATAATAAGTGTCTCATCAGACAGACACTTCTTCAAATTTGAAATATGAAAAGTAGGGTGCACGCTGCTGAGTTCGGATGGCAGCTGTAATCGATAAGCTACGGGACCAATCCTTTCGAGGATCTCAAAAGGTCCGATGTATCTGGGATTTAACTTCCCGCGTTTACCAAAACGGATGACGCCTTTCCAAGGCGATACTTTTAAGAGTACTCGATCCCCAACTTGGAACTCGAGTGGTTTGCGTCTCACGTCAGCATAACTTTTCTGACGATCACGTGCGGCTTTGAGTCTGTTTTGGATTTCCACAATTTTCTCAGTGGTTGCGTGAATGAGTTCAGGACCGGTGAGTTGACTATCTCCCACCTCAGTCCAACAGATCGGTGATCGGCACTTACGACCGTACAGTGCCTCAAAAGGTGCAGTCTTAATGCTGGCATGATAACTGTTATTGTACGAAAACTCGCACAACGGTAGATGTTTTTCCCAGTTTGTACCGAAATCAACTACGCAGGCTCGTAGCATGTCTTCCAGGGTTTGAATGGTTCGTTCACTTTGGCCGTCGGTTTGAGGATGGTATGCGGTACTCATATCGAGACGGGTACCCAATGCTTTCTGAAGTGATTGCCAAAAGTGAGAGGTGAAACGGGCATCCCTGTCAGAGATTATCGAGATTGGAACACCGTGATGAGAAATGATTTCCTTGATGTAGATTTGTGTAAGGCGTTCCATTTTATCGTTTTCTTTGATTGCCAGGAAATGAGCAGATTTGGTGAGACGATCGACGATCACCCAAATGGTATCGCAACCGCTCGACGACTTTGGTAGTTTGGTTATGAAGTCCATGGCAATTTGATCCCATTTCCATTCAGGGATTTCAGGTTGTTGGAGTAAACCAGGAGGTTTCTGATGTTCGGTTTTGACTTTCGAGCAAGTAAGACACTTGCTGACATAAGTGGCGATTTCGGCTTTCATGTTTGGCCACCAATAAAATTCCTTGATGCCGTGGTACATCTTATCGGATCCAGGATGAATAGAATATTTAGACTTTTGAGCCTCGTCCATCACCAAGTCTCTTAGGTTCCCAAAACTGGGCAACCAGATTCGGTTTGAGAAATACCTAATCCCGTTAGGTCTGATTTCGAATTGTTTGTCAATGCCCCGCAAGGCTTCATCCTTGATGTTTTCCTGTTTCAGGGCTTCGATCTGAGCGGTATGAATTTGAATGGTAAGATCGTTATGAATGGTCATACTGAGGGCTCGGACTCGAAGTGGTTTAGGTCGTTCCTTTCGACTGAGGGCATCGGCTACAACATTAGCCTTCCCTGGATGGTACTTGATCTCACAATCGTAATCGGTAAGCAACTCGACCCATCGACGTTGCCTCATATTGAGATCCTTCTGATCGAAGATGTGTTGGAGACTTTTATGATCGGTAAAGATTGTGCACTTAGTGCCGTAGAGATAATGTCTCCAGATTTTGAGAGCAAAAACGACAGCTCCAAGCTCGAGATCATGAGTGGTGTAGTTCTTTTCGTGAATTTTTAGCTGTCGTGAGGCATAAGCAATAACCTTGTCTCGTTGCATCAACACGCAACCAAGACCTTGATGAGAAGCATCGCAGTATACCACGAAGTCATCGGTGCCTTCGGGTAAGGATAGGATCGGAGCACTGCAAAGCTTTTGTTTCAGAAGTTGGAACGCTGACTCTTGTTTCTCGGTCCAATCGAACCTTTTGTCCTTCTGAGTCAGTACCGTGAGTGATTGAGCTATTTTGGAGAAATTTTCAATAAATCGTCGATAATACCCAGCAAGACCCAAGAATTGTCGTACTTCAGTTGCAGAGGTGGGTGCTTGCCAGTCTTTGATAGCCTCGATTTTTGATGGGTCCACGTGAATTCCCTGACTGTCGATCACGTGACCAAGAAATTGAACAGTTTGGATCCAGAACTCACACTTAGAGAATTTAGCATAAAGTTCCTCGTGTCTAAGTAGTTCCAGGATAGTTCTGAGGTGTTGCGCATGTTCTTGCTCGTTGCGTGAGTAAATGAGTATGTCATCGATAAAGACAATGACAAACTTATCGAGGTAAGGTTTGCACACCCGATTCATGAGGTCCATGAATACTGCCGGTGCGTTAGTTAGACCGAAGGGCATCACTTGGAATTCGTAGTGCCCGTAACGAGTTCTGAAAGCAGTTTTTGGAATATCGGTGTCGCGAACTCGTAACTGATGATAACCTGATCGCAGGTCGATTTTTGAGTAGAAACTTGAACCCTGAAGTTGGTCGAATAAATCATCAATGCGAGGGAGTGGATAACGGTTCTTGACGGTCAATTTATTCAACTCTCGATAGTCGATGCACATTCGGAATGAACCGTCCTTCTTTTTGACAAATAAGACCGGAGCTCCCCAAGGTGAAGAACTCGGTCTAATGAATCCTCGATCCAGAAGTTCCTGTAACTGAGAGGACAACTCCTGAAGTTCGGATGGGGCTAAACGGTACGGTGCGCGGGCCACCGGTGCGGCACCCGGCACAAGATCAATCAAGAACTCAACCTGTCTAGGCGGAGGTAGACCAGGTAATTCCTCCGGAAAGACTTCGGGAAAGTCTCTAACAATTGGCACATCTTCAAGTCGCTTCTCCTCCGACTTCTTCTCCATGATGTGTGCGAGTATGGCAGGGTAACCCTTTCTCAGAAATTTTTGGGTTTTTAAGCAGGAGATTATATTGAGCCCCGTCCCACCGGTCTCCCCCTGTATGATCAAGGTTCCACCAACGGCGAGTGGGATACGGACAATTTTCTCGTGACAAACAATTTCAGCTCGATGTTTGGACAACCAGTCCATTCCAATAATGACGTCGAAACTGCCAATTTCGATGGGTATAAGATCGATCGAAAAGGTCTCATCGGCTAGGTTTAGTATGCAATTAGGTATCACACTGGTGGTTTCTACGAGTTTTCCATTTGCTAGCTCTACAGTGTACTTAACATCTAAGGCAACAGGAGTGATGTCAAGTAGTGGGCAAAAATCATCGGAGATAAAGCTTCTATCAGCACCAGTATCAAATAGAACAGAAGCAGTTAAGTTGTTGAGGAGGAACATACCCGAGACCACATTCGGGTCCTGGCGGGCGTCCCCAGATTTGATGACAAAAGCTCTGCTGCGGGTGTTGTTGTTGTTGTTGTTGCTGCGGTTGTTGTTGTTGTTGTTGCTGCGGTTCTTCAGCTTTGGGCACGTATCCCTGAAATGCCCGGGGTTTCCACACTCAAAACATACTTTGGGTGGTCTGGTGTTATTGGGGTTGTTGTTGGTAGGCGAGCGGCAATCTTTGGTAAGGTGGCCGTACCTCTTGCAGTTGTTGCAAAAGGAACCACAGGAACCCTCATGGTGATGGTTGCACTTGGGACAATATGGCTTGCTCCCAGTGTAACCCCGGATGATGTCGGTGGTGGTGTTGTAGGCTTTGATGGTGTCAGGTTTCTTGTTTTGTTGGTTGGAGTGGTTGTTGTGGTAGTCAGACCACTTGCGTTTGTTGTTTTGGGAGGATGAAGTGGGTGGTTCAGAATCTTGGCTCATAGACATCAGGTCTTGGGCCAATGAGATTGCACCGTCAATGGTGGCTGGTTTTGAAGAGATGACGTGTCCCCGAACAAAATCAGGGAGACCAAGGGCGTACTTCCTGATTTTATCAGGTTCAGTGCTTACCATAGCTGGGCGGAGGGCAGCTAATTGTTGAAATCTGGTGGTATAACCATCGATGTCACCACCCTGAACCTTCAAATTCCAAAACTCCTCATCTAGCTTCTGGAGTTTGGCGATAGAGCAGTACTTGGCAGTGAGTTTGGCTTTCAATTCCTCCCAAGTGATTTGGTAGGCAATGTCAGCACCCACTGATTGGGTATATGAATTCCACCAAGAGTGGGCATCATCTTCAAGAGAGCAGGTGGCGAAGTTTACTTTGTCGTTCTCCGCGCATTTGCTGACACGGAAAACAGTTTCCATTTTCTCGAACCATCTGATTAGTCCGATGGCTCCTTCAGAACCCTTGAAACTCGAGGGTTTGCAGCTTTGAAAGTCCTTGTAAGAACAAGGTTTGGTGGTAGAGGTTCCAGCGGTATCGCTGTTTCTTGTGGAGTTTGGTGGGGTATTCCGAGCTAAGGCTTCAGTAACAGCCTGGGTTATGAGTGACGTAATCTGAGCATCAGTGTAAGGTCTGGTCTTTGGCGGCATGATTCTTCAATAAAAGAAATGAAGATACATGAGATTTTGCAAGAAAGTTGTATTTATCTCGGATGTACATGTATAAAAGCAGTAATACATAACATCAACAGGAATAATGGCAATTAATATGAGTCGAAAACAGCAAGAATACTTGATAGATGATACGAGTTCAAAGGTTACATCCTACAGATGTATTACAAAAGATGTCGGGAATTGTTACATCCGACCGAATTATAGAATAGCGCGTAGATAGTTACTAGATTACAGGGTAGATTACAAGACAAAGACTACACTAGTCTTAACGTAGATTAATTTGTTCCATCATCGTGACAAGACGGTCCACAGTGTTTGCAAGCCTGCTAGCTTGTCGGGCGTTGTCTTCTGCTAGTGCAAGTCGTTGTGTTAGTCCACGCGCATATTCTTCTGCCTCAAGTGAGCGTTGCACACATTCATCCATCCTTTGTTGCAGAAGGGCATTTTCCACCCTTATTTCTATTATTTGATTGCGAAGGACATCCATGTTGTTGTTTGTGGTTTCAAGGTCGTCGGAGACTTGTTCGATGCGTTCAAGGGATGTAAGTCTCCAGTTTTCGTTTGTTTCCTGCAACACGACATCCATGGTGCGAAGTCGCTGCTCGTGTTGATTCACCCTGGCGGCTAAGGCCGGTAAGGTGGAATGAGTGGGATACGGGCCAGCTCGAGGCAACCTGGAGTTCCTCCTTGCTACCCTTGGGTTCTGCGATCCGGATTGAGAACGAGATGAATTTGATGGAATGTTTGCCATTTCTGAGACAAAGCGTTAGTAAGATTGAGGCCTATATTCATATAGCTCCTATATAATATAGCCTATTGAGTGTCTAGCATAAACATGTTTGAGTCTCGGTTCTCTCGAGGTCAGAGTCTTCTATTGTATCCTGTTCAGCCATAACTACTTTCAGATGTTACATCATCTTTGCTTAATTGTACATAGTTGATCAGGCTATGTTAAATTAAACTCGTATGCTGTAACCTCTGAACCAGTCATACCTAATAAGGAATACGGCCTAATGGTCATAGTCTAGGCTCACTAAATGCAACCTAGTTCACTATAACCTTAGGCTCTGATACCAATCTGTAACACCCCCAAATTTGATGATTTGCGGAAGCTTGATTTGGGTGTTACTAATCAATAACAAAGCACAAAGATAAATAGCAAACGACTCTATATGCGTCGTTTTAACAAAAATATATTGATTACTGAAATGTTTACAACATTTAAAGCGTTACATAGCTCGAGTTAAATAAAATGAGATTTCAGTACATAAGTACTTTTACAAAATATACTAATGCAAGAAAATCTCAAACTTCTGTATGCTGACTCGAGCTAAATCCTGAAGCAGACACATCCTACTGCTGGGTACCTGCGATATATGCTAAAAGGTCAGCTATAAAGCTGGTGAGCTCACAGGTTTGAAATCAAGAAATATCGTATGAACCGCAAGATTTTAAATAATGTATTGCATCCAGCAATAAAATAATGAATTGCATCCAGCAATTTAATGATAATCATCGTGTATACAGCCATGAGCACATAGTTGAGCTTAACTCGAGGGCCGGGTCCCCTATAGAGAATTCCGGGCGAGGTGCCTCCACGAATGCCTAATCAACATTCGTCTTCCCAAATATTAGTACATCCGTTTGCCCGGTTAGTGCTTGCTAACCCGGATGAGGTGGGTCAATCCTATATGGTACCATATACTAATATTCACGCTACAACGTATTAACAACTATGCTGACGGAGGACTTTAAAATGATTAGTTTCGAAAAACTCATGTAGTATATGAAAAGTTGGTACTTGCGTTCACATGTTAAAAGTTGAGCAATATATCACACCCCTGAGTAAAACAGTAAAAAGAGGGGCTATGAGACTCACCTGAGTCTGAATGCGTTTAAACAAACGTAAGTTGATTAGCCGAAAATGAAGTCCAAAGACTTGTAACCTGAGGGTGTCCACGACACGCGATGGTTATAATCATGATTGGGTATCTCAAAAGATCACCCTTGTAGTTGTTACACAACTATATATATGTCCAAATTACTACGATTTGGTTGATTTGTTAAGTGTTTGAAAACATGTACGGCCCGTTGGTGACGGATTTGTAATAATAATCTCAACTATTATTATTGTGATTTCGGGGCGTTTTACTTTGAAAAATGTGTTTCGATTGTGTTTTAGAAGCCGTTACGAAATCTAAGTACGGGGGTCCGGGGGCAGAGCCCCTGGCTGGGGTCGAGCTGCCAGGTCAGCTTGGAAAATTTTTATTTCTACTATATTGCTTTGACGAAAAACGCATCTGGATCCGAATTTGGGTAAAATCAGGTGTTAAAATTTTAGGTCTCGACACTTAGTAAAAATCTGAGTTTTCTGTGTTTTGCGACACAATATGCGACACTAAAGATGTTATGCGACACAAGGGTTGTGTCGCATAGGAGTGCGACACAATGTCCATACGACACAAGGGTTGTGTCGCATGGATGCGAGATGCTGATTCAACAGCGACATAGTGATTGTGTCGTATGGGGTATGCGACATAGTGGTTGTGTCGCAGAACTTGCGACACAAAATATCTGATACGACATAAGGTACGACACAAGGGAGTTTATGCGACATAAAGGCTAAAATACGACACAACATGCGACACAAGGCTTGTGTCGCATGGAAGAACATCAGCCCAGAAAGTCCGGCTGTTAAGGTTTTTCCGGCCAAAATTCCGTTTTAAACTCGTTTTCAGGCTATAAATTTGTGTTATATACTTAGTAAGGGACATATATATGTTATATAAACAACCACAAGTGAAAAATACTAAAAATCGGGAGATTTCGGGATTTTGTCGGAAACTTACAAATTGCCGAAATGAAAATCCGGAAAGGTAGCGTTGTAGATCGTCGCGAGGTGGTCGTGAATCTCCAAAAATATTGATGATCCGAGTGCGTTTGATTGTGTTAATTGTCGATTTATGTGGATTGGTGGTATTTGGTGATTTTGGTGAAATGAGAGAAAGAAAGTAAGAGAGAGAGAGAGAGATAAAAGAAATGGAAGAAATGAGAGGGGAAATGGGAGGTTATCCTCCCATTTTTCAGTCTCCGACTCGCGGTCCACGTGGTGTTTGTTTTCTCCGTCATTTAACGTTTTATAATTATTTTACATATTAATTGGTACGTTTTAAATTACAAATTATTACGCGATATTTTATTTAAATATTTTACTAATCACTTTATGTTTGAATTATTAAAAAGGTAAGTTAATTTGTTTGTGCGGTTTACATTTTAAATTATGTAATTTCTGATTGTACGATACGAAATATTATAATAATAATATTTTTGACATAACCCGTTATTTAACAAAATTTTTGTCACCAACGTCCATATAAAATAGAATCGAAATACATCCGATTTAAATTGCGTACGATTTAATCAAATCGCATTTTCGTATATATTCAACAATATATAAAATTCGATACATTAATTAGCCTAACAAGGAACTAATTACATGTATTAACATATGATTAGGCACTAATTACTAGTCCTAATTTGGCGGGTGTTACACGACAAATTAGGGCTGGTTATTAGTCCCTAATCACTATGTTAATACATGTAATTAGTG
This sequence comes from Helichrysum umbraculigerum, assembly GCA_949592205.1. Taxonomy (NCBI): domain Eukaryota; kingdom Viridiplantae; phylum Streptophyta; class Magnoliopsida; order Asterales; family Asteraceae; genus Helichrysum; species Helichrysum umbraculigerum. The sequence continues at coordinate 92,321,662 of CATIUR010000002.1, read as the reverse complement.
CTATATTAGGCTAATTGTAATGTATCATTATATATATTGTTATATATTGTTATATATATATATATATATATATATACACACGTACGCGATTAAATTTAATCGTGCATTTTCATATCGGGTGGATCCCGATACAATAATACGGACGTTGGTGAATCAAATTATTATATAATATTAAATTATTTAATAATCACATTATTTATTAAATATTATGTTTATAATATTTAACGCGTAACTTGTATCGTATCAAATAAATCATACGTGACAAAAACGCGCGAGGCGAGCCCGACAATCGAAACAAACCTAAGTTATATGTTTGTAACTCATTAAAAAGTATTTTTATAAAATACTTCATGATAATTATCGCATTTTAGATCGATAACAAAACATTTTGTTTTAACGTCACAAAACTTTATTAGCTGTCACACGACTCCGTAAACTACAACCGACACGTCACAATAACATTCTTATAAATGTTTTCCAAGTATTATGATTAATACTTCAAGTTAAAAATGTCAAAAAATCAAATGTCATTCAAAATACGTACGTATTACGTATAAAATATAAACGAACGTTGAAACGACCGGGGAAACGAACACCACATGGAACGCAAATTCGAGGAACCAAAAATTGAGACACACACCCTCACGTGTGGGGCCCATGGGCCGGTTTTTGCTTAGCCCCAAACAAGATCCACAAAATGTGGATCTTGTTTCTTTCTTTTGACCATAAGCCAGCCAAACCCCCATTTCTCCTCATTTGTGTTTTCCCCACTCTCTCTACTTTCTCTCACTAAAAACACTCTCTAACACCTCTCAAAAACTAGCCAAGGAACCACCTCATCACCATAATCCACCATCATCTCTTGAAGAAAAGACCAAAGGAAAAGGAAGCAAGAAGAAGATCCAGCTCATTCCACTCTCCTCTCTCTTTAGAACTCGATTTTGGTATGATCCACCACCTCTCTCTCTCTAGATTTTCGTGGTTTTCATAGAGCTAAATGTTATTATGCTCATACAACTTGTTAATGTCCAAAACCAAGCTTAAAACACGTTTTTACAACATATACAAAATGATATAGAATCTGCCCAGAAAAATCGTCTCACGAAAACGACTATAACTTGAGTTCTAGGACGAATCAATACATGAATCTTATACCGAAATCTCCGTATGTATGTCCTTTACAAAATGTTCTTCTTTGACCATTTACAAAAATTCACGGATTTTAGTGTAGAAACTGATTTTTGAACTAATGGCTGTTTTGGACTAAAACCGTTCTCGATTTTGTTATAAATTTTAGAGCCCTCTATAATTCTTAGAAAAAATAGGAAATGTACTAGACATATATATGTTCATCTGTGATTTTTGGTGAAGATTGATTCGGAGTAGAAATGGTGCAAACCGAGACCCAAATCGAATGGAAAATCTGGAAATATAAATACTAAGGGCTGTTTTGGTCATTTTACAGAACCGACACTTCGGGTTAACCGCGGCACCAACCAATAATTTTTTTGAACTCTTGGAACCATTTTAAGACTTGGGTAAAAGTTTCAGGTCAAACCGAGGCCATTGACCACCTTTTCGAGATAGAGTAAAACACATCAGACCTTAGTGTCGCATGGACCAAACCAGTCATGCGACACTCCCCTAAGTGACGCCTATCATGAACTGACGCATACTAGCGTCACTTCACCGAATTGACGCCTAATTTCGGAACCGTGCTCTTGCGACACTCACTAAGAGTGACGCCTAGACTAAATCTTGACCCTCACCCGACACTTACCCTTAGTGATGCCAAAGATCCAATTGACAACACAAGGCGACACTGACCCGTAGTGACGCAAATTAGTGACGCCACCTCATGCGACACTTCACTCTGTGACGCAAACAATACTGAACTTCATTATATATGCGACACTCCCCTAGTGTCGCCAAAAACTAGTAAGTGATGCTCTAAGTGTCGCCCAAAAACATAAAACTTAAAACTCTTTTTCACACTAAGTGTCGAACTCACGCAACCTCAAATACTTATACAATACAATTTCTCACCACATGAAATATACTTTACTAGTATACGATACAACATATAATAATAATAATACTTAAAGATTATTATTATAAACCGTCACCAACGGGCCGTACATGTTTTCAAAACTCAAACTAATCAATCAAAATAAAATCATTTGGACATTACTAGTTGGATGAACAACTAGCATGGACGGTCTCTTGAGACTTCTACATATACTAATAACCTTGAGCGTTTTGAACGCCTGGCAGGTTACAGTCTTCGGACACCTCATTGTACTGCATCACATTTGCTTCACTTCAAATCATCAGACTCAGGTGAGTCTCATAGCCCCTCATTTTACTGTTTTCAAACCCAGGGGTGGGAATACATGCTTTACTTTGTTTTACATGTGAACACGAGTACAAAACTTGCTATATACTGCATGAGCTGCTTACTAATCATTTTAAAGCCCTCCATCGATCATAGTTTGGTTAATACTTTTGTAGCGTGAATGTTAGTGTATGGTACCATATAGGATTGACAATCCTCGTCCGGGTTAGCAAGCACTAACTGGTCAAACGGACGCATTAGCATTTGTTCATACGAGTATAGATTAAGCACTGGCAGGGAGGCACCCTCGATCAGGCACTTGATTGTGATCCTGACACCTCAGTTAAGCTCAGACTATGACCTCATGGTAGACATATACATTATTTGATTTATTACAAATCATTATACTAAATCTTGTGGTTCACACATTACTTTATCATTATACAAACCTGTGAGCTCACCAGCTTTTCGATGACCTTTTAGCATGTGTTCTCAGGTACCCAGCAGCAGTAGATCTGCCACCCAGGAATAGCGTAGCTCGAGTCTCATGCAAATCAATTAGAGATTTTCTTGCATTAGTATAATTTGTAAAAGTAGTCATGCTTTAGAATCTTTCATACCAGAACTTGAGCTTTTGTAATTTTTACAACCTTGTAAACTTTAAATTATATCAATGTATTTTTGCAACAACACATATAGAGTCGTTCATTATATCTTATGTGCTTTGAGTATTGATTAGTCGCGCCACGACCCGAATCGCTTCCGCATCATAATTTGGGGGTGCGACAGATTGGTATCAGAGCCTAAGGTTATAGTGAACTAGGTTGCGTTAGTGGGCCTAGACTATGACCGTTAGGCAGTATTTCCTTATTAGGTATGACTGGTTCGGGAATTACATCATACGACTTTAATTTAACATAGCCTGATCACTTATGTACAATTAAGGGAAGATGATGTAAGGTCTGAAACGGTTATGTTGAACATGAATACACTAGTTGACTCTGACCACGAGAGAAACCGGACCTATACATGTTTGTGCTAGACATACTAGGCTATATTATATGATATGATATATTAATAGGCCTCACGATATTCACTATAAGCTCTTGCCACAGACATGGTAGACATTCCTCATCTAGCACCAGCTAACGCAAACGACGAGACTCAAACTCTACCAACTACTGAGGGGGTAACCACATTACCTGTCTCACCGACACGAACTTCTCCGGAACCTCTCTACTATATCACTGGAGAGGCACGAGTCACACGAAATCACAGGAGGGGTACCGGATCTGTCCGTGCTAACCCTTATCTCAATCACACTAGTGATATCTCATCCAGAACACGCCATCTAACTTACCCTCGTAAGTAGGATTGGCTACCCACAACTCTAAACACCTGGAGGTCTAAGGATGACATACAAATTCCTGCTGACTCCATGGACAGCTCCCCATATACTCAAGAACCCATCCACCATACTGTTCCGGTGTTAACCGCTAGACTACACCGCCATGAAGAAAGACTTGAAAGCTTGGAACAGGAACAATACATAGTACAGATGTACTGGTTACGCCAATCACACGACCGCATTGCAGAACTCTATTGAGAGCATGAAAACATGACCCAGACTATAGAAATGATCCATCAACAAGTGATTGATGACAGGAGCACAGTTGATCTTCTGTAGGCAAGACTGGAAGAATGTGAGCAACGCTCACGAGAAGCTAAAGAGTACGCCCGTAAATTAGTACAACGACTAGTTTTGGCAGAAGATAATGCCAGACAAGCCAGCAGACTTGCAACCACTGTAGACCACCTTGTCACTCTCATCTCACAAGTGAACATGCGCCAAAATTAGAATAGTATCTATCTTGTAATCTATCTAGCTATCTATGTAAGACTCTCGTAAATCCATCCGGATGTATAAATTCCGGAATCTTTTGTTATCCTTGAAATTATGTACCTTTTGGGAACTCGTATTTTGTACTCAATCATGTTATCCAATGAATTATGATTATCACTTTATACTGCCGAATATTATCTTCCAATATATATGTATGTGATATATCATGACTTTGTACAAACCTCTCATTTATCCCTCTCCTTTGTGTTCAGCATTATGCCTCCGAGACGTACGCTGATGTTGACCGATTTGTTGCCCAAGGGGTAGCTGATGCTCTAGCTGCCCGACAGCAACAATCTGCGAGCAATGAAACACCGAACAACCCCCCTCCACCAAAACCCTGCTCATACAAGGACTTCCTGAACTACAAACCACTGAACTTCAAAGGCACCGAGGGTGGTATTGGTTTATTACGCTGGATGGAGAAAATGGAGTCGGTCTTCCGGATCGGTAACTGTCAGGAAGACTGCAAAGTCAAGTACTCCACCTGCACCTTCATGGATGGTGCACTGACTATGTGGAATACTTATGCTCAGACCGTGGGCATTGACACTGCTTACTTGACTCCGTAGGAGGATTTGAAACAGATGTTGAAGGACGAATACTGTCCTAGAGACGAAATACAGCAACCGGAGAACGAGTTATGGCACCTCACCACCTAAGGCAATGACATTGCCGGATACACCACGAGGTTCAACCAACTGGCACTGCTGTGCCCATCCCTTGTTGACCCGGAATACAAACGGATCGAACGCTACATTTGGGGGACTCACCCCACGTATTCAGGGTATGGTCACTGCTTCCAACCCCACGACCATTCAGGGTGCCGTCCGTATGGCACATAATCTCATGGCACAAGTGGTTCGTCGGGAACACTAGCTGCCAACAACAATCAGCCTGGGGACAATAAGCGTAAATGGTCTGGGAACAACAACAACTCCCAATCATCAAAGAAGTCTGACACCATCAAGGCTTACTCCTCTGGTCCTGATACCAAAAAGGGCTACACTGGGAACAAGCCCTTCTGTTCTAAGTGCCGTAGACATCATGATGGTCCTTGCAGTACTCCCTGCACGAACTGTCAGCGTTATGGGCATCTGGCCAAAGACTGCAGGTCTACCAATGCCAACTCCAACACCAACACTAGTCAACCAAAGGTATGCTTTGAGTGTGGCAACACTGGGCACTTCCGAAACGATTGCCCGAAACTGAAGAACAAGGGCAACAACAACACCGCAAAAGGTAGAGCTTTTGTCCTGAACTCAGGAGAAGCCCGTCAAGACCCGAATGTGGTCTCGGGTACATTCCTTCTCAACAACTTAACTGCCACTGTTCTATTTGATACGGGTGCTGATAGAAGTTTTATATCTGATGAATTCTGTCCACTACTCGACATTACACCTATTGCATTAGATGCTAAGTACATTGTAGTGTTAGCAAACGGCAAGCTCATTGAAACTGACAGTGTGATACCCAATTGCACTTTAAACCTCACCGATGAATCATTTTCTATTGATCTTATACCGGTCAAAATTGGAAGTTTTGACATTATCATTGGCATGGATTGGCTGTCTAAGCATCGTGCCGAAATCATCTGCTTTGAAAAAATCGTTCCTATAACTCTCGCCTTTGGTGGTACTTTAATCATACAAGGGGAGACCGGTGGGATGAGACTAAACATCATATCCTGCATGAAAACCCGTAAGTATTTGAGAAAGGGGTACCAGGCAATCCTCGCACATGTAATGGAGAAAAATTCAGAGGAGAAGCTACTTGAGGATGTGCCTATCGTCCGAGACTTTCCGGAAGTCTCTCCCGAAGAACTGCCTGGTCTTCCACCAACGAGACAGGTCGAGTTCTCTATCGATCTTATGCCCGGTGAAGCACCCATGGTGCGAGCTCCGTATTGTTTAGCCCCATCCGAACTTCAGGAGTTGTCTACTCAGTTACAGGAACTCTTGGACAAAGGATTCATCCGACCGAGTTCTTCACCTTGCGGATCTCCGGTCCTATTTGTCAAAAAGAAAGACGGTTCTTTCCGCATGTACATTGACTACAGAGAACTGAACAAATTAACCATCAAGAACCGTTATCCACTCCCACGCATCGATGATCTATTCGACCAACTTCAAGGGTCAAGCTTTTATTCCAAGATCGATATGCGATCTGGATATCATCAATTACGAGTTTGCAATGTTGATATTCCAAAAACTGCTTTTCGAACTCGTTACGTGCATTATGAGTTTCAAGTCATGCCCTTCGGTTTAACAAACGCACCGGCTGTATACATGGACCTTATGAACTGAGTGTGTAAACCATATCTCGACAAGTTTGTCATTGTCTTCATTGATGACATTCTTATCTACTCACGCGACAAACAAGAACATGCGCAGCATCTCAAAACCATTCTAGAACTACTCAACCACGAGGAGTTATATGCCAAATTCTCTAAGTGTGAGTCCTGGATGCAAACTGTACAATTCCTTGGACACGTGATTGACAGTCAAGGAATTCATGTTGATCCGTCAAAAATCGAGGCTATCAAGTGCTGGAAAGCACCAACAACGCTGAACGAAGTATGTCAATTTTTAGGATTGGCAGCATACTATCGACGATTTATTGAAAACTTCTCAAAAATAGCCCAACCACTTACCACACCGACTCAGAAGGAGAAGAAGTTTGATTGGACAGATAAGCAAGAATCAGCTTTCCAACTACTCAAACAGAAGCTATGCAGTGCACCTATTCTATCATTACCCGAAGGCAACGATGACTTCGTGGTATACTGCGACGCTTCTCACCAAGGTCTCGGTTGCGTGTTGATGCAACGAGACAAGGTTATCGCTTACACCTCCCGACAACTCAAAATCCATGAAAAGAATTACACCACTCATGATCTTGAACTTGGAGCTATCGTCTTTGCACTCAAAATCTGGAGACAATATCTGTACGGCACTAAATGTACAATTTTTACCAACCACAAAAGTCTCCAGCACATATTCGACCAAAAGGATCTCAACATTAGGCAACGTCGCTGGGTCGAGTTGCTTACCGATTACGATTGTGATATCCGATATCATCCGGGCAAAGAAATGGTTGTTGCCGATGCCCTCAGCCGAAAAGAACGCTAAACCACTTCGAGTCCGAGCACTCAGTATGACTATACACAATTATCTGATTATTCAGATTCTCACCGCTCAACTCGAAGCACTTAAACCTGAAAACATAAAAAATGAGGCCTTGCGCAACATGGAAAAACATTTTGAAATCAAACCTAACGGGGTTAAATACTTCTCAAACCGAATCTGGTTGCCCTGTTTCGGGAACCTACGCGACTTGGTATGCATGAAGCTCACAAGTCCAAATACTCTATACATCATGGATCTGACAAGATGTACCATGGCATCAGGGAATTATACTGGTGGCCAAACATGAAAGCCGAAATCGCGACTTATGTCAGCTAGTGCCTCACATGCTCAAAAGTCAATGTAGAATATCAGAAACCCACCGGTCTACTACAACAACCAGAAATTCCACAGTGGAAATGGGAGCAGATTTCTATGGACTTCATCACGAAACTCCAAAAAAATCAAGCGGTTGCGATACCATTTGGGTGATCGTCGATCGTCTCACCAAATCCGCTCATTTCCTAGCCATCAAAGAAACCGATAAAATGGAACGCCTCACACGAATTTACCTCAAGGAAATTGTATCCCGCCACGGCGTTCCTATCTCGATTATCTCTGACAGAGATAGTCGCTTCACTTCTCGCTTTTGGCAATCACTTCAGAAATCATTCGGTACTCGCCTTGATATGAGTACAACATACCATCCACAAACCGATGGCCAAAGCGAACGAACCATTCAAACACTGGAGGACATGCTACGAGCCTGCGTAGTTGACTTCGGTGCAAACTGGGAACATCATTTACCTTTGTGCGAATATTCGTACAACAACAGCAGCCATACCAGTATTGGAGTTGCACCTTTCGAGGCACTGTACGGTCGTAAGTGTAGATCACCTATCTGTTGGACCGAAGTGGGAGACAGCCAACTCACTGGTTCTGAAATCATTCACGAAACTACAGAGAAAATCATTAGTATCCAAAATCGACTGAAAGCCGTACGTGATCGTCAGAAGAGTTATGCTGACGTGAGACGCAAGCATCTCGAGTACAGGTTGGGGATCGAGTATTGCTCAAAGTATCACCTTGGAAAGGTGTCACCCGTTTCGGCAAACATGGGAAATTAAACCCCAGATACGTTGGACCTTTTGAGATCCTGGAAAGGATTAGTCCAGTGGCATATCGATTGCAGCTACCACCCAAGCTCAGTAGCGTGCATCCCACTTTTCACATTTCTAATCTGAAGAAATGCCTGTCTGATAAGACACTTATTATTCCTCTCGACGAAATCCATATCAATGATAAACTACATTTTGTCGAGACACACCGTGAGGTCAAACAGTTGAAACAAAGTCGTATTCCCATAGTTAAAGTCCGGCGGAATTCGCGACGTGGTCCAGAATTCACCTGGGAACGGGAAGATCAAATGCGACTCAAGTATCCACATCTATTCACAGACTCCACTCCAACTACGACTCAGAGCTAAATTTCGGAACGAAATTCTCTTAACAAGGGGAGAATGTGACACCCGACAAATTACGGCTACTTATTAGTCCATAATCACTTTGTTAATACATGTGATTAGTGCTATAATAGGCTAATTGTAATGTATCATTATATATATTTATATATATATATATATATATATATATATATATATATATATATATATATATATATATATACACACGTACGCGATTAAATTTAATCGTGCATTTTCATATCGGGTGGATCCCAATACAATAATACGGATGTTGGTGAATCAAATTAAAAGATAATATGAAATTATTTAATAATCACATTATTTATTAAATATTATGTTTATAATATTTAACGCGTAACTCGTATCGTATCAAATAAATCATACGTGATAAAAACGCGCGAGGCGAGCCCGACAATCGAAACAAACCTAAGTTATATTTTTGTAACTCGTTAAAAAGTATTTTTATAAAATACTTCATGATAATTATCGCATTTTAGATCGATAACAAAACATTTAGTTTTAACGTCACAAAACTTTATTAGCCATCACACAACTCCGTAAATTACAACCGACACGTCACAATAACATTCTTATAAATGTTTTCCAAGTATTATGATTAATACTTCCAGTTAAAAATGTCGAAAAATCAAATGTCATTAAAACACGTACGTATTACGTATAAAATATAAACGAACGTTTAAACGACCGGGGAAATGAACACCACATGGAACGCAAATTCGAGGAACCAAAAATTGAGACACACACCCTCACGTGTGGGGCCCGTCGGCCAGTTTTTGCCTAGCCCCAAACACGATCCACAAAATGTGGATCTTGTTTCTTTCTTTTTACCATAAGCCACCCAAACCCCCATTTCTCTTCATTTGTGTTTTCCCCACTCTCTCTCTACTTTCTCTCACTAAAAACACTCTCTAACACCTCTCAAAAACTAGCCAAGGAACCACCTCATCACCATAATCCACCATCATCTCTTGAAGAAAAGACCAAAGGAAAAGGAAGCAAGAAGAAGATCCAAGCTCATTCCACTCTCCTCTCTCTCTTTAGAACTCGATTTTGGTATGATCCACCACCTCTCTCTCTCTAGATTTTCATGGTTTTCATAGAGCTAAATGTTATTATGCTCATACAACTTGTTAATGTCCAAAACCAAGCTTAAAACACGTTTTTACAACATATACAAAATGATATAGAATCTGCCCAGAAAAATCGTCTCACGAAAACGACTATAACTTGAGTTCTAAGATGAATCAACACATTAATCCTATACCGAAATCTCCGTATGGATGTCCTTTACAAAAAGTTCTTTTTTGACCATTTCCAGAAATCACGGATTTTAGTGTAGAAACTGATCTTTGAACTAATGGCTGCTTTGGACTAAAACCGACCACGTGTCGTTCTCGATTTTATTATAAATTTTAGAGCCCTCTATAATTCTTATGAAAAATAGAAAATGTACTAGACATATATATGTTTTTCTGTGATTTTTGGTGAAGATTGATTCGGACTAGAAATGGTCCAAACCGAGACCCGAATCGAATGGAAAATCTGGAAATATAAATACTAAGGGTTGTTTTGGTCATTTTACAAAACCAACACTTCGGGTTAACCCCGGCACGAACCAATAATTTTTTTGAACTCTTGGAACCATTTTAAGACTTGGGTAAAAGTTTCCGGTCAAACCGAGGCCATTGACCACCTTTTCGAGATCAGACCTCAGTGTCGCATGGACCAAACCAGTCATGCGACACTCCCCTAAGTGACGCATATCATGGACTGACGCATACTAGCGTCACTTCACCGAAGTGATGCCTAATTTCGGAACAGTGCTCTTGCGACACTCACGAAGAGTGACGCCTAGACTAAATCTTGACCCTCACCCGACACTTACCCTTAGTGACGCCAAATATCCAATTGACAACACAAGGCGACACTGACCCATAGTGACGCAAATTAGTGACGCCACCTTATGCGACACTTCACTCAGTGACGCAAACAATACTGAACTTCATTATATATGCGACACTCCCCTAGTGTCGCCAAAAACTAGTAAGTGACGCTCTAAGTGTCGCCCAAAAACAGAAAACTTGAAACTCTTTTTCACACTAAGTGTCAAACTCACGCAACCTCAAATACTTATACAATACGATTTCTCACCACATGAAATATACTTTACCAGTATACGATACAACATATAATAATAATAATAATAATAATAATAATAATAATAATAATAATACTTAAAGATTATTATTACAAACCATCACCAACGGACCGTACATGTTTTCAAAACTAAAACTAATCAATCAAAACCAAATCATTTGGACATTACTAGTTGGATGAACAACTAGCATGGACGGTCTCTTAAGACGTCTACATATACTAATAACCTTGCGCGTTTTGAACGCCCGGCAGGTTACAGTCTTCGGACACCTCATTGTACTGCATCACATTTGCTTCACTGCAAATCATCAGACTCAGGTGAGTCTCATAGCCCCTCACTTTACTGTTTTCAAACCCAGGGGTGGGAATACATGCTTTACTTTGTTTTACATGTGAACACGAGTACAAAACTTGCTATATACTGCATGAGTTGCTTACAAATCACTTTAAAGCCCTCCATCGATCATAGTTTGGTTAATACTTTTGTGGCGTGAATGTTAGTGTATGGTACCATATAGGATTGACAATCCTCGTCCGGGTTAGCAAGCACTAACTGGTCAAACGGACGCATTAGCATTTGTTCATACGAGTGTAGATTAGGCACTTGCAGGGAGGCACCCTCGATCAGGCACTTGATTGTGATCCTGACACCTCAGTTAAGCTCAGACTATTACCTCATGGCAGACATATACATTATTTGATTTACTACAAATCATTATACTAAATCTTGTGGTTCACACATTACTTTATCATTATACAAACCTGTGAGCTCACCAGCTTTTTGCTGACCTTTTAGCATGTGTTCTCAGGTACCCAGCAGCAGTAGATCTGCCACCCAGGAATAGCGTAGCTCGAGTCTCATGCAAATCAATTGTAGATTTTCTTGCATTACTATATTTTGTAAAAGTAGTCATGCTTTAGAATCTTTCATACCATAACTTGAGTTTTTGTAATTTTTACAACCTTGTAAACTTTAAATTATATCATTGTATTTTTGTAACGACACATATAGAGTCGTTCATTATATCTTATGTGCTTTGAGTATTGATTAGTCGCGCCCCGACCGGAATCGCTTCCGCATCATAATTTGGGGGTGCGACATAAACTAATAATAAATTAAAACAATTACCATTACTTTATTCACAATATTACTTTTGGATTTTGGGGTGTTACAAAATCGGTATAGGGTGTTCAACTATGATGGAGGAGAGATAACACATTAACAACTTCTAATATACATGTTTTTAATATAAAACATTTCGAAATTTAATTTTTATAACATAACATCTGGCTAAATTGTTATGCGATATTTATTTTAATTATCATGTTTATTTATATTAATCATATACTAATAATGTTAGTTAATCTATTTTTGTTGATAATTTTATTTCTTGAAAACCATTGAGTAATTTAATTAAAATTAACATAAATATAATTGACTTATAAATAGTGGGTAAAGTAAATACTTTTTTTTTTGGGTAAAGGGTAAATACCCGGTAAATATATTACTCCAAAAAACGATTAAGTACAAAGGATGTGAGTGAATCTCACATCTCAGCCCGTTACATAGGCAATAAAGACTACATAACAAGGACACAACCACTAACCAACATTTGACTCAACAAAAAATCAAACAAAAACCAAAAGACAATAGTCAACCATTACATTTGACTCGACCACATCAAACATAAACTATCTTTTAATCTGTACACGGAGGTTAATATCAAAAGCCTTACAGAAAGCCTCTTGCTCTTCAGTTAAATCGTAGACTTGATCATCATAACCCCCATAAAAATCATCATCATTATAGTACTCAAGGTTGCTAGCATTACCACCTCCTCCTGACCCAGATCCACATGCCATAAATTGGGAGGTCTCTTTATAAACTTCTTTAATATCACTTTCCGAGTCCTCTAAATTTTTATCCACTTTAGAATCGGTTTCCTTGTTTCCATGAACAGTCTTTCCAGCACCCATTGAAGTATCAACTTCTTGGGTTACATCATCCATTTTAGATTCATTCTCACTTAAAACAGAAAAAGAATTGGATGTACTCACCTTTGTATCCTCTTTTGCCTTCAATTTCTCTTTATTAGCAACCACTTTAGGACGGTACACAAAGTTAGGCTTTTGTTTACCTAAATTTAACCCTTCAAACTTCCTTGTATTCAGCCCCTGTTTATTTGCTTTAGCACCATTTGATCTAACTTCCACAAACCCATCTTCTTGAATATTTACTTTCTTCTTTATTGCTTGTGATGGGCATTGATCATTAGAATGCCCAAATATCTTACACCCTTCACATCTAGGCGGCTTCCACTCATATTCAACCCGAATAATCTCCCTCATATAACCATTACCATCCAAATTAGGGATAGCAACATCTATTTTCTCCAATAACTCCTTCTCAGAACCAATTTTAATTAGGGCTCGAGCATAGCTGTTCCTACCCCAGGATTCCACACACATGGTACTTGTGTATGAATCTAGCATCATTGGATTACCAAGGATTGAGGTAATCATGCTCAACCCATCACCTATATAAGCAACCATAGGAACATCATGTAACTTAACCCAAATAGGCACTGTAGTAAGATCTTCTTTCTTTAAGCTAACACTCGGTGCCCATTTGTTAAGTATAATTGGAACAGTTCGAATCATCCATGGGCCATTCACTAACACATTCTCCATAACCTCATTCGATGAAAACTTAAAGAAGAAAATCCTTTAGAATTTATCATAACCTTTTGAATACCAAATTTAGACCAAGCGTTACGAACATTATTTTCCACCACCGGAAACGCAATCCTTTTACCAATGAAATAACCAAACAAAGTGTTCTCAAATCTATTGTTTACTTCCATAACCGATGAAAACGGAATAACAGTATCAGCACCTTCCACAAAAACATCGGATTGCAAGGAACGAAAGTTTACCTTGTCTCTGTGTACCTCAGAGTTAACAACACTCGCATATGATGCCATATGCTCGTTAGAAGGCTGTTTAGTCCCCACGCAAGAGGACTGATCATTAGGTCCCATGTCTTCCTGAATCGGTTTCAGACCCTTAGATTTTTCTAGTGTTGCAAGTTCATCCACATTCAGCTTTTTGACATTAAATGTAGAAGAGAATGATGAATTACTTCCCATATTAGCTGTGACACCCGGTCAAAATAACCTAAAATTGGGTCCCAATTTAAACTTTAATTATTCCTACTCGGTAAGAATCAAAAACAAAGTATTCGGATAATATATATAAATATATATATAACACGAAATGATTATTTAATAATCACAACGGGAACAAATCTGAAACCACTCAGAAAACATAAAAATAAAAGTTGTCCCAAAACATCTCCAAACATAATATTATTATCAAAAATAATATTACGGTACTCGGAAAAGTTGTAAAACTCTTTTTGGATAATTAAAACTATCCGTAAGTTCAAAGTGAAACAACGATATAATTTAGTAACACACTAAAAGTATTTTTGTGAAATACTTCGAATAAAAACTTATACGACTTCAATATTTGAAATTAATCATTTGAAAACTTTTTACTAATTTTCGATCGGGAACAAAAACACGGGTATTTTGCACTACAATTGGGAACCAACCAACTCCAATAATTGGAGTTGGCCGGTTAGATCAAACGCACCCTTACCATTTTCATTTCATTTTCATATCTCAATCTTCCTCAATCTCTCTCTCGGTTAAAATCATCAAACAACAACAACAACAATCTGCAACACCATCATCAAAATATCATCATCCTCATAATCATCATCTTGGATCATCATCATCTTCATCAAAGTTCACCATCATCACCATTTGATTTCAAAATTTTCAAAGTAAGAATCTTAACCTAATTACTTCAATTTATATGTTTATATTACTTAGATTATCATGTATTATCGTTATATAAGCGGATTGTACCGAGATTTTAGGTTATAAACGGTTTGGGGTTGGGATCGTGTGGACAGACCTGCACAGGCCTGGGTCCCCGGCGGGTAAGGCCGGTCCCCGGCGGGTAACCCTCACAAACCAACCCACCATATTTTGTAGTTTTGTAGTCCTCTGAGTCACGGTCGTTTGGGCAGCTTGATCACCTAAATCCGAGTTTGTATGAGGGAGATATGGCCAAAACGGTGAAGCTCTATCAAATCGGTTTAACAACAAAGTTTTATCATATATATATAATACGAGATGGATATTTTTATAAAAACAAATCATATTAGATTTTGAAACACGAATATACGAGTTATATTCATACAAACAAATATACCTTATGTTTTAGAATATTATATATATATATATACACACGATGAAAATTTCTACTAAAACAAAGCAAAATATGTTTTTGAAACATAATCTCATGACACCACCAACGGGCTATACATTATCGCAAACTTTAAAACGGAAATACAAGCTTAACCATTCGGATATAATATGAGCGGATATATATTAATACGGATAAATAATAGACAATCAAACATACTCACTAGAATCTCGCGTGTTTAGGACGTTAGGAGACTTCGGACTGTGTGTTCCTCATTGGACATACTCATTGCTCGGATTGACTCAGGTGAGTCTCACAGCCCCATTTTTACTGTTTTTAAATATTGAGGTGAGATACAATGCTTACTTGTTTTCGTGATCATATGTTATTTGATTAGTTAATTGTGATTATTAACTCATGGAATTAAATGATTATTTAATTCAGTTAACTATATTAGTTACATTGTTTGGCTACCATTATTTGGTCTTGATTTTTCCTTGTTCGAGTATTGCACAAGTGTTTTAATTCGGGAAAGTCCTCATCATGTATGGTTCATTAACTTAATAAGGCGCGGTTACTAAAAGATAGATCTATCATGGGAGTGACGTCCCCGTCCGGGTTGCTAGCTACAACCAAGTTAAAAACGGACATTTTAGTAATTGTTATGGGTGTTGACACCGTTCGGGAGGCAGAAAATCGGGTTAGGCCTTGAACCATAGCTTAGTGCAATGCAAAATCATAATAGAACATTGTTCAAAAACCTGCGTTGGTTTCACCCTTGTTTAATTTAATGTTGTTCAAAAACCTGCGTTGGTTTAAATCATTGTTTAGTGACCTTATTTGGTTAAAAATCATTGTTTGAGTAAATTGCTTAAATCATTGTTCATTTATAACATTTTATTATCGTCAGATAATCATATTGATCATATCAATGTTCATGTTAAACCTGTGAGATTCACCAGCTTTATAGCTGACCCTTTTAGTGTTGTATTCTCAGGTACTGCAATAGTAGGATCGGCCCATCAGGATCCTAGCTCGAGTCGCATGCTTTCAAACACTTGGGACCACTTTGCATTTACTGTTGTATTTTCAAATTATGTATTTGGAAATTACTTATAAATTCGCAGCTTTGTAAAACTTATATTGGTAATGTAATTACTATTTTCAAAACGTCTCATTTAGAGTCGTTCATTATGTACCTTGCGCTTATGATATTTGATTTGGTAACACCCCGACCCGACCGCTTCCGCAACCCAAAATTTGGGGGTGTTACAGATTGGTATCAGAGCCTAAGGTTATAGTGAACTAGGTTGCATGTAGTGGGCCTAGACTATGACCGTTAGGCAGTATTCCTCATTAGGTATAACTGGTTCAGGGATTACATCATACAAATTTAATTTAACATAGCGTAGCTAACTATGTACAATTAAACAAAGATGATGTAAGATCTGAAAGGGGTTATATTGAAAAGGAATGCATTAGTAGACTCTGATTTCGAGAGAACCGCGACTCATAATTGTTTTGTGCTAGACACAACTAGGTGGATATATGTACGTATATATGGTATATACATATACAAATTGGCTATTATATATATATATATATATATATATATATATATATATATATATATATATGAGTAGGCCATCACTGTTGGATAAAATACTTGATATTGTGACACCCGGTCAAAATAACCCAAAATTAGCACCTAATTTAAACTTTTAAAACACGTAATTACATACGTGTCAATAAACAAGTACACAAGTATTATATATATATATGTATATATATAAACCGAAACGATTACTTAATAATCACATATACACGAACCTAACAAAACGTAGAAACCCAAAATAAAATTTGGTGAAAAACATTTTTAAACAAAGTATTATTATTGAGTATAATAACTACGTACTCCGTTTGAAATTTAAATATATTTTAGATACAGAAAACTATCCGTACATTTTAAGTAAAACAAAGATATATTTTTATACCTCCATAAAAGTATTTTTATAAAATACTTTGATTGAAAACGTATACGATTACATTTTTAGAAAATTATCATTTTAAAAGATTACACTATTTAGCGATCAGGTACGCGAACACGGGTCGGAAAACACCCACCTACCTCAATAATTGAGGCCGGTTATAATACCCGACCTCAATTATTTTCACACACACGCACCCATTTTTGTTGATCTCTCTCGGTCCTCACTCCCTCTCGGTTTCAATTTTTACAACAACAACTACATAAACAAAATCATCATCATCTAGTTACTTCATCATCATCATCATCGTGATCTTAATCATCATCAACATCCGTTTCGTTTTCAAAATTGTAAGAATCGTGCACCATTTCTTTTTAATTTCATGTTTAAAATACGTAATATAGCATGTATTAACTTTGTATTAGGTTGTTGTTTGCGGAAATAGGATTTAAAACTGGTTTTATATGATTATCGTACGAACAGACTCGAACCAGACAGATGAATCCGGCGGATTCAAGGGAATCCGGCGGATTCAAGGGAATCCGGCGGATTCCCGCCCAGAAACTTGAATAATCCGGCGGATCTTCTTCAAACTCAATGAATCCGGCGGATTCGGGTGAATCCGGCGGATTCCCTTCGAGATCATTGAATCCGGCGGATTCAAACCAATCCGGCGGATTCCCCTCTTTGGACACTGATCCGGCGGACTGTCTAAGGATCCGGCGGATCCAACTCACTTCCAACAAATTTTCGTTTTATAAACTAAGTCTCGATTTGTACAAACACAATACTAATTGTAAACAATACAATGATAAAATATACAAATACATTATACAAAGTATATTTTCTTGGAACATTTGAAATTATATTTTTCAAATATAATTGTAACCCGACACCAACGGGCCTTGCACATTTTTCAAACTACAAACTTAATTGGATTACAAACGCGTAAACGTAAACCTTAGACAAATACGTTGAATACAATCAATTAAGTAAACAAATATACGAATGAACTACTAGGCGTACACTTACAAATATGTAATCTGGCGTGTTTAGGGCATTAGGAGGTTACGATTGATACACGCGCGCACATTAGGATTGCTTGCTCTACAGGTGAGTCTCACTACCCCTTTTTACTGTTTTACTTTGGGGGAGATGCATCACTTGTTTACTAAATGTATTGTTACTGAATATACTTGTTTACTGTATGTACTTGTTTACTGAAAGTGATTGTTTACTAAGATTACTTGAATTACTAAATACATTTACAAATGTATTGTTTTACAAACATGTTTATTTACTGATTTGAATACAAGTACAAAATGTATTGTTTTAACCGACTTTAATACTAATACAAAAGGTATTATTTTACAAACTATAATACAAGTACAAAATGTATTATTTTACTGATTTGAATACAAGTACAAAACGTATTGTTTTAACCGACTTTAATACTAATACAAAAGGTATTATTTTACAAACTATAATACAAGTACAAAATGTATTATTTTACTGATTTGAATACAAGTACAAAATGTATTGTTTTAACCGACTTTAATACTAATACAAAAGGTATTATTTTACAAACTATAATATACAAGTACAAAATGTATTATTTTACTGATTTGAATACAAGTACAAAATGTATTGTTTTAACCGACTTTAATACTAATACAAAAGGTATTATTTTACAAACTATGATACAAGTACAAAATGTATTATTTTACTGATTTGAATACAAGTACAAAATGTATTGTTTTACCGACTTTAATACTAATACAAAAGGTATTATTTTACAAACTATAATACAAGTACAAAATGTATTATTTTACTGATTTGAATACAAGTACAAAACGTATTGTTTTAACCGACTTTAATACTAATACAAAAGGTATTATTTTACAAACTATAATACAAGTACAAAATGTATTATTTTACTGATTTGAATACAAGTACAAAATGTATTGTTTTAACCGACTTTAATACTAATACAAAAGGTATTATTTTACAAACTATAATATACAAGTACAAAATGTATTATTTTACTGATTTGAATACAAGTACAAAATGTATTGTTTTAACCGACTTTAATACTAATACAAAAGGTATTATTTTACAAACTATGATACAAGTACAAAATGTATTATTTTACTGATTTGAATACAAGTACAAAATGTATTGTTTTACCGACTTTAATACTAATACAAAATGTATTATTTTACAAACTATAATACTAGTACAAAATGTATTATTTTACTGATGTGAATATAAGTACAAAATGTATTGTTTTACCGACATTAATACCAGTACAAAAGGTATTATTTTACAAACTATAATACAAGTACAAAATGTATTATTTTACCGACTTTAATCCAAATACAATGTATTAATTACCGACGTATTGCCTTACTGAACTGCATGAGTTTCTATTTAATCCAATGAAGTCCTCTGATTATAGTCGTCAGTTGTAAGATAAGCGCGAATTTTAGTATATGGATCCATATGGGACAGACAATCCCCGCCTGGGGTGGTAGCTCCACCACGAACTGCACTAGTATAAACAGGCGTTTCTTATTCGTTTGATATGAGTATTTTTGGATTAGTACTCACGGGGGCAAAAACTACAGACGTGTTAAGCTTCGACTATAATGGCTCATGACATGGCAATAAATTGACCGACTACACCGACTTTACTATGTTTGTGAAATACTATTTTACTAAATTACTACTGTTGTACAATTATACTTTACTGTTTTACTGATTGTAAACGTTTTACTTACTGATTTACTCAACTGCTTATTACTGTATACTATAAACCTGTGAGATTCACCAACCTTTTGGTTGACCTTTTAGTGATGTATTCTCAGGTACTCAGCAATAGTAGGAATGGCCTACAGGATAAGCTAGCTATCACGAGTCGCATGCATCCATTTAGACATGAAGATTTTCTTGCATTATATTTTGTATAATGGTTATGTATTAAAATCTTCTGCAATCATTTTGCGAACTCACTACTATGTTTCAAACTTATGACTTAAGCTTTGTATTACTTTTGAAAACTTATGTAATGTAATATATTTTCTACAACGTCTCATTTAGAGTCGTTTGCTTGTACTTTGGTGTTTTGATATTAGATTAGTGACACCCAAAACTCGCTTCCGCAAAGCATTAAATTTGGGGGTGTCACAGATATACATATTGATCTGTTATCACTTAGATAATTTTGGTTCGGTTATCACGTAAATGATCTTATTTGGTTAACACTTAGGTGATCTAATTCGGTTAACACTTTGGAGATATAATTCAGTAATATGATCGGTATATATATAATATATATAAAACTCTGGTAATTGGAAATATACCTGGTATACATGTTAATAGGCCTCGGACACAGGATATACTATAGGTTATTGTATGTATAATTGTAGGCCTCGGATACTCGGAAACAGTCACTGTTCGGATGTTGATTTAGGTTTCATGTTTACCCAGTTTAAACCACTATTAGAGACTAAATCGCTTAAGGTAACCAGATACACTATAGGACTTACCGGTTGTAAGTGGATTGAATCAGGAAAATAGTACCGGTATGCACCCTAGTTTTAGAGGGTCATCTTTTCAATGTAGACTTACCCCGGTAGAGTTAGAAAAGTTTCGACATCATAGTCGGCACATCAATTTTCGAAAAATCATAGTTCACTTGTCTTATTGCTCATTTGGGATTAGTATTCCCCAAACAGATTGAAATATTTTCTTATCAAACTTTAACTCATGTAATCTTCTGAACCTACTCGTTAAAGGATACTTTCATACATTTTGACGAAGCAAAACTCTAACACGTTTCAAAGATCAGGTTTTTAGCAAATTTTCAGTAAATGGGTAATTTTCAACGTTTTGAGAATGATACAAATTCCAACATATTTTGAGTAATCCCAAACTGTTAACAAATGGAAGAAATTCAAACTAGACTTCTTCTTAAGAAATTTTGCAAACAGAATTTTTAAGGCCTTTTTGCCAACAAGAGTTTCAACCGAGCTTTTATCGACTCAAGTTTTCAATGGACTTCGAATTTTCAACAGATTTTCGCCATCATAGTTTTTCTAACGAATGTATATAAAAAAAATTCGAAAATCTCAAAGTTTCAAAACCGTGTAAACTTGTTTATAGCACCCAACTTTATAAAAATCTCAAACTCCAAATGGTCAACAAAATTTCTCAGTATACAATGACATCTTTGCTCCTGTAAGACAATTTACCAAAATTTGAGTGAGGACGCGGGTGTTCTCTATCTTAGACGGCCTAACTATCCTTGTGATTTCTTACTTTATTGAATCTAAATTGTTACTTGCCATATACAGTAGGGGTACAGTCGGTTTTGTAAATGGTGGTTATTCGGATTAAGCACTGTAATACATAATTACATCCATCATTGAGATTGTGAACTTGGGTATCATCACTAATAGACATCGAGATACAAACATGATCGGATAAATAATACTTGTTTGATGTACTTTATGATTTCCCTAGATTCTGAGTGCTCGATAGAATTAGGGAAAAGCAATAGCTTAGATTCTAAAGGTTTCTATGCGAGACGAGGTTTAGCACATATGTATAGGAATAACACATCCTACGCTGTTTTGTACCGGAAGACGTACCAGTTAAATCTTTATATCGTGGGTAACATCCCACGTTAAACTAAATTTTGGATAACCTTCCACGTTAAACTAAGCTTTGGGTAACATCCCATATAAAACAAATTCGTGCTAACCTATCTCGTTTCCATATGAGACTGATAGGGTCTAGGTTATGCATGTTGTATGGTAGGAGATAGTAAGATTTACAAAGTTCGATGAACTATAAGTTCAACTCATTGTTAACCTCAGCAACACAGACCAACCCTGTCGTGAAGACAATGGTCGTGTGAATATCGGAAATCTTACTATCAATTCTCCTAAATGATCAGTAGAGTTTAGTTCGGAATAATAGATCAGTAGTTACTCTAAACTCTAAGAACACGTAAGGACTCACTGAATTCGGTGGATTAGTCATCCAAAACAAAGTAATACTCGCTAATACGGGACGACCTGGTCATGTTGACATAACGGTCGGGTAGAATTCGGACCTCTCTATTTCTTAAGTAATCGGTAGGTCAAAGCCTAACAAGGGGAGAGGACATGGATAAATTGGATGTCTTAGTATTAGACATAACACATAGTCGGCCTTAGTAACACGCGAGCATAAGTTACAAATGAATTTCGGGACGAAATTCTCCTAACAAGGGGAGAATGTGACACCCGGTCAAAATAACCTAAAATTGGGTCCCAATTTAAACTTTAATTATTCGTACTCGGTAAGAATCAAAAACAAAGTATTCGGATAATATATATAAATATATATATAACACGAAATGATTATTTAATAATCACAACGCGAACAAATCTGAAACCACTCAGAAAACATAAAAATAAAAGTTGTCCCAAAACATCTCCAAACAGAATATTATTATCAAAAATAATATTACGGTACTCGAAAAAGTTGTAAAACTCTTTTTGGATAATTAAAACTATCCGTAAGTTCAAAGTGAAACAACGATATAATTTAGTAACACACTAAAAGTATTTTTGTGAAATACTTCGAATAAAAACTTATACGACTTCAATATTTGAAATTAATCATTTGAAAACTTTTTACTAATTTTCGATCGGGTACAAAAACACGGGTATTTTGCACTACAATTGGGAACCAACCAACTACAATAATTGGAGTTGGCCGGTTAGATCAAACGCACCCTTACCACTTTCATTTCATTTTCATATCTCAATCTTCCTCAATCTCTCTCTCGGTTAAAATCATCAAACAACAACAACAACAATCTGCAACACCATCATCAAAACATCATCATCCTCATAATCATCATCTTGGATCATCATCATCTTCATCAAAGTTCACCATCATCACCATTTGATTTCAAAATTTTCAAAGTAAGAATCTTAACCTAATTACTTCAATTTATATGTTTATATTACTTAGATTATCATGTATTATCGTTATATAAGCGGATTGTACCGATATTTTAGGTTATAAACTGTTTGGGGTTGGGATCGTGTGGACAGACCTGCACAGGCCTGGGTCCCCGGCGGGTAAGGCCGGTCCCCGGCGGGTAACCCTCACAAACCAGCACACCATATTTTGTAGTTTTGCAGTACTCTGAGTCACGGTCGTTTGGGCAGCTTGATCGCCTAAATCCGAGTTCGTATGAGGGAGATATGGCCAAAACGGTGAAGCTCTGTCAAATCGGTTTAACAACAAAGTTTTATCATATATATATAATACGAGATGGATATTTTTATAAAAACAAATCATATTAGATTTTGAAACACGAATATAGGAGTTATATTCATACAAACAAACATACCTTATGTTTTAGAATATTATATATATATATATATATATATATATATACACGATGAATATTTCTACGAAAACAAAGCAAAATATGTTTTTGAAACATAATCTCATGACACCACCAACGGGCTATACATTATCGCAAACTTTAAAACGGAAATACAAGCTTAACCATTCGGATATAATATGAGCGGATATATATTAATACGGATAAATAATAGACAATCAAACATACTCATTAGAATCTCGCGTGTTTAGGACGTTAGGAGACTTCGGACTGTGCGTTCCTCATTGGACATACTCATTGCTCGGATTGACTCAGGTGAGTCTCACAGCCCCATTTTTACTGTTTTTAAATATTGGGGTGAGATACAATGCTTACTTGTTTTCGTGATCATATGTTATTTGATTAGTTAATTGTGATTATTAACTCATGGAATTAAATGATTATTTAATTCAGTTAACTATATTAGTTACATTGTTTGGCTACCATTATTTGGTCTTGATTTTCCTTGTTCGAGTATTGCACAAGTGTTTTAATTCGGGAAAGTCCTCATCATGTATGGTTCATTAACTTAATAAGGCGCGGTTACTAAAAGATAGATCTATCATGGGAGTGACGTCCCCGTCCGGGTTGCTAGCTACAACCAAGTTAAAAACGGGCATTTTAGTAATTGTTATGGGTGTTGACACCGTTCGGGAGGCAGAAAATCGGGTTAGGCCTTGAACCATAGCTTAGTGCAATGCAAAATCATAATAGAACATTGTTCAAAAACCTGCGTTGGTTTGTTCAATGTTATGAAACCTGCGTTGGTTTCACCCTTGTTTAATTTCATGTTGTTCGAAAACCTGCGTTGGTTTAAATCATTGTTTAGTGACCTTATTTGGTTAAAAATCATTGTTTGAGTAAATTGCTTAAATCATTGTTCATTTATAACATTTTATTATCGTCAGATAATCATATTGATCACATCAATGTTCATGTTAAACCTGTGAGATTCACCAGCTTTATAGCTGACCCTTTTAGTGTTGTATTCTCAGGTACTGCTATAGTAGGATCGGCCCATCAGAATCCTACCTCGAGTCGCATGCTTTCAAACACTTGGGACCACTTTGCATTTACTGTTGTATTTTCAAATTATGTATTTGGAAATTACTTATAAATTCGCAGCTTTGTAAAACTTATATTGGTAATGTAATTACTATTTTCAAAACATCTCATTTAGAGTCGTTCATTATGTACCTTGCGCTTGTGATATTTAATTTGGTAACACCCCGACCCGACCGCTTCCGCAACCCAAAATTTGGGGGTGTTACATTAGCTGTAGCAGATAGCTTGTCCTTGTTAGTAGTCACAGCCTTCACTTTTTTCAAAATCGGTTTTGGATATGGCTGCTTATTACCAACATCATCTTTTTTCTGTTTCACCCCTCTCCCCGGACTAAGAAACCCGTTTTTCCATCCCTTACATGCAGAAATCAATAACCAAAAACAGTAGAATCGCCTAGAATGCACACAAGAATACCAAAAACCCTAATTTGCCCACAATCGTGATCGGGTCAGAAAATATATTCCGAAAGCAACAATCTGACCAAACAAATAAAACGCAATCGTGTTGTACAAGCAATAAATCTGATCGGAATATGCAAACTATATCCCAAGTCGGCTAATTAATTCCAATAGAGTAATACAAATGGAAACGCATGAAGTAATTAATTCCAATAGAGTATGAAGATCGGCCAAATTTACGATTGTATATAATGGTGTAACTAATATTACACCCACTTGTTACAGGCTTCAACT
This sequence comes from Helichrysum umbraculigerum, assembly GCA_949592205.1. Lineage (NCBI taxonomy): Eukaryota > Viridiplantae > Streptophyta > Magnoliopsida > Asterales > Asteraceae > Helichrysum > Helichrysum umbraculigerum. The sequence goes on along the minus strand of CATIUR010000002.1, from coordinate 92,296,167 downwards.
TGGAAGTTTCCATTTATGGATACATTTGCTTCCGCCTGGAAGGAGATCATTAAGTGATCTTGTGGCGTACAGCTGGCACCCGTAAGGTGTCCGCTACCTTCTAGGGAATCGCCACCAAATTATCATTATCTTCGGACCTCCACCCGGAGGTTCACTCGTCTGCATGTCGCTTTCTCAGATCTAACAGAATTTAAGTGGGGACCAATCCTGAATATATGTGAGATCATTTGGATGGCCCAGATTAATCCGAAAGGAATCATTTGGTAGTGCTCATTTGTGATTGGTTGATGAAAGAATTGGGGAACAAGGCATAACAACTATAAAAGGGCACTCATTCTCCATTTTTGAGGTATGTTCATCTTCTCCACAAAAACCCTAATTCATTACTTATATTTTCACCATTAAAACTCAGAATCTTACTCTCACGCCGGAGGTGGTTCGCAGGGTACACCCCTGTGCTCCACTGTAACGCAGTGTCTGCATCTGTGCTGCAGGAACCCTCTAATCGGAGATATTCAGCTGGAAACTAAGGAATAATGCACTTGTGCGGTTGGACGTACAATCAAATGGCACACCCGGTGGGACTCGACTGTAAATAAGCATTTCAAAACTCTAATCTCTTTGTTTTCATTCAGTTATTTTCAAATTTATGTTTCCATGCTCGATATCTCTAGATTTTGAATTTTATTTCATATTATGATTTCACTTCCTACTTTTACCAGAGGTGGTGGACGACCGCCATCACCACCACTAGGTTTTACCACAATTTCACAATCAGAAACGCCTATTATTAATTTTACCACACCCGAAAATATGGCCGGACCTTCGAATTCCGATGTAGTAATTTCAGGGGTGAATGATGAAGTATTAAGGCAATATTTAGAATCCATGATTACTAGAAAAATTAGAAAGATGAGTTTGGAGGAACTAAGATCAAGGTTAGATATTGGGAGGTTATAATGATGATGTGGATGAAGAAATTGTTATGGAGGGTACGGAGGCTGGAGCCCGGAGGGTTGTCATTAAATCAGTTGTTACTTTCAACACACCAAACCTATCACGAAACACCAATCAGAATGAACCATCAACACATGTTAACACCACATTTAACACCAATCACCGAAGAAAATATGCGAAAACAACCCAAAATAACCTCCAACCCGTAGTAGAAAATCCATGGATGATGTATCCAAGTACAGAATCCAATCAGGGACGAATCCTACCATGATACTACTACCATTGTTAAACCAACATGTCACCAACACTTTAGCAGCTTCCATCCCAGTAGTTACCACAAGCTCATCAATCTCGAATCCTACGATCCCGAATGCTCCCATGACATCAAACCAAAATAATCCACCAAATACCCAAAGTTATCCAAACATTCAAGGTCAGTATTTCTCGATGAATAACACCACTCAAGAAGGAGGAACGATACTTGAAGAAGGTAATCCTCTACCCGGAGGTTAGTCCTACTATTCACCTCAGCATGAGCTTGAGTTAACTTTCCACCTGGAAGTTATAATCCAATGTACCCCCGAAATTGGAACAGAATCTGGTGAAAGTTTGTGGTCCACTAATTAAATCAAGGGTCAGCTCTCTCATAAAGAAAAAACAATTACCCTTAGTCCCTTGGATCGAGTTTTACACAATGCCCGATGGGCTGGAACTCCGTTCCAACGTCAAACAAAAGAATGGAAAAGGTGACCCGGAAGACCATTTACGTGCTTTCCGTGGAGATGAAAAGATAAAAAAGTAGGCCATGCCAATTTCTTGTCACATGTTCTCAAAGACCTTAGTAAGTGCTGCTCGGTCTTGATATGACAACCTCCCACCTGGAAGTATCACGAGTTTTTGATGACTTGGAGTTCAAGTTTCTGTATCATTTCATAAAAGCAGAAGAAGAATACAAAGACCCACCTGGAGGCTCATAACATATATCAAGGGAAGAATGAAGGCTTGAAAGCATTCATGGATAGGTTTGCTAATGAGACACAGCTGATCGAAGGGCTGTCAGAAGATCAAAGAGTTTATGAGTTCATTCATGGAGCAAGGAGTAAGGGTCTGGTGGCTGAGTTGGGACGAATTCTTCCTGAAACTTATCAGGAGTTACTGGATGAAGTATATGCTAATGTTAGAGGTAAAGAAACTGCCATGAAAGTTAGTTAGGTGGATAGTGGCACATCGAAAGAAGAGCCTTCTGACCGGAAGGCTGAAGGAAGAGGATATTATAATGACAACAAATCTTTTAGATCCCAGGACGATGGAAGGGGGAAGTTCAACAATAGGCAGGATAGGGGGAACAGAGGTAACCCTTATTACAAAAGAAACTCGGGTCGGAGTTTATGGCCAGACTTAACTAAGTCACCAAGAGAAATTTTAATGACCGAAAGAGTTGCGACAGATTTCAAGACCCCTCCAAAGTTACCAGAAAGGGCGGAAAAAGAGGGGGGTAGGTACTGTGAGTTCCATGAAGAATATGGGCATGATACGAATTTTTTTAGTGAATTACAGGCAGAAGTAAGAAAAGCCTTGAAGGTCAGAAAGCTGGCACATTTGGTTAAAGATGTAAAAAGTCAGGACGCTCGGGGAAAAAGAATACTTCAGGGTCGAAGAAGAATTTTGCTTGGTAGAAAAAAGATGACGGAGCTAAACCCATAGAGGAAGATACATTGATGATGAGATCTCTAGTTATCAGAGTTAAGAGAAGAGCAAAAGTCATGGAGCAGTGGGAGGAACAAGAGATTTCCTTTCCATCAATTCAGAGCATCATACCATCAGAAGACCCAATGTTGAAAACAATGGAAATTGCCAACCAGAATGTTCCAAGAGTCTATGTAGACGCAGGAAGCGCCTCAGACGTCATATATGAGAGTTGTTTCCGACAGCTGCCCAGAGGTATACAGGCACTCAGAAGAGACGTTATAAGGCCACTAATCGGTTTTTCTGGGGAAACTTCTTGGCCATTGGGGGTAATAAACTTAAGAACTACCCTTGGAACGTATCTGACTATCAAAAAAGAGGTTTTGGATTTCATGATTATAAGGACTGACTCCCCGTATAACATCATTCTTGGATGACCTTCTATGTGCCTTCTAGGGGCAGTAGTATCAAAAGTGCATGGAATAATGAAGTTCTCAACTCCAAATGGAATAGCAACTGTGTATTCCACCAGGAGGTGCGAAAGAAAAATGCCACTATTGAAAGATGTTTTCAATAAGGAAAAGCAAGTGATTTTCTCATGTGATGAGGCGGAACAAAGAGAGGTAATAAATGAAGCATGCCCAGATCAAACAATAACAATAGGGAAACTACTACCCGGAGAGGTGAAGGAAAAGTTACTGGAGCTGCTAAGGAGATATCTGAACGTGTTCGCTTGGAGCCCAGAAGATATGACTGGAGTGCCTAGAAGGATAATGTTCAAGGAGCAGGACAGGAAAGATAAAGAATTTGTAACCGAGCACCATCTCAACATACACCCGAACAAGATACACGTGCAACAGAATAAGAGGCACCTCACTCCGGACAGAAGCAGGGAGGCCTGTGAACAGGTCAAAGACCTAGTGTCAGCTGGAATACTACGGTAGGTAAAGTACCAAACATCGATTGCGAATCCTGTGATGATGAAGAAAGAAGATGGAGGACGGCACATGTGTGTAGATTTTAAAGACCTCAATAAAGCTTGCCCTAAGGATTGCTACCCTCTTCTAGCGATAGATCGGAAGGTGGAATCCTTGGGGAGATTTCGTTTAAAAGTGCTTCCTGGATGCCTACAAGGGATACCATCGGATACAGATGGTAGAGAAAGATGAGGAAAAGATGACATTCCATAAGGATATGAGAATCTTCTGCTACAAGAAAATGCCTTTCAGGTTGAAGAATGCAGGAGCTACCTATCAGAGGTTGGTAGATAAGGCTTTTGAAAATCAGGTCGGAAGACATCGCGGAAACTTTCTCAACCTTGAGAAGGAATAATATGAAGTTAAATCCAAAAAGTGCACCTTCGGGGTGGAAGAAGGTCAATTTCTTGGGCATTTGATCACTGCCGACGGTATAAAAGCTAACCATATGAAGATTCAATCTATTTGTGACATGGAATCCCCTAAGACCCTGAAAGAGGTACCAAGTTTGAACGGAAGGTTAGCAGCACTTAGCCGATTCCTATTCAAGCTGGCGGAAAGATTGTCGCCATTCTTCAAAACTTTGAAGAATTGCACAAGTAAAAAAGATTTCTCATGGGATGAGGAAGCAGAAAAGGCGTTTCAGCAAATGAAGGAGTTAATTGGAAAGTTACCTACGCTCATGTCATCAATAGTAGGAGAAACCCATTCATGTACTTGTATGCCACCTCCAAGGAAGTAAGCGCAGTTTTACTCGCCGAAAGAAAAAGAGCCCAGACAAGCTGGTCCTATCATTAGTTTATGCGGCACGAAGGTTGAAAAGATACTTCCAAGGCCATCCAATAATGGTGATTACGGATCAACCCCTCAGGCAAGTATTGGCCAAACCATAGAAATCCAGAAGATTGGCCAAATGGGCTATCGAACTAGGAGAGCATGACATTGAGTTCAAACCAAGGATTTCGGTAAAAGGACAGGTCCATGCAGACTTCATGGCAGAAATGACAGTGAAAAATGCTACGCAGGAGATTAAGATGCAAGGAAAATTAGAGAGGGAGCCTACTATCGGTAAGTTCTGGTCACTACATACGGATGGAGCCTCCACTGCTGAAGGCTCTGGTGCAAGGTTGATCCTAACCAATCCAGAAAAGAAAGAATTCACTTACGCCTTGAGGTTCGAATTCAACACTTCAAACAACGAAGCAGAATATGAAGCCCTACTGGCAGGAATCAGTCTTGCCATTCAGATGAAGGTAAAGTTCTTAAGGGCATTCGTAGATTCCCAATTGGTGGCAAAACGGGTTCAAGGAGAATTCAAGGCCAAGGATGGAAGGATGAAGAAATACTTGGAAAAGGTGAAAGACAAGATAAGGAGCTTTAAGAAGTTCGAGATTGAGCATGCAAGGAGAAATCAGAACAAGAAGGCTGATGCTTTGAGCAAGCTTGTATCTATGCAATTTGCACATCTCACGAAAGAAGTTCTTATAGAAGTTCTACCCAGAAGTTCCATTGAAGAAGGATAAGCAGAAGGCAAAAAGATTCAAGCCAGAGCGCCGCATCATACACTTCACGAAGGATTGTTATATAGACGATCTTATTTGCAGCCATGGTTAAGGTGTGTCGAGCCGAAGGAATCCAAACGAGTTATTCGAGAGGTTCATGAAGGATCTTGTGGGCTACATTCAGGCCCGAAGTACAAAGATAAAAACTTTAGGATACTACTGGCCCACCATGTACAGTGATACGAAAGGAGAATTGCAAAATTGTGAATCATGCCAAATCCGCACTTCAATGCAAGAGACAACCAAAGCACGACTTGATACCAGTTACTTCCGCATGGCCATTGTATAAATGGGGTATAGGACCGTTTCCAGAAGCTCCAGGAATGGTGAAGTTGCTGATAATGGATGTGGGTTATTTTACTAAGTGGGTTGAAGCCAAGCCGCTTGCAACAATCTCTGGTCAGTATGTGGTGAACTTTGTGTGGGATAACATCGCTTGCCGATTTAGTGTTCCTAAGATAATAGTGAGCTACAACAGGAAGTAATTTGCAAAAGGAAAGTTTAAAGATTGGTGCGAAAGGCTAAAAATTTAACAAGCCTTCACCTCGGTGTACCATCCCCAAGCGAATGGTAAGGTGGAGGTTACCAATAGAGATGTGGTTAGAAGTATTAAGTCCAGATTGGGAAAGCATAAGAGCGACTAGGTTGATGAGTTACCAAATGTGCTATGGGCCTTAAGAACAACACTAAAGCGGAGAAATGGTGTGACCCCATTCAGTTTAGCTTATGGGTCGGAAGCTCTACTACCCATAGAGATAAGTGTGCCATCCCGCAGATACCTCCACACGGAAGAAGATATAAACAGGGCTGACCTAAGGGAAAACTTGGATATTCTTGAAGAAAGAAGAGAGTTGGTAGCAATGCGGAAGGCAAATTATAAAAAGGAGTTGGAAAAATATTACAACAAGAAGGTTAAAAACGTACCCTTCAAAGTAGAAAAATATGTCTGGAGAAACAACGAAGCCAATAAGGCGGCTCCAGGGGGTAAGCTTGGTTAGACTTGGGAAGCCCCCTATCAGGTTGCAGAAGCTTACCTACATGGATCCTACAAACTCAAAGACTTAAAGGAAAAGGTGGTGGATTGCATACGGCATGCTACCAACCTGAAGGTATGTTACATCTACCTCAATTAATTTTTGAGAACCTTTTTACATAGCACGTGTTTTGCCTGTAATCAAAGAGTTGAATAGCTTATCTTAAATGAAGATATGAAATTTTGGTAACAAAAAATTGTTTGTTATAACTACCCAAGTCTTACGTTTATAAGATTTGAAAACCTTGATTCGTGCGTGCTCAAGGGGTAATACGGGGTAACCCACACTTTTGGGGCCCTAAGCACTACAAGTGGGATAGCAACCCATAGTAGGGGATTGATGTGTAGTTCAATCCAAAAATACGCCACACTTTTGGTGTATAAGTCCGGACATAGGTGATCACTTCCCACACTTTAGGGAGGAGGTTTCCAGAAAAAAATGATTTTTTTTTCGAAAGCGTATTCTAGAGTAAACTCGTGACCCAGATTTATGCCTTATCTATAAAAAGCAAGTTGCTTAAACTGTAGCAACATAGTATGAACTAACTAATATGCAATCGTATGAGTGTTTTCACAAAACATAACCACATTGCATAAAGAGTAAATAGTTCTACATGCTAAAACATGGCACCTACCTGTTTTGCTCAACAAAGAGCTCACAACTGAGAGAAATATTGTTCAAAAGCAAATAACAAGGACAAGTCGTAATCAGAGGTCCTTCAATGCAGAAGAAGCTGGGTCAGGAGCCACCACCGGGATTTAAAGGAAAATGGGCAAAATCAATAATCTTCTGGGTGAAGGGGAATTCCACATCTCTACAAGCTGCCATCGCTTCTTCATAATCCTCTTGACCATGAGGATTATATTCTGGTAAATCCTCCAACATCACTTTCTCATGATCACTTTTCGAGCAAACAAGATCGAGCATCTCCTGCCCTACAACTACCTCCGCACAGCTAACCAACCTGGCTATGGGAGCAGAAAACTCATAACTCTTCAGAAGCTGATTAGAATTATGCACAAACACCTTTTTGGCAAATTCCACCTACTCCTACCTAGTAGTCTCCAATGGTACCTCTGCAGAACTAAGCTTCACTTTAACAACGCCCATTCGCTCCTCAGACCTCTTCATCTTATCTTCCAGCTCGGTGACCCGTTTCTCCGAATCACTCGACTTACCTCCTAAAGCAAAGAGCTCATGATATGAGTCAGCAATTTTTTGTCCTTCTCTTGAATCAAAGCTTCGTTAGCCAAAGCATGCATCTTCTGCTTCTCAAGCTCTAAGGAAAGAATCTCAACCTTCTTAGCATTTCCATCAGCAGTCAACCCTGAAGTCACCTGATTCAAATACTCTACAAAAAATTTGGTGGTAGTACGCTGAATCAACAACCAATTCGTTCAAACCATCGATAACCTCAGCCAACCCAACATCCAATCCCTAAGCTGTCACACCCCCAATTTAATGCTTTGCGGAAGCGACTGTTTTGGGGCGTGACTAATCAATAATCAAAACACCAAAGTACAAGCAAACGACTCTAAATGAGACGTTGTAGAAAATATATTACATTACATAAGTTTTCAAAAGTAGTACAAAGTTTAAGTCATAAGTTTGAAACATAGTAGTGAGTTCGCAAAATGATTTCTAGAGATTTTAATGCATAACCATTATACAAAATATAATGCAAGAAAATCTTCATGTCTAAATGGATGCATGCGACTCGTGATAGCTAGCTTATCCTGTAGGCCATTCCTACTGTTGATGAGTACCTGAGAATACAACACTAAAAGGTCAGCTATAAAGCTGGGGAATCTCACAGGTTTTAATATAAACATTGATGTGATCAATATGATTATCCGACGATAATAGAAAGTTATAAATGAATAGTGATTTAAGCAGTTTACTCAAACAATGATTTTAAACCAACGCAGGTTTTGGAACATTGAACAAACCAACGCAGGTTTTCGAACAATGTGCAATTAGAAAATGATGAAACCAACGCAGGTTTCACAACATGTAACAAACCAACGCAGGTTTGCGAACAATATGAACTTAGACTATGATGAAACCAACGCAGGTTTCGTAACATTGAACAAACCATCGCAGGTCTTCGAACAATGTGCAATTAAACAATAATGAAACCAACGCAGATTTTGCAACATGGAACAAACCAACGCAGGTTTCCGAACAATGTGAAGTTTAACAATGCTAATCAGGACCAAAGAATGGTAGCCAAACAATGTAACTAATATAGTTAACCGAACTAAATAATCATTTAATTCCATGAGTTAATAATTAAATTAACTAATCAAATAACATATGATCACGAAAACATGTAAGCATTGTATCTCACCCCAATATTTAAAACAGTAAAAATGGGGCTGTGAGACTCACCTGAGTCAATCCGAGCAATGAATATATTCGACGTGGAATAGACAATCTTTGAAATCCCTTAGAGTCCTAAACACGCGAGATTCTAATGAGTAAATGGATTGTCCAATGTATTATTTAATGTTTATGTTTGAGTTTACAAAATTTGGTACGAGTCTGAAAACAGTAATCTGCCATTTTCGGCCCCTAAACGACCCCGGATGGCCTAAAACTGACAAGGCTAAGGTACTTAGCCTTGATCATTGGGTTGTTTTTGAATGACCGAGCGAATTTGAGCCCAATCCGTTATAATAAAATTTTCATCGAGAAGCTACCCTAAAATATGTTGTAAAATCCGGTCCACAGTGTTTGCAAGCCTGCTAGCTTGTCGGGCGTTGTCTTCTGCTAGTGCAAGTCGTTGAGTTAGTCCACGCGCATATTCTTCTGCCTCAAGTGAGCGTTGCGCACATTCATCCATCCTTTGTTGCAGAAGGGCATTTTCCACCCTTATTTCTATTATTTGATTACGAAGGATATCCATGTTGTTGTTAGTGGTTTCAAGATCATCGGAGATTTGTTCTATGCGTTCGAGGGATGTAAGTCTCCAGTTTTCGTTGGTTTCCTACAACACGACATCCATGGTACGAAGTCGTTGCTCGTGTTGGTTCACCCTAGCGGCTAAAGCCGGCAAGGTGGAGTGAGTGGGGTACGGGCCAGCTCGAGGCAACCTGGAGTTCCTCCTTGCTACCCTTGGGTTCTGCGACCCGAATTGAGAACGAGATGAATTTGATGGTGTGTTTGCCATTTCTGAGACAAAGCGTTAGTAAGATTGAGGCCTATATTCATATAGCTCCTATATAATATAGCCTATTGAGTGTCTAGCATAAACATGTTTAAGTCTCGGTTCTCTCGAGGTCAGAGTCTTCTATTGTATCCTGTTCAGCCATAACTGCTTTCAGATCTTACATCATCTTTGCTTAATTGTACATAGTTGATCAGGCTATGTTAAATTAAACTCGTATGCTGTAATCTCTGAACCAGTCATACCTAATAAGGAATACGGCCTAATGGTCATAGTCTAGGCTCACTAAATGCAACCTAGTTCACTATAACCTTAGGCTCTGATACCAATCTGTAACACCCCCAAATTTGATGATTTGCGGAAGCTTGATTTGGGTGTTACTAATCAATAACAAAGCACAAAGATATATAGTAAACGACTCTATATGCGTCGTTTTAACAAAATATATTGATAACTGAAATGTTTACAACATTTATAGCTTTACATAGCTCGAGTTTAAATAAAATGAGATTTCAGTACATAAGTACTTGTACAAAATATACTAATGCAAGAAAATCTCAATCGTCTGTATGCTGACTCGAACTAAATCCTGAAGCAGAAACATCCTACTGCTGGGTACCTGCGATATATGCTAAAAGGTCAGTTATAAAACTGGTGAGCTCACAGGTTTGAAATCAAGTAATATCGTATGAACCGCAAGATTTAAAAATGAATTGCATCCAGCAATTAAATAATGAATTGCATCCAGCAATTAAATAATAATCATCGTGTATTGTGACAACCGTCAATTTAGGACTAGAATTTAGTGCCTAATCAAGTTTTAATACATGTAATTAGTTCTGTGTTAGGCTAATTAATGTATCAATCATTATATATTGTTGAATATATATCTACAATTATGCGATTTGTTTAAATCGTACGAATTTCAAATCGAATGAATTTCAATACAATAAATATGGACGTTGGTGACAAATTTTATTAAATAACGTTGTTATGTCAAAAATATTATTATAATAATACTTCGTATTTATCGGTATCGTACAAACAGAAATTTCACAATTTAAAATGTTAAAAACGCGCAAAACTAAATAAACCAACTTACATTTATAACTCAAATATAAACTTATTTGTAAAATAACTAAATAAAATATCGCGTAATAATTTGTATTTAAAATGTACCAATTAATGTTCAAAATAATTATTTAACGTTTAAACGACGGAGCAAACGAACACCACACGGGGGCGAAAGTGGGGATAAACCCCACCTCCACCTTTCATTTTCTTCATTTCATTTCCCATTCCTCCCTCTCTCTTTTCTTTCCCCTCTAAACAAACAAACCACCAAAACTCACCAAATCGCAAAATATTACCACGAAACGCGACCGAATCACAAATATTTTTAGAGATTCACGACCACCTCGCGACGATCTACAACGCTATCTTTCCGGATTTTCATTTCGGCAAATTGTAAGTTTCCGACAAAATCCCGAAATCTCTCGATTCTTAGTATTTTTCACTTGCGGTTGTTTAGATAACATATATATGTCCATTACAATGTATAGAACATGATTTCATAGCTTAAAAACGGGTTTAAAACGGATTTTTGGCCGGAAAAAGTCGTGACAGCCGGATTTCTGGGCTGGTGTTCATCCATGCGACACAAGCATTGTGTCGCATGTTGTGTCGTATTTTAGCCTTTATGTCGCATAATTTCCTTTGTGTCGTACCTTATGTCGTACCAGATATTTTGTGTCGCCAGTTCTGCGACACAACCACTATGTCGCATACCCCATACGACACAATCACTATGTCGCTGTTGAATCAGCATTTCGCATCCATGCGACACAACCCTTGTGTCGTATGGACTTTGTGTCGCACTCCTATGCGACACAACACTTGTGTCGCATAACCCTTTTTGTGTCACATTGTTATGTCGCATAAAACAGCAGGTTTTCAAATCTCAATTTCACTAAGTGTCGGAACTATATAACCTCAAACCCTTATACGATACGACTTATAAAACACTTTGGGACACATTTTCAAGTGCAAAACGCCAATTACAAGATAATAATACTTAAGGTTTATTATTTCAAATCCGTCACCAACGGGCCGTACGCGTTTTCAAAACATACTTCAAAATCAAACAAGTCGTAGTAACTTGTAACAATTCAATCAACCAAATCGTAGTAATTTGGACATATATATATAGTTGTATAACAACTACAAAGGTAGTCTTTCGAGATACCAGTACAATTAATAACAATCTAGTGTCGTGAACACATTCAGGTTTCAAGTCTTTGGACATCAACACACTGCTAATTACTTCAAGTTTATTAAGTTAAACAAATCAGGAATCAGGTGAGTTTCATAGCCCCATTTTCACTGCTTTACAACTAGGGGTGTGATATTACTACTTCATTTTGTTTTACAAGTAGAACGCAAGTGCCAAACTTCAAATACTACATGAGTTTCAAGCTAATCAATTTAAAGTCCTCCATAGCATAGTCTCTAGTATTTATAGCGTGAATGTTAGTATATGATATCATATGGGATTGACAATCCTCATCCGGGTTAGCACGCACTAATCGGTCAAACGGATGTATTAGCATTTGGGAAGACGAGTGTTGATTAGGCACTCGTAGGTAGGCACTCCAAGTTAGGTTTCCTTAATTGGGCCTGACAAATCAGTTAAGCTCAGACTATGTGCTCATGGACAGTATAACTTTTATTTTGCTTAATTGCATTTTAAATTCAGTATAAATCTTGCGGTTCTGACAACTATACATTGACATACAAACCTGTGAGCTCACCAGCGTTTTCGCTGACCCATTTTAGTATTTATCACAGGTACCCAGCAGTAGTTTGGCTGCACAAGCAGGAATTATTAGCTCGAGTCAGCATACATACAACTAGAGATTGGACTGCATTATTATATTTTGTAAAAGTAATTATGCTATGTAATCTCTCAAATTTCAGAAATCGAGCTAATGTAACTATATTTTGATGTAAACATTTACTTTATCTATACAAGTTAAAACGACGCATATAGTGGTCGTTCATTATATCTTGTGCTTTGTATATTGATTAGTGACACCCAAATCAAGCTTCCGCAAATCATTAAATTTGGGGGTGTCACAGATTGGTATCAGAGCCTAAGGTTATAGTGAACTAGGTTGCATTTAGTGGACCTAGACTATGACCGTTAGGCAGTATTCCTTATTAGGTATAACCAGTTCAGGGATTACAGCATACGAGTTTAATTTAACATAGCTTGATCAACTATGTATAATTAAATAAAGATGATGTAAGATCTGAAGGAAGTTATGGCTGAACAGGATACATTAGTTGACTCTGACCTCGAGAGAAACGGGACTCAAAACACGTCTGTGCTAGACACTCAATAGGTTATTATGTGATATACATATATATACATGAATAGACCTCATTACAACTTTAGGCTATATTATATTATATGAATATAGGCCTCTTTCTTTCAAACGTTTTGTCTCGGAATGACAAACACATCACTAGTTCATCATGCTCGGACTAGTATCTTATTTCATTTCCTTGTTCTTTCTTACTCAGCATCATGCCTCCACGTCGTCAAATTACCCTTAGCGAAGCTGAGATCGCTGGAATCATTGCCCGCAGTGTGACCGAAGCCTTGGCTACCCGAACACCACCAGGTAGCGAGGACACCGCAACCAATACTCCACCACCCAAACCCTGCTCCTATAAGGACTTTCTGAGCTGTAAACCACTGTACTTCAAGGGCACGGAAGGTGCCATTGGCTTGATCCGTTGGGTTGAGCGTATGGAATCTGTTTTCAGTCTCTGCGACTGTACTGAGAACAACAAGGTCAAATTCGCTGCTTACACCTTTCAGGAAGGTGCACTCACGTGGTGGAAAACCCACGCAAACTCTGTAGGCCTTGAGGTTGCAAATCGACTTCCTTGGGCCGAACTGAAGAAGAAGCTGACAGAAAAGTACTGTCCTGAAGAGGAATTGCACAGGCTGGAAGAAGAATTCTGGCATCTGGAGGTGCAGGGAAATGATGTCGCTGAATATACCACCAAATTTCAGCAGTTTGCTCTATTATGCCCGGGTTTGGTCGAACCAGAAAGTAAGGGCATTAAGAAATACATTCGTGGACTTCCCGAGAACATCCAAGGAAACGTCGCCTCATCCAGACCAACCACCACTGAAAGTGCCATTCGATTGGCCCACGAACTCATGGCCTTAGTTGTCAGCCGTGAGACCTCCAACACCTCATCCTCCAACAACAACAAACGCAAATCCACTGAACACCACCACAACTCCAACAAGAAAAACAACGCCATCCAAGTCTACACCACCAACTCTGAAACCACCCGCAACTACACTGGGGACAGGCCTTATTGTCCCAAGTGTAACTACCACCATTTTGGTCAGTGCGGTACTCCTTGCAACAACTGCAGGAGACAAGGGCATTTAACTAAGGATTGCCGAGCTCCCAAATCCAACAACAACAACCCCTCTGACAGAAATACCCGACAACCTAAGTCCTGCTACGAATGTGGAAACCCAGGACACTTCAGGGATTCTTGCCCAAAGTTGAAGAATAAGGGCAACAACAACAACGCCAAAAGTACTGCTTTCGTGATCAACTCAGGGGACGCCCGCCTGGACCCGAATGTGGTCACGGGTATGTTCCTCCTCAACAATTTAACTGCTTCCATTCTGTTTGATACTGGTGCCGATAGGAGTTTTATTTCCGATGAATTTTGCCCTCTACTTGACATTACATCTGTTGCTTTAGACGTTAAGTACACCGTAGAGCTAGCAAATGGCAGATTGATAGAAACCAATAGTGTGATGCCTAATTGCACTTTAAATCTAGCCGACGAAATCTTCTCCATAGATCTTATGCCTATTGAGATAGGAAGTTTCGATGTCATCGTAGGCATGGACTGGTTATCCAAACATCGTGCCGAAATCATCTGCTATGACAAAATTGTTCGCATACCTCTCGCTGTCGGTAGAACCCTAGTCATACAGGGGGAGACCGGAGGGACGAGGCTTAACATCATATCCTGTCTTAAAACCCGGAAATTTCTGAGAAAGGGTTATCCGTCAATCCTCGCGCACATCATGGAGAAAAAGTCGGAGGAGAAGCGACTTGAGGATGTTCCAATTGTTCGAGACTTTCCAGAAGTCTTTCCTGAGGAACTGCCTGGTCTACCACCACCAAGACAGGTTGAGTTCTCAATCGATCTTGTACCAGGTGCTGCGCCTGTGGCCCGAGCACCATACCGTTTAGCTCCATCCGAACTTCAGGAGCTGTCCACCCAATTACAGGAACTCCTGGAACGAGGATTCATCAGGCCGAGTTCTTCACCTTGGGGAGCTCCGGTCCTATTTGTTAAGAAGAAAGATGGTTCCTTTCGAATGTGTATCGACTATCGAGAGTTGAACAAGTTAACTGTCAAGAACCGGTATCCACTTCCTCGAATCGATGATCTGTTCGACCAACTTCAAGGGTCGAGTTGTTATTCAAAGATTGATCTCCGATCCGGTTATCACCAATTGCGTGTCCGCGATGCCGATATTCCAAAAACCGCTTTCAGAACCCGTTACGGGCATTACGAATTTCAAGTGATGCCATTCGG
Organism: Helichrysum umbraculigerum; assembly: GCA_949592205.1. Lineage (NCBI taxonomy): Eukaryota > Viridiplantae > Streptophyta > Magnoliopsida > Asterales > Asteraceae > Helichrysum > Helichrysum umbraculigerum. The sequence continues at coordinate 92,281,133 of CATIUR010000002.1, read as the reverse complement.
CCTAACCAATGCACCGGCTGTATTCATGGACCTTATGAATCGGGTGTGTAAACCTTACCTGGATAAATTTGTCATTGTCTTTATCGATGACATTCTCATATATTCACGAAACAAAGAAGAACACGCGCAACACCTCAGAACCATCCTTGAACTACTTAAACACGAGGAGCTCTATGCCAAGTTCTCTAAGTGTGAGTTCTGGATCAAAACCGTTCAATTTCTTGGTCACGTGATTGACAGTCAGGGGATTCACGTCGACCCGTCAAAAATCGAGGCTATCAAAGACTGGCAATCGCCAACCACTCCAACCGAAGTACGGCAGTTTTTGGGACTGGCCGGATATTATCGACGATTCATTGAAAATTTCTCCAAGATAGCCATACCACTCACGACGCTGACCCAGAAAGACAAAAAGTTTGACTGGACTGATAAACAAGAGTCGGCATTCCAACTCTTAAAGCAAAAGCTTTGCAGTGCTCCTATCCTATCATTACCTGAAGGCATCGATGACTTCGTGGTATACTGCGATGCTTCTCATCAAGGTCTCGGTTGTGTGCTTATGCAACGAGACAAAGTCATAGCTTATGCTTCCCGACAGCTTAAGATTCATGAAAAGAATTACACCACCCACGACCTCGAGCTAGGAGCTGTCGTTTTTGCCCTCAAAATCTGGAGACATTACCTTTACGGTACCCGATGTACAATCTTTACCGACCATAAAAGCCTTCAACACATATTCGATCAGAAGGATCTCAACATGAGGCAACGTCGATGGGTAGAGTTGCTTACTGATTACGACTGCGAACTCAAATATCATCCAGGCAAAGCAAATGTTGTTGCTGATGCCCTCAGTCGAAAAGAGCGAGTGAAACCACTTCGGGTTCGAGCCCTCAGTATGACCATTCACAACAATTTAAACATTCAAATCCTCACTGCTCAACTAGAAGCCTTAAAACCCGAAAATGTCAAAGACGAAGCCTTGCGGGGCATGGATAAACAATTCGAAATCAGACCTAACGGGATTAGGTATTTCTCAAACCGAATCTGGTTGCCTAAATATGGGAACCTACGAGACTTGGTGATGGATGAAGCTCACAAGTCTAAATATTCTATCCACCCGGGGTCCGATAAAATGTACCACGGTATCAAGGACTTCTACTGGTGGCCGAACATGAAATCTGAAATCGCCACCTATGTCAGCAAGTGCCTTACTTGCTCCAAAGTCAAAATCGAATATCAAAAACCTTCTGGTTTACTTCAACAACCCAGTCTTCCTGAATGGAAATGGGAACAAATTGCTATGGACTTCATAACCAAACTACCAAAGTCAGTGAACGGTTGCGATTCCATTTGGGTGATCGTGGATCGTCTCACAAAGTCTGCTCACTTCCTGGCAATCAAGGAATCCGACAAAATGGAACGCCTCACCAACATTTATCTGAAGGAAATCGTGACCAAACACGGTGTTCCAATCTCCATTATCTCCGATAGGGATAGTCGTTTCACTTCACAATTTTGGCAATCACTCCAAAAATCCCTGGGTACTCGACTGGATATGAGTACCGCATACCATCCTCAAACCGACGGTCAAAGTGAACGAACCATTCAAACACTTGAAGACATGCTACGGGCCTGCGTAGTAGACTTCGGTGTAAACTGGGAAAAACATCTACCATTGTGCGAGTTCTCGTACAACAACAGTTATCATACCAGCATCAAAGCTGCACCCTTCGAGGCACTGTACGGTCGTAAGTGCCGGTCACCTATCTGTTGGACCGAAGTTGGAGACAGCCAACTCACGGGTCCAGAAATCATTCACGAGACGACCGAGAGAATCGTAGAAATTCAAAACAAACTCAAAGCCGCGCGTGATCGTCAGAAAAGTTATGCTGATGTGAGACGCAAGCCACTCGAGTTCCAGGTTGGGGATCGAGTTCTACTCAAAGTATCGCCTTGGAAAGGCGTAATCCGATTTGGCAAACGAGGGAAGTTAAATCCCAGATACATTGGACCATTCGAGATCCTCGAAAAGATTGGTCCAGTGGCATATCGATTGCAGCTGCCATCCGAACTCAGAAGCGTGCATCCCACATTTCATGTTTCAAATCTGAAGAAGTGTCTGTCTGATGAGACACTTATCATTCCACTCGATGAAATTCGAGTTGACGAAAAACTTCACTTTGTTGAGGAACCCGCTGAAATCATGGACCGTGAGGTCAAACAACTTAAACAAAGTCGTATTCCCATTGTCAAGGTTAGGTGGAATTCGCGGCGCGGTCCGGAATTTACCTGGGAACGGGAAGACCAAATGCGACTCAAGTATCCTCAACTCTTCACTGACTAAACATCAAACGCGACTTCAACATAAATTTCGGGACGAAATTCTCCTAACAGGGGGAGAATGTGACAACCGTCAATTTAGGACTAGAATTTAGTGCCTAATCAAGTTTTAATACATGTAATTAGTTCTGTGTTAGGCTAATTAATGTATCAATCATTATATATTGTTGAATATATATCTACAATTATGCGATTTGTTTAAATCGTACGAATTTCAAATCGAATGAATTTCAATACAATAAATATGGACGTTGGTGACAAATTTTATTAAATAACGTTGTTATGTCAAAAATATTATTATAATAATACTTCGTATTTATCGGTATCGTACAAACAGAAATTTCACAATTTAAAATGTTAAAAACGCGCAAAACTAAATAAACCAACTTACATTTATAACTCAAATATAAACTTATTTGTAAAATAACTAAATAAAATATCGCGTAATAATTTGTATTTAAAATGTACCAATTAATGTTCAAAATAATTATTTAACGTTTAAACGACGGAGCAAACGAACACCACACGGGGGCGAAAGTGGGGATAAACCCCACCTCCACCTTTCATTTTCTTCATTTCATTTCCCATTCCTCCCTCTCTCTTTTCTTTCCCCTCTAAACAAACAAACCACCAAAACTCACCAAATCGCAAAATACTACCACGAAACGCGACCGAATCACAAATATTTTTAGAGATTCACGACCACCTCGCGACGATCTACAACGCTATCTTTCCGGATTTTCATTTCGGCAAATTGTAAGTTTCCGACAAAATCCCGAAATCTCTCGATTCTTAGTATTTTTCACTTGCGGTTGTTTAGATAACATATATATGTCCATTACAATGTATAGAACATGATTTCATAGCTTAAAAACGGGTTTAAAACGGATTTTTGGCCGGAAAAAGTCGTGACAGCCGGATTTCTGGGCTGGTGTTCATCCATGCGACACAAGCATTGTGTCGCATGTTGTGTCGTATTTTAGCCTTTATGTCGCATAATTTCCTTTGTGTCGTACCTTATGTCGTACCAGATATTTTGTGTCGCCAGTTCTGCGACACAACCACTATGTCGCATACCCCATACGACACAATCACTATGTCGCTGTTGAATCAGCATTTCGCATCCATGCGACACAACCCTTGTGTCGTATGGACTTTGTGTCGCACTCCTATGCGACACAACACTTGTGTCGCATAACCCTTTTTGTGTCACATTGTTATGTCGCATAAAACAGCAGGTTTTCAAATCTCAATTTCACTAAGTGTCGGAACTATATAACCTCAAACCCTTATACGATACGACTTATAAAACACTTTGGGACACATTTTCAAGTGCAAAACGCCAATTACAAGATAATAATACTTAAGGTTTATTATTTCAAATCCGTCACCAACGGGCCGTACGCGTTTTCAAAACATACTTCAAAATCAAACAAGTCGTAGTAACTTGTAACAATTCAATCAACCAAATCGTAGTAATTTGGACATATATATATAGTTGTATAACAACTACAAAGGTAGTCTTTCGAGATACCAGTACAATTAATAACAATCTAGTGTCGTGAACACATTCAGGTTTCAAGTCTTTGGACATCAACACACTGCTAATTACTTCAAGTTTATTAAGTTAAACAAATCAGGAATCAGGTGAGTTTCATAGCCCCATTTTCACTGCTTTACAACTAGGGGTGTGATATTACTACTTCATTTTGTTTTACAAGTAGAACGCAAGTGCCAAACTTCAAATACTACATGAGTTTCAAGCTAATCAATTTAAAGTCCTCCATAGCATAGTCTCTAGTATTTATAGCGTGAATGTTAGTATATGATATCATATGGGATTGACAATCCTCATCCGGGTTAGCACGCACTAATCGGTCAAACGGATGTATTAGCATTTGGGAAGACGAGTGTTGATTAGGCACTCGTAGGAGGCACTCCAAGTTAGGTTTCCTTAATTGGGCCTGACAAATCAGTTAAGCTCAGACTATGTGCTCATGGACAGTATAACTTTTATTTTGCTTAATTGCATTTTAAATTCAGTATAAATCTTGCGGTTCTGACAACTATACATTGACATACAAACCTGTGAGCTCACCAGCATTTTCGCTGACCCATTTTAGTATTTATCACAGGTACCCAGCAGTAGTTTGGCTGCACAAGCAGGAATTATTAGCTCGAGTCAGCATACATACAACTAGAGATTGGACTGCATTATTATATTTTGTAAAAGTAATTATGCTATGTAATCTCTCAAATTTCAGAAATCGAGCTAATGTAACTATATTTTGATGTAAACATTTACTTTATCTATACAAGTTAAAACGACGCATATAGTGGTCGTTCATTATATCTTGTGCTTTGTATATTGATTAGTGACACCCAAATCAAGCTTCCGCAAATCATTAAATTTGGGGGTGTCACATGTATACAGCCATGAGCACATAGTTGAGCTTAACTCGAGGGCCGGGTCCCCTATAGAGAATTCCGGGCGAGGTGCCTCCACGAATGCCTAATCAACATTCGTCTTCCCAAATATTAGTACGTTCGTTTACCCGGTTAGTGCTTGCTAACCCGAACGAGGAGGGTCAATCCTATATGGTACCATATACTAATATTCACGCTACAACGTATTAACAACTATGCTGACGGAGGACTTTCAAATGATTAGTTTCGAAAAACTCATGTAGTATATGAAAAGTTTGTACTTGCGTTCACATGTTAAAAGTTTGAGCAGTATATCACACCCCTGAGTAAAACAGTAAAAGATGGGGCTATGAGACTCACCTGAGTCTGTAAGCGTTTAAACAAACGTAAGTTGATTAGCCGAAATGAAGTCCAAAGACTTGTAACCTGAGGGTGTCCACGACACGCGATGGTTATAAATATGATTGGGTATCTCAAAAGATCACCCCAGTAGTTGTTCATCCAACTATAATGTCCAAATCTCCACTATTTGGTTGATAAGTTTAAGTATTTTAAAAGTGTACAGCCCGTTGGTGACGGATTTGTAATAATAATCTCAACTATTATTATTTTGATTTCGTGGCGTCTTACTTGAAAAATGTGTTTTGATTGTGTTTTAGAAGCCGTTACGGAATCTAAGTACGGGGGTCCGGGGGCAGCGCCCCTGGTAGCGGGGTCCAAGGGGCGGCAGCCCCTGGCGGGGTCCAAGGGGCAGAGCCCCTGGCTGGGGTCGAGCTGATAAATTTTGAGTCTGGATCTGAAAATTTTTATTTCTACTATATTGCTTTGACGAAAAACGCATCTGGATCTGAATTTGGGTAAAATCGAGTGATAAATTTTGAGTCTCGACACTTAGTAAAAATCTGTGTTTTTGAGGTTCTGGTTTGTGCGACGTTGGGTGCGACGTCGCAGGTAGGATTGCGACGTTGAGCATGACGTCGCTAAAGGCGACGTTTCGCAATTTAATGCGACGTAGGGTGCTGCGTCGCTAATGCGACGTAGGTGATTTCTGCGACGTAGGGGCTTGCGTCGCTAAGTGCGACGTGGCGAGGTATTGGCGACGTTAAGGCTGACGTCGCTATATGCGACGTCGCAATTTAATGCGACGTTGTGACTGACGTCGCACTATGCGACGTCACGAGGGGTTTTGCGACGTAGAAGCTGACGTCGCATAATTTCTGGGCCAACTGCGACGTAGCGGTCTGTTGGCCGGAAAATGTGTCGAAAACGAGTTTTTCGGTTTCCGTTCGGTCCAAAACTTTTACCCAACCCTTATAGGGACATTATAAGTTGTTACAAACTACTAACAAGTGAAAACATTTAAAAACGAGAGATTTCGGGATTTGTCGGAAACTTACAAAGTGTCGAATGAGAAATCCGAAAAGATAGGATGATAGATCGTGTCGCGGTGGTCGTGAATCTCTAAAAATCTTGAAGATCCGAAGTCGTTTGGTACGTTTATTTTTCGATTTTGTGAAGTTTTTGGTGATGGTGGTGGTTGGTGAGAAAGAGAGAAAAAGGAGAGTGAGAGAGAGAAAGAAAAGAAATAAATGAAAGAAAGAAGGTGGGATTGGGAGGTTAAGCTCCCAATTTCGCCCCGCGTTTCCGCTCCGTGCGGTGTTCGTTTGCTCCGTCGTTTAAACGTTAATTAATTATTTTTCATATTAATTGGTACATTTTAAATACAAATTATTACGCGATATTTTATTTAATTATTTTACAAATAAGTTTACATTTGAGTTATAAAGGTAAGTTGGTTTATTTAGTTTGCGCGTTTTACATTTTAAATTGTGTGACTTTCTGATTGTACGATACGAATAAATACGAAATATTATTATAATAATATTTTTGACATAACAACGTTATTTAATAAAATTTGTCACCAACGTCCATATAAAATTGAATCGAAATACATTCGATTTAAATTGCGTACGATTTAATCAAACCGCATATTCGTATATATTCAACAATATATATATAATTCGATACATTAATTAGCCTAACCAGGAACTAATTACATGTATTAACATTCGATTAGGCACTAATCTCTAGTCCTAATTTGGCGGGTGTTACATAAATCGTATTTCCGCATACAACAACCTAATACAAAGCTAATACATGCTATATAATGTATTATAAACATAAAATTAACGAGAATTGATAAGTGTTCTTATGTAGCGAAATTTGAAACCGTGGGGATGATGATGAGAATGATCCGATGATGAAGATGATGATTTTGAAGCTAGATGATGATGATGATGTTACTGATCTTTGTTGTTGTTAAAATGAAATAGAGATCGAGAAAGAGTGAGAGCCGAGAGATATCAAAGAGTGAGCGTGTGTGTGATAAATAATTGAGGTCGGTTGATATAACCGGCCTCAATTATTGAGGTGGTTGGGTATTACCGACCCGTGTTTGCGTACCCGATCGTTATGCGGTATAATACTTTAAAATGATAATTTTCTAAAAATAGAATCGTATAGGTTTTTAATTGAAATATTTTATAAAAATGTTTTTACGGATGTATAAAATTGTAACTTTGTTTTACTTAAAATGTACGGATGGTTTTCTGTATCTAAAATGTATTTAAATTTCAAACGGAGTATGAAATTATTATTCTCAATAATAATACTTGATTTAAAAATGTTTTTCACCAAATTCTATTTTGGGTTTATGCGTTTTGTTAGATTCGTGTATTCGCGATTATTTAAATAACCGTTTCGGTTTATATATATACATATACATATATAATACTTGAATGCTTAAGTGTTAACACGTATATAATACGTGATTTAAAAGTTTTAAATTGGGACCTAATTTTGGGTTATTTTGACCGGGTGTCACATAAGCCCACAAAGCTGGAGGAAGAACATGTGACTCTTCTCTAGATTTGTCATTATCCAAGAGATCCTCACAATTCACGCCCCAATGAAGAACGTATACCCCCTTCAGACCCATACTCTTAAAATCCAAAACATCCTTATAACACCCCTCGTTAATAATAAACATTTAATAGTAAACTCGGAAGCGTATATATTTCAAAATATTACTATCAATGTCAATTAAAATGTCAAGAAACTTTTTCAAAAGTAAATACTTCACATTCAACAAACTCGGTGTTATATAATTCAGCACATCTTTTTAGTTATCAAAATAACATCAGAGTAACAGCCTATCAAACATTCCATCCAGTCCAACAACCTCCTGCCCAATATGTCCCATTAATATACAACCTGCAGGAAGAACTGTGGTGGGGTTAGCATAAAGCTAAGTGAATGAAACTATAAGCAACAGTACAACTTAGCATAATAATCTGTTTACATCAAATAACAATAAACAGAAAATTAATCACTCAATCATTTAATCACACAACTTCCAATCAAGTGTTATCAATCGTCATGAGGACCGGTGGCTCCTGAGATACCCTAATACCGGTTTGGTACTCAAGGAACTCTTATCAATCATCTGTATTGGCCTATACAGAATTACCGATAACCAGTTGTTAATCACACACGACCTAGATCTCTAAACCGACATTTCAAGTTTCCGAGATCTCCTGTCGTCTACAATAACAACAAGCCCAACCATCAAATCAAGTTGACCTCTGAATCTTACTTACTAGCACAAATCAGCTAAGTAAACAAACATGCCAAACTATCATGGCAACATGTTTCAACATATGCATCATATCAAAGTAATACCATAAATTACTTGTTGTAAATCAAATCATTACACCTAAATCACACTGAGGTTACAGATTCACTCACCGACACCTCAGCCGCAAGCTCAGAAGTCTAATATTACTTAGCCTTCTCCACATCTGAGAATACAATCAATAAACAATGAGTTAGTAACTTGTCTCAACTGATAACACTTAAGTAATTAATATCGTTACACAATCATAACATAATTACATGTATCAGGTGATCCCTATGATCACAGCAAACAAAAGTTCAATTCGGAACAAAGTCAAAAAGTCCCAAAATAAGGTCCAAAAACAGTAAAATGCCATTTTCGACCCCTAAACGACCCCGAATGGCCAAAAACTGACTAGGCTATAACATATAGCTTTGATCATTTGGTCGTTTCTGTGTGGACATGCGAATTTTAGCTCAATCCGTGTTAATGAAATTTTGTTACAAAAAAAAGAGGTCTCTAAAGTGCTATTAAACACTTATGCACTTTTGAAATTTGCAAAACATAGGATCCGGTTCTTAGCATTTGAATCCGCCGGATTCCCTTGAATCCGACCGGATTCTCCAAATTGCCGGAATCCGCCGAAAACCCTTGAATCCGACCGGATTCCCTTGTCGTCCCAGCAACCTGCGATTCTGATTAAACCCTAACATACGGGTTTTATACCCAAATCACCAAAACACGATTTCTAACCGTTATATACCACAAATAACTTCGTATAAACATTATATAACAGTTATAACATGTTTCTAACATCAAATTTTCTCAAATCATCAATTTACCCAATTTCAATCAAATTGGTTCAATTCAAACTTACCTCTCAATTGAAGAACACTGAATTGAGATAGTGATTAGGATGAAACTAGAATCAATCACAGCTCCAAATTCGATTTCAATTTGGTTTCTAAGTTTTCTTTTGGATTCATTAAGGTTTTGAGGAGTTTTGAAGTTTCATATGAAATTTTCCTTAAATGGAAAGTGATATATAAGTCGGCCCAACTTAAACCGCCTTCAATATACGGGTATAATTTAATACCCCATCTCAATCTATTGTCTGGAACCCGAAAACCATTTGCGAGTCCAAACATTTTATTGTACCGTCAACTATATTAATTTACAACAATTAATAATTTACTTATCACATTGGAATATTCGACTCCTATTCCAATTATTTCAACTAGTTCAAACAATATTATTTCCAAACACATTTAAATGTTTATTTAAATCAAGAAATAATATAAAACAACTAGGTCCATTTCGAGGGTGTTACAACTCTCCCCCCCTTAAAGAGATTTCGTCCCCGGAATCTAACTTCACTCAATCAGTCTAACTAATGTGATATAATCACATACTTCTTAGCATACATTAATCCTCAATAGCAACTTACAACTATACTTAGACTATTTGAATTCTTTCCACATGCACATATCCAAATGTACATGCTTCTGTCTTTTCCTACGCACACATACAGTGCATCCAATCAATATCATCAATCAGATATATCTTATAGAACAAACACTTACTTAAACAAGTGAATTCACTATCCTTTAAACACAAGTGAAATCTACAATCACTTAATAGGTCGGTGCAACCAGAAATTAGCAACATGCTAAAATCTTTAACCTATTCTCACTGTTCATCGTTGTTAACAATAAAACAGCAGCAACAATACCACAACAACAGTGGTTCTTTTAAACCACAATGTACCTAGTAACACTGAAATATAATTCAGCTTCTGACTAACAATCAGTCTAATATACAGATAACAATTTCAAATCTCTACTATCAAAGATTTAAAATTCAAATCTAGGTCAATTTTTCATCCAAAAGTTTCATACCTACTCTCTTGAACAACATATCATACTCACATATCACTATTCACCTTAATAAGTAATGCAGAGATCAAACTCAGTAGGTAAAACCACAATCCACAAGTACTTTGCTCAATCAACAAAAGTACCAAAATCAATATTACCTACATTTAACCAACCTCTACATTGACTTATTTCTGCTTATAACTCCTTTTATTACAACCTATCAATTGTCGACAACAACAAAGTCGACAACAACAACTGCTCAAACAATAATCACAACACTAGTGATTATACATTCCAGTACACCTATCAGTACTTAATATTTGCCTTCAAAGTCTAACTAACCATCAAGTTAGAATTTACATAACACTTAAACTGGTAAGACATCAAGAAATCTTTTCTTTGCAACCAGTTATTTCAATTCAATCTTAAAATCTTAAACTACTAATCACAAGCAATTAGAAATTATACAACTCTAACCATATAATCACTTAATACTAAATTTTATCAATCTAGCAGCTAAGTCGGCCTTAATCAATATTATGATACTACAATTCAAGTATCACAATATCCCAATGTGCTATTTCTCAACACATTTCCAACAGAATCTACATCAAGTTAATCACAATTAACTGACTTCCACCTAACTTATGGCACAATTTCAAGTAACTTTCTAAAATGGACACGTACACCTCAATTCCATTTAATTCTATATAATAGGCCATTCAGACTGTTAAAGTCTTTATCAAGCCTTCATATTACTACTAATCATCACATATCCATACCACAGGACATGGAACAATTACAAATCAACAACTCTATGTTTCACTATATACTTATCAGTTCGTATATAACTTAAACAATTCAACTTAAACTTACAAGAAAAGCTTGGTGAATACAATCATCACCTATCAATTTCAAGGTTTCTCTTACTTTCTAAGACATTCACTATATCCACATACCTTATTTCTCAAAATATGAACAACTTTTCAATTCATATTCCTCAATTTACCACTTACTTCATTTGTATGCAATCAACAATTAACTAAAGAACTCATTCAATTCTTTCAATACTTAAATAATTCCTTATGAGGTACAAATCAACCTATGCAACTATTAATAATAACTTTCAATTATTTCTCATCTCACATTCTTACCAAATCAAAGCTATCATCACAAGCCTCATACACTGGTAAGATTTTCTTATCACAATTCTAATCAATGTGATTTAACTTACTCTTAACATATCTTAGCAATTTATAACTGTCATATCAAACAATGACTTCATATCTGTATAATTCTTCAACACATATTCAGTTTAAATATCAAATATGACCCAACTGAGTACTCAATTACACTTAACAATATTTCAATTACTTAATACTAGCTTTAAGTAATAATCAAGTTTCACAAACTTAAACAACTCATCTATCTCCTTTGGATCTTAAATGACCCATTTTAACATGTTTTAACTAATCAAGGAATTCAATCATATTCCACAATATCATAACATTACAATCTATGTTAGACTATTTCAACACACACAGTTGACTACATGTCAACTTTGATTTCAATCAACCAATCAATAAAATCCTCTAATTGTTTTTCTCAAGTTTGACATATCCTCAAACCAATCACAAGCAATTAATTTTATACACAATTCTCTATTCATGGTTTGACTTTCAAAGTTAACATACTATCAAGTTAACTCCCAACAAACCATTTCATCTTATATGTTCACTTTCAAACATATATTTAAATAATTATTACTTTCAATAATCTTATCAATCCTTTACAAGGACAGAATCAACTTACATAAATCTTGGCTCCATACAAGCCATTTCATATTGTATGTTTACTTTCAAACATATACTTCCAATTATTACATTCAATAATACTAGAAATTCCTCAAGCAAGACAATATCAACCTATCTCAACTTTGGCTTCATACAAGCCAAATACAAAATAGTGACTCATTTAAACACTATCAAATTCACCTATGGTCAATTTAACACAATCAGTTACAATTACATTTTCAACAAAATCAAATTAATCAATTAGGTTTATTATCAAAACCTCTATCAATGACAATTATTATTTACACTAGCACCTTTACAGTCTAACTGCCACAGTCCTATCAACTGTTTGTTTTCTTATCAAAACAAGTACTAAACCACTTAGCATACTTTCATGCTCAATTTTCAAAATCACATTACATTTCTTTTATACCAAGTAGCCTCAACAAGTTCATGTGACACAACATAATATAACAACGGTGATCAGGCGTTGCAAGATTATGTTCTTCACAATCCATTCTCAGGCTACTCTACATTATAATTATCAATGTGATCTACTCTCATCTCATACGTATTAAATACTTCATGATTTCAAATCAATCATAATCTATTTAATAGTTTCTATCAGCTGATACACACTCAAAATCAGCTTACTACTCACATATTCATACAATGTTCTGGTTTTCAACAACTGAATTACTCAGTATATCTACTTATCTGAAACCTCAAGCATATGATAACCTATCATCATAGTTTCAATACTTAACACTAATCAATGTCCCTATTTACTTCAAAATTCAGGACACATCTTACTTAATTATCATCACTTTGACATATGCTATCATATCAAGCATCACTGTCACAACAAGCCTACTTAATCATGTTATTATAAAACATTTCCTCTAATAATTCACAATTGATCAGAAAGATCTATCACTTCCCAGATCCATTTCACCTTATCATACTCTACATGTCTCATAAACCTATCCATCCTGGTTTAAAGCAAGTGTTTAACTATGGTCAACACATAGCATATAGTCACATAAACACATATTTCCTCAAATAACAGTCATTATCAATTCAAATGACACAACAGTCCTTAATAAGGATTGAAATCACTCCTTGTGATCAATCTACTACTATAATACTATCAATTATTTTGTCTTACCAACAAAGACACTCTTTAGGTTCTAACATCCATCCAGCTAAAACCTTAATCTACTCTTTTCTACTTACTTAATCATATTTCTGCATTTTCAATTCAATCAGAAATACTAACAACAATGAGCAACAATAGGCATCTCATTTAGTAATTCTATCCTCATGTCAACATATAGCAATCATTGGTTGACACAAAAAACTGGGGAATCATATCAGTCTGACTCAATTAACTTCACAACAATGCTTACTTATCATAACAAAGTAAACAGTTTAAGCAAATTTAATTTAACATAAGCTTATCGAAGATTACCTGGCAATCTTAAGCTAACGAGTATTGAGGAATCAATGAGAATACCCATCAGGTTCTCATATTCCTCCGTCTCTGCAATCAAACAACAACTTCACAACTTGTTAAGGGTTAGTACATATTCAACTAACTACTTTCTCATACATCAACTAAACCCACACCCACTGGAATGTTTGACTTAAGACAATCAAAGTTTAGGATTGAACATTCTATCATGTCCAATTCGCCCAAACTATTGCTCTGATACCAACTTATAACACCCCTCGTTAATAATAAACTTTTAATAGTAAACTCGGAAGCGTATATATTTCAAAACGTTACTATCAATGTCAATTAAAATGTCAAGAAACTTTTTCAAAAGTAAATACTTCACATTCAAAAACTCGGTGTTATATAATTCAGCACATCTTTTTAGTTATCAAAATAACATCAGAGTAACAGCCTATCAAACATTCCATCCAGTCCAACAACCTCCTGCCCAATATGTCCCATTAATATACAACCTGCAGGAAGAACTGTGGTGGGGTTAGCATAAAGCTAAGTAAATGAAACTATAAGCAACAGTACAACTTAGCATAATAATCTGTTTACATCAAATAACAATAAACAGAAAATTAATCACTCAATCATTTAATCACACAACTTCCAATCAAGTGTTATCAATCGTCATGAGGACCGGTGGCTCCTGAGATACCCTAATACCGGTTTGGTACTCAAGGAACTCTTATCAATCATCTGTATTGGCCTATACAGAATTACCGATAACCAGTTGTTAATCACACACGACCTAGATCTCTAAACCGACATTTCAAGTTTCCGAGATCTCCTGTCGTCTACAATAACAACAAGCCCAACCATCAAATCAAGTTGACCTCTGAATCTTACTTACTAGCACAAATCAGCTAAGTAAACAAACATGCCAAACTATCATGGCAACATGTTTCAACATATGCATCATATCAAAGTAATACTATAAATTACTTGTTGTAAATCAAATCATTACACCTAAATCACACTGAGGTTACAGATTCACTCACCGACACCTCAGCCGCAAGCTCAGAAGTCTAATATTACTTAGCCTTCTCCACATCTGAGAATACAATCAATAAACAATGAGTTAGTAACTTGTCTCAACTGATAACACTTAAGTAATTAATATCGTTACACAATCATAACATAATTACATGTATCAGGTGATCCCTATGATCACAGCAAACAAAAGTTCAATTCGGAACAAAGTCAAAAAGTCCCAAAATAAGGTCCAAAAACAGTAAAATGCCATTTTCGACCCCTAAACGACCCCGAATGGCCAAAAACTGACTAGGCTATAAGATATAGCTTTGATCATTTGGTCGTTTCTGTGTGGACATGCGAATTTTAGCTCAATCCGTGTTAATGAAATTTTGTTACAAAAAAAAGAGGTCTCTAAAGTGCTATTAAACACTTATGCACTTTTGAAATTTGCAAAACATAGGATCCGGTTCTTAGCATTTGAATCCGCCGGATTCCCTTGAATCCGACCGGATTCCCCAAATTGCCGGAATCCGCCGGATTCCCTTAAATCCGACCGGATTCCCTTGTCGTCCCAGCAACCTGCGATTCTGATCAAACCCTAACATACGGGTTTTATACCCAAATCACCAAAACACGATTTCTAACCGTTATATACCACAAATAACTTCGTATAAACATTATATAACAGTTATAACATGTTTCTAACATCAAATTTTCTCAAATCATCAATTTACCCAATTTCAATCAAATTGGTTCAATTCAAACTTACCTCTCAATTGAAGAACACTGAATTGAGATAGTGATTAGGATGAAACTAGAATCAATCACAGCTCCAAATTCGATTTCAATTTGGTTTCTAAGTTTTCTTTTGGATTCATTAAGGTTTTGAGGAGTTTTGAAGTTTCATATGAAACTTTCCTTAAATGGAAAGTGATATATAAGTCGGCCCAACTTAAACCGCCTTCAATATACGGGTATAATTTAATACCCCATCTCAATCTATTGTCTGGAACCCGAAAACCATTTGCGAGTCCAAACATTTTATTGTACCGTCAACTATATTAATTTACAACAATTAATAATTTACTTATCACATTGGAATATTCGACTCCTATTCCAATTATTTCAATTAGTTCAAACAATATTATTTCCAAACACATTTAAATGTTTATTTAAATCAAGAAATAATATAAAACAACTAGGTCCATTTCGAGGGTGTTACAATCCTCATCTAAAACACAATTCGCATCAGCAAAAAAGTTTCCAAAATATTCATCCCCTATTCCCCTTTTCACAAGGAGGAGACTACTAGAAATTACACAAGCTATATAAAAAATAGAAGGATTGTATATACCTTTTTCAAACTCCTTCTCAGAAGACTCCCTGCTTGAAGGAGGTGGAACCAAAGAATTATTAGGGGGGAAAATGGCTGGATTACTCTTGGTGCGATGCGCTGGTAAGAAAGCACCCGTGAATGTAAGAGGTGATGAAGACTTCAGAACATTGCGTCCAGCCTTGGATGAATCACTATGCTCCACTTTAGAATCGGAGACACTGACAAGAGGTAAAGAATCGCTATCTCTCAACCCCTTTCCCTTCTTATTTTTACCACCTGTAGCCCCCCCTTTTTTTCCTTTCCTTTTCTCAAAAGTCTCTTCTACCTCATATGAACCCGAAAAAGAACCAACCTGATCTTGGGTAGTCTCACGAATAGATAGATTCCTGGTACTTGCCCTGGTCCTTAAAGCCACCTGGGTAGAAGATGCAGTAAGAGTTGATTGGGCGTCGATAGCCCTCGGGGTAGTAACCGCACCTTCTTCAATTTTAAACACCAAATTTCACACCTTTCTTGCGGTCAGAATTAAGCAAATCACGGATCATCATCTCTACAAAATCCATACACAAATAAGATAGCATCATGCACCATACAACAACGGCGAATCAAGAATAAAAACCAAAACCACCACTTACCCTCCCCGAGTCTATAAATAACAAGAACCGAACTGTCACTTGGCCAATTTTTACTCATAACCACCAAAAACCAAATCCTTCTCGGTAAAAGCATCTACGAATACATGACAATTTGCATCAAGGAAAGAACGAAGTTCTTCCTCCAGGGCAGTAAGCCGAGCGGCGTCATTCAATAACACCTCATCATGTTTCCACATTAACACTTCCCTAAACCCTATAGGAATCAACTTCTCACTCGACCAAAAGAAATTTTCTTTCCAATCCTTCAATGACTCTCTAATGCCCAAAAACTATTGTAGGGGCGGAAGCCCTCCTTTCTATAGTAAAATATCCATGATTCGTTGCGCCTAGACAAAAGAAGTACCTTAAAACACTTACTTTGGGAGCCTTTTTATAAACCCGACATGCGATTTCATAACCTGGAATTTTGAGAGCACCCATTGGCAACATCTGTGAAATATGCAGTTGGTAACATTTCAAAACCGACAAACAAATGGAGAGAGGGAAAAAAGTTGGTGGACAAAACCACACAAATCGCTTGACACGTGTACGAATGATAATCAATCAGAAAGAAGAAATGATGCTAGTTACTAATTCAAAGACGAGAAACCATCCCATCAGTCAGACCAAATGACTTTCCGGTAGTAAGGAAGCAGAATAAGCAGAAAAAATAACTATTTGAGTCTAGTGCAATCTAGTATGCTACTATCTACCACTAGACTGAGGGGACTTAATGGTGTAACCAATATTACACCCACTTGTTACAGGCTTCAACTTGGAAGTTTCCATTTATGGATACATTTGCTTCCGCCTGGAAGGAGATCATTAAGTGATCTTGTGGCGTACAGTTGGCACCCGTAAAATGTCCGCTACCTTCTAGGGAATCGCCACCAAATTATCATTATCTTCGGACCTCCACCCGGAGGTTCACTCGTCTGCATGTCGCTTTCTCAGATCTAACAGAATTTAAGTGGGGACCAATCCTGAATATATGTGAGATCATTTGGATGGCCCAGATTAATCCAAAAGGAATCATTTGGTAGTGCTCATTTGTGATTGGTTGATGAAAGAATTGGGGAACAAGGCATAACAACTATAAAAGGGCACTCATTCTCCATTTTTGAGGTATGTTCATCTTCTTCACAAAAACCCTAATTCATTACTTATATTTTCACCATTAAAACTCAGAATCTTACTCTCACGCCGGAGGTGGTTCGCAGGGTACACCCTGTGCTCCACTGTAACGCAGTGTCTGCATCTGTGCTGCAGGAACCCTCTAATCGGAGATATTCAGCTGGAAACAAAGGAATAATGCACTTGTGCGGTTGGACGTACAATCAGTATATAATATAAATATTATATACCGATCATCAATTAATGTCGGCCAAAGCAATTCTGCAAATTAAATCTAGTCGGTTCACACAAAAGTAATTAATAGCGTGAAGAATTGGATTGGATATAATATAATATTATAATCTAATCGACAAGATTAATGTCGGCTAAAGATCAGTTCGGCAATACTTAAATCAAATCGGTTATACAATTTAGAAACCCTTACAAAAATGAAGAATGAATGAAGTTTAGGGTTTTAGAATCGCCAAACTCTAGGGAGAGATTTCAACCCGATAGGTAACTTTTTTGTATATAATATTATACACTTTCCATACAAACACTAATTTAGTAATCACTTTTATATAGTTGTCATATTAATAACGAAAGATAGAATAGACATTTCTGATAGGACAAAGATTAAATTTTAAGCATATATTGCAAATGTTTAATAAGAGTTTTAAAAGTTGCATGTTAAGGAAACAACCACTAATTAAAATATGTGTTTTGCCTACAGATTGTTTTATATGTTAAACTTATTTTATTAATTGCGAGTCATAGATATAATCTTAAGTTTTGATACACTAATTAACTAATGGGTTTTGCTATTGTTTCCCTACTTTAATAAACCGCCAATTTTTTTAAATATCAGAATTTTTAATTAACTAATGGGTTTCATTTGAGAAGTAATATTTAAAATTTTTTTGACCTAACTAAATAAACCTTATCGTATGTTGCGGGTGAGACGTCAGAAAAACCACAAATTAATATAAAATAGTAATAAAGTATTGAATTTTAGTTTTATATATCCGACACATTATATTACTAATCTTTCGATTAGCTTAATTTAATGTTTACTTGTTAATGCTAATTTAGTTTTCAAATATATTGTGGGAAATCAAATCGAATAAAGAGCTTTGAAATATATGATTATTATCTATATCTATACTATACTAGCTTTGTACCCACGCAAAGCGGCAACAACGGAAAAAATTTAACGGTTTTGCAAATTTTTTGATGGTAATATTTGCGCACTGCCACTCTCGGATTGTTTCTGGACATCCCCTTACGTCGTATTCGATAGTTATTGGCTCGAATCGGGTTAGGAGTTGTGGTATACTTGATATGGCAGGTTCGAAACAGAAGGATCCATATGAAGGATAGTAAACCTCATTCAAGGTTCGTTAATGAAATAAAAAAGATGAGATCCGGTTAAAGCTCATGACGTTCCATTTATAGAATTCTCTAAAGGCGAAGGATGTTGTGGATACGTGAAAGATTGAAAAGGGGTCTTGGCATGGTGTTTCAATTACATGAATTTCCTTGTTGCATCAAAAATCATTCTCCAGATCTCGTTTTTCTTTAGCCATTATTAATCGTTTATGCTTTGGAGGCTGTCCGAGTTAGGCTTTGTGCTGGATTATCTTGTGGCCATCTTTTATCAGGTTGTTGGGTTATTCATTTCCGGGCATGGTCTAAAGCTCGAAAATGTTGAATACACTACAAAACAAGTGCCCTTTAGTGACTAATATCTTTCCTGACTAAAACGGAAAGAATCATTAAAGGGTTGTCGAAGGCTTATCACGAAAGAGACAATAACTTTAAGTAATTTAGAAATTGAATATTACACTAGTAATTTTTTTTATTTAAGTTATAACTCCGTATACTGTTAGTCTCTCTCTCTCTCTCTCTATCTCTCTCTCTATCTCTACGGTTAATCTCCACCGGCTATCGTTGCCGATCATCAACACCACGGACGGAACGCCGCCGTTGACCATTTGCGCCGCGATGAGATTAAAACAGAGGTACGTACTGATTCAATTGTTCATAAATGATCCATAAATTGAATCTAATTTATAACCTAATGATTTAGAAATCAAATCCAAATCGTTAGGTATCGATTTGTACATCGGTTCAATTCGATTATTGATTCAAAATTCGAATTCAATTCGTTACGTATTGATTCAAATTCAATTTGTTATTATTGATTTGAAAATCGAATACAAGTCATTAGATATTGATTTGAGTTCAATTCAATACATGATGATTTTAACTCAAATTCAAGTGCCGATGTATTAATTTAGAATCGAATTCAAGTCATTACACATTGAAATAGTTACATACTGATTCCTAATTTGAATTCATAAATTGAACTCGATTTTATACCTCTATTAAATACTTGAATTTAAGACGTTACATGTTGATTCATAATCAAATTCAATAGTTCTGTTTGTGTTAAGATGAGATGGCATTTAGCTTTTGTGTTGATTCTGAAGTCTATCAGTAGCGAATTTGATGTAAAGAGATTATGTATAGAATAGAGGTATGAGTTGTATGACTTATATTTGATCTGAAATCTGCACTTTTGTAAACAAATTGGTATTTTAAATTTTCTAAAGCCTTACGCAATCCATTTATGTGAAATGGTGTGTAAAAGTGATTGTCGTCTTTGTAATATATTTTAGTTAATTAGGTTGTTTTACTTATAAGGAACTTAACTTTATTGCTTGTGAGATGCATAAATAGTACTACTTTTATATGTGAGTATTGATCTTTTTTCTGTTTTTTGGTGCTAGTAAAAGCTAGCTTAGTGAAGGCGTAATCCTTGTTCCAAGTTCATGCTTAGTGCGCGAATATGTAATTATGTTACGGTGTTATTACTTTAAGTGATATAAAATAATAGAATACGTAAATGGTTTCTCAGTTCCAGACAATAGGGTTTAAAGGAAATAAATTAATTAGACATATGTATAGATATGTATCCAGTTTTATATCTATCCAGATTCAATTTCAAAATAATTCTAGAATCAGGTTCGTGAAGAACCCAAAACGCAGGGGTATTTCAAGATCAAAAATTCAACTTCTAATCTCTAAATTAAGCTTCAAGAATTTTAATTCATTATCTCCTTCATCATCCTCAACCAATTGTAAGTTGATTCTTCCATGTTTTAACCTAGAATTTGGGTTCTTCATAGGTTTCATAAAATTAGTGAAAGTAATACGAAATTAGGGTTAGTGATTGTTTAGTTTGATGTTAGTTAGTGTTTTTATGATCATTTGTAACCATATTACATGTTGAAAGTAATGAAATCACCATTGATGTTCTTGAGTGATTTCATGGGTTTTGTTTAATCTTTGTGAATTGAGGTTAATAAGCTTAAGGATATTACTAATGATGTTAATTGAGTATGATTATGATGATGAAACAAGAATTGAAGTAGAAATTTGGATAATTAGATATTGAGTTATAAATTATGAAAGGTGTTGTTTTGGTTTGGTTAGTTAAAGATCAAACCAAGTGTAACCAAAGTGGGGGAGACACTATATATGGTTTTTAGTTGGATTTGATGATTAATAGAGTTTAAATATGTTGTTATGTGTTATGTAGGATTTGTTTAGGTGTTAATGACGTGGAAGCTTTTGTAAATCATTGATCGCACCCCGAACGGTCGGTTCAGGAATCGCTTCCTGTCGTCGCCGGACCTCACGCTCGAGGCGGGTGATCAGAGGGTTTTAGATTTCTATTTTGCTGGGAAGCCTAAGCTTTCTTACTACCTACTGCTCTAAGGGTATTAGGGTAGTAAGCGGTAAGTCTGACTCAGGTGTCGTTCTTAAAATCGGAGCGAATCGAAATGAATTAAATACCTCAGAGTATAGTAGCTAATAGGATGAGTTTAATAGAGCAGGTAGGGTTTGTTTTTGGTATTTTCTAATTTAACTAAGATGCAGGAAAGTAAATACTACACTACGGATAGGATAAGCAGATAGATAGAGTTGTGATTGCTGAAGTTCAATATTCAGGTTTCGGGATGATGTTCATTATAAAAGATGATTGGAGACTTGCCTTAAATACTATCAACAGAGGTTTGGTGTAAACACTAGCACCGTACGATTTAAAGTGGAAACCCTAAGTCGTATGTCACTGAGTACTAGGCTATCATGATTCTGATCAGATCAGGCTGCTCAACCCCCAACACTGTCCGATGAGGACAAGTGACCCTTCTTGGGATAAACCCTGGGTGCATGAATTAGATAACTGACCAATATTTAATTTTTGACCGTTCTTAACACCTAGTTCTAATTGATTTTATTAAGGTTTGTACTAATTGCTTGTTATTGTATGTTAAACTGTCAGTTATGTTGGATAAGGGGTTTAAGCATCTTACACTACAGCTGAATGTTTGCTTTCTTTTCCAAATCCCTTAAACTTAGTTGAGGAGCTCAAATACTTATGTCAAGGTGAAGACCCTCCTTTGCGATCAAACGTTCATCCCTAGGTTTGTTTCACGGTGTATACTACGTTTTTCAGCAGTTCCACAGCTTTAATATATACCTAGACCATGTTCAGGAAGGGTGACTTCCAGGTATCCACGGTGTCATATGTAGGGGTGTTCATCGGTTCGGTTTTCGGTTTTCTCGGTTTATTCGGTTCGGGTTGTTCGGTTTTGAAATTTTTTTGGGCAAAACCGAAAACCGAACCGAACACCGAATTCAAACCGAAAACCGAAAACCGAATTCGAATTCTGTTCGGTTTCGGTTAAAACCGAAAAAATCGAATTCGAACAAAAACCCGAAAAACTTAAAAAAAAACTGAAAACCGTACAAAAAAACCGAAAAACCGAACATAAAAACCGAAAACCGAACCGAAAAACCGAAAAAATAATATTATTTTTATGAATTCGGTTTTGAATTCGGTTTTCGATTAAACCGAATTCAAATTTTTTAAAACCGAAAACCGAACCGAAAACCGAATTCGAATTCGGTTTTCGGTTTTATCGATCCAAAAACCGTTTTCAAAATTCGGTTCGGTTTTTTTTCGGTTTTTATTCGGTTCGGTTTTCGGGTTAAACGGTTTCAAACCAAATACTGAACACCCCTAGTCATATGCTTACGACCGGTCCGTAGCTTCCACGCATTTGTACTCCACCAGCGGTGTTTCCAGCGCTATACTAAGTACTGGGTCGTTTTACAGCATGTCCACAGCTTCAACAATAACACAGATAACTATCTACCGATACTAGGGTTGATCAGGTCCTAATACTAAAGTAATAGCCACGTGAAAGCTTGGAAAGGGTGTATATGGTGGTTTAGATATACCGCTTGAATAGTTTAACCCGATACATAACATAACAATTTCCAATCACATATTTAATTAAAGATTAATTTAACATCATCCCTACTCCTAAATATCTACATTCCAACAATCACAATATTACACTACTCAATAAACATGACAACAAATAAAGCACATACCATAATATTACGCATGGTTAATTCAAACATAATAACAGTATGAGGGAATAGATATCACCGGATAATAGAGCAGCGTAACAGAGAGAAAATAATTGCAATCCTTGAATACCAGCTTGAACAGCAATGCTCCTTTATTACAAAGATTATCTCTCCTCTAATCTACTAGCTACCCACTATTTTCTCCTCTAACTCCTTAGAGAAGTGTTAGAGAGAGAAACTACCTAAGAAATGAAATTACAATAGAAAGTGTGTGTGAAAGTGAGAGTGTAGAATGGATTGAAGGTGTGGTGTGTGGGATGAGAAATGAGGAGGTTTAGGTCACTATTTATAGGCTCACAAGTTACAATTTTACACTTAACACCCTCGCTCCAGATTTACACTGAAATACACCCCTGAGCTATGAAATTCGACACCATAAAGGGGGTACACCACCCTAAAAGGGGTGTATTCGGTAGCAAATAAGGCGTATTCGGTAGTAAACGGGGCGTATCCGGCACCATAGAGGGGGTATACCACCCCTAGAAGGGGGTATACCACCCCATAAAGGGGGTATACGGCCCTTTTAAGGGGGTATACAGCCCCTGTAGGGGGGTATACGGCCCTTAGAGGGGTGTATGCCCTTGGTCCGTGGTCTTGTGTGCTGGATCGTAAGTCTTGTGTGCTGGATCGTACTCGTTTGGCTCTAACTTCTTCGTTCTTGATCCGTTTTCAACGTTCTTTATATCCACGTGTTCGTATTCTCCAGACCTATATTTTAAGATATTTATTAAGTCCCAGATCGGAGTTTTGCGATAAAATAGCGTGTCGAACGAATTATGCCTATTTAAGTGTGTTTTTCTTCCATTTACCGTTGTTTTTGAAATATTTATAAAGTTTAGACCTTTTTAACAAAATGTGAAAAATGAGCTTTATTGGCATGATTTTGTTAATTAAGTGCTAAATATGAGGTAAAATATGTGCGTAAAACATGATTTTTTACGTCAAATCAATCATTATGGTGAAATCGTCTAAAACACCGAGGTGAGTGATGTGGGGGTTAAATGGGTAATGGTTGTGTATGTACCGGATTGCTTCCGAGCAAGAGGTTTGCACAATCAAGTGGATTATACTTGTATCTTATGATTGTTTCGGTTGTATGTGTTTCCGGATTGCTTCCGAGCAAGAGGATCATACAATCGTGTGGTGTATCACTTGTTTCTTAAGCTTGTTTCTTTGTTTCATACGCGTGTATCTAGTGTTTGTATCATTTGTGAAAGTTTGTTGTTGACCATTGTTTTTGATTTTTGTTAGTTGTTGACTCATGTGGAATTACGTGGAATGAGCATATGTAGAGATTTAGTGTTGATCAAAGAGCTAACTACGGTTAACATAGTGTTGTTTACGAATACTTGCTTGCACGTTATGTTGTGCTTGGTATGCATATCGACGTGGTATAGTGCCTTGCGTGCTTGTTTCTAATGGCCGCGGATCCGCATAGTGTTCAGTGAAGTCTCTACAATTGCTCAGTAATTATGTGTTTAAGCAGATATGTGGTTGATATCTGATAAGTGTTGTTTGTGTGAATTAGTCATTTAATTGCTCGTATGCTCATTAAGCGATGTGCTTACCCCTTCCGTTGTTTTATGTTGTAGGTGAATGTTTCGGTTGAACCAAGTGGATAGATAGTGATATCAAGAAGGTAGCGTGGATATGGAGCTTGCTTTACGGTTAGATGAGCTCCATTTCTTTTAAATTATCGTTGTGGTTATTGCTTGAGTAATTCACCCAAACAAAGCATTTTTGAAGTAAACATGTGGGTCAATATGTAGTATATGAAGTTTATGGTTTTGTAATTTTTGACTTTGAAAGTCAAACAATAATGTAAAGTCTTATCTAGGTGTTTTTAGAAAAGTATGAAGCAATATGAATGAGGTTAGTCTTGTGTTGGTTAAAATTTGATGAAATGGAGTAAAGTTTCAAAGATGAGTGGTTGGTTGAATTTGGAGTTGACAAGTAGTCAACTACTTTGAAATAGTCAAACTTATGTGGAATTGTGTAGTGTTTTGGTTGAAATATGGTTGATTTCGTAAACGGGTCAAAAAGGGGTAAAATGGGTCATAAGTATGCATATGAGTTAGATTGAGTTAACGTTGTGTTATGGTTCATATGTCGCATGTTTTGAACTTGTTTTGAAGTGATAAGAATGTGTGCAAAAAGTCAGAGTTTGAATGCAAGTGGTTTGTGAATTTGGTTGTTACCAAAAAGTGGTCAAAACGACCTCAAATTGGTGCCACGTCCAAAATCGTCGTTTTTGTGAAAATTGAAAAAGTGTAAAAAGGGACAGTTTTATTATGTCATTGTGGAGGTGCGTGCAAATTATCATATCTTAACTCCTCTCGAGTTCTGCATCTGAATTTGATTTAAAATCTGAGTTTGGTATGAGTTGCTGTCAAGAGTTAAATTTTGAAGCATTTGTAAGTCTACGTTGTCGAGATATAGTTGAAAGCGAATTCTAAATGGCTAAAATGTCGTTGGACCATTTAGGTGTCCAAACGGGTCAACGTGTCAAGATGGGTGAGAGTTGGTCTCTAAAAATTGGTTAGTATTCCTTTAAAATTGGTTAGTATTCTTTAAAATTTGTTAGTATTCTTTATAATATGTTAGTATTGTTTATAATATGTTAGTATTCTTTATAATTCATTAGTATTCTTTAGAAGTCGTTAGTATTATTTATAATTCGTTAGTATTCTTAAAAAATAAAAATTCTAAATTTTTGGGGCGTTTCAAGTATCTGGAAGATTATCATAGTATTTTCAGGTGAAATTTAAGTTAATGAAGTACATAAAGCTTGGATTTACTTCCACAGTGCTTCCTCATAACCATAGACATTAGCACTAATAATGAGATGCTTCCGGTCTTAGATAAAAGAGAGCAATCGGGTAGGTTAGCTCTTGTTTTCTTTGTATATATCCTAACTTATTTTACATATATCATGTCAAAGCTAGCTATAGATTATTGAGGTAATTGAACTTTAATTTCCAGGAATGTGCTAAACTTATGAGTGAGTTTATGTTTTCTGTCAAGTTCAATTATTATAAGAAGGTGTTAATTCAGGTAAGCAAATTTTTAGTTGCCTACAAGTTGATTTATAATGAATGATTCTGATTAAATGTTTTGATATTGCAAAGTACAGTGCTGTTACACCCCGCCAAAACAGTAATCTACGATTAAGATAAGTAAGTGCGGAAGCAGGTGACGTGGCAGGGCGCGGCAAGAGCATTAAACAATATCTTCACAGAGCATATGATTATCGCAGAACATATAATATTAAGATGCCAATAGTAATAGTTATTACAAAAAGCTACGACTTGATAAGTCGTAGAAGTAGTAGTGTTGTCGAAATAACAATTGTTATAGTAAATACATGATTCAAAAGTGGATTTCGTATATATGACTGCATTGGTTAGTAGTTATATAAATGAAATCCCATTTGTCCCAAAAGGTGGCATCCTAATACGTCATGGGGTGTCGTCCTTCCAAAATGCATGCAGATCTTACATGTGTGCTAATTCCCTGAAAAACATAGTAAAACGTCAATATGATTATTGAGTGAATTCACAGGTTTTATAATTTTAGTTTGTTATACCAAGTTCTTTTATAAGTCGTTGACACTAAAAGTCAAATAAGTGTCATTTTGTTGGAATGTTACCCAAAATACAGTCTCATTGGGATGTTACCCAAATATAGTTGACTGGTACGTTCTTCAGTATACAAATCGTAGGAAATGTTATTCCTAGTAATAATGCTTGTTTAGGTAAAGGGTTTACACCCGGCAAATATATTACTCAAAAATAAACGTTTAAGTACAAAGGGTTTGGGTAAATCCCACACCTCAGCCCGTTACATAGGCAAATGACACTACATAACAAGACACAACCACTTCCAAAACCATCAGGAACAACTAGCTAGCTACGACTAATCTCTCTGTATATGACATGCCAAATACAATAAATAGTATAGCTCATAGAACAAATAAATAATACATCCAATATAAAATAAACGAGCAACCAATCAGCAAAACTTCAGAAGAAGCCATAATGACACTAAAGGGACAAGAAACCAAGCAAAGCTAAGCTTAAACCCGGTTCGGGATCTTCCATCACTCCAAAGCTCAAGTAGCTCGAAACGAGGACTTGAACTTGAAAGAAACTAACTTCAGTCAAATCTCAGAAAGAATAGCATCCGCAAGCTCTATACACGAACGTCTTCCTTTGGCAAAGAGACGAAAATTCCGCTCTTGCCAAATAAAATATCTTGAAGCAGCCCAAACTAAGCGAGAAATCACATGATCTACATTCTTCGACGAAGAAGCAGATAAAAAGAAAGGGAGCACATCTTCCAGCTTATCAGACACAATCGGAATGTCAGCAAAGCTAACAACCCGAAACCAAACATGCGAAGAAAAAACACATTAAAAAAAAAGATGAGAATGTGAATCAGGAAATGATCCACATAAATAGCACCGAAGCTGGTTTAAGTCGACCGAAGGGCCAACATCCCATTGCCTTAGGCGATCTTGAGTCTTCAGCTTTCCTTTAAAAACCAGCCACATATTAAAAGCATGCTGAGAAATACATTAATGGAACCAAATAACATAAGCCCACGCCACAGCAGAACATCGAATCCGTATGGTGTAACAACCCCAAAATTTAGGGTAAATTTAAAATTTTCCAAATTACATGTTTACTACTTGTATTTAATATGAAATAGGACTAATACATTACTTACTTATTATATATATGGATGGAATATATATACGCGTATACGATTCGTTCAAATCGTATAAAACTACAATTGTACAAACATACGGACGTTGGTAAAACAAATATTAAATAATGTGAAATTATTTAATTACTTTGACTATTACTTTATATTATGTTTATAATATAACGGAAAACGTACGTTTTAATTAAAACGTCACCGAACTCTCCGAAAACTCGACCAACCGACAAAACAAACTAAGTTATGATTTATAACTTAAAAACAAAGTATTTTATTAAAATGCTTCAACTAAATTATCGGATATTATTTCGTATTTTAAAACGTATATTAAATCACGTATAAAATGATTTTAACGTTTAAACGACCGGGGAAACGAACACCGCACGGAGCGCAAACACGGAGGAGCAAAAAGTGGTGAGACCACATCATGTGGCCCCACCAAAACCGGCGCAAGGTGAGGGGGCATTAAGCCCTCACCTCCTTTCTCCTTTCCCACACTCAAACACAACACCTACACCTCAATCATTCTCTCCCTCTCTCTCTCTATCGGTCACTCTCTCTCTCTCTAAAACCGATTACAAAACACCCTAAAAACACCATTAAAACACCTCGGAAGCTAGGCTCGTTTTGAAGAAAAGTGATCACGTGAGAAAAGTGATCACGTGAACGAGAGCTACAATCGTATCTTTTCGGATTTTCGTTTCGACAACTTTGTAAGTTTTCCGGCGACCCGAAACTTTTCCGATTACTTTTATTTTGCTAGATTATTGTTCCCCTAGCTAAATGATGTCCGAAAATATAATCTAAACTCGTTTTTGAACACTTTTACGAAAATGTCGGTTTTGGTCATTTTAAAGAAAACGACACCACAAACATTAAAAACGACTAACAATAGTTATTATGGACTTATTACAACATATTAAAACTAGTATAAAAGTTCTAGACCCAACGGAAACCGGAAAATACGTTTTCGGAAACTAAATTTCCGAACAGACCTCTTGTGTCGCATCGGACCGAAATCTCATGCGACACAACACTATGTCGCATGTTATGTCGCACGTTATGTCGCAATATATGCGACACAACGCTTATGTCGCATTATATGTCGTACCATCTGCGACACAAAGTTTACCTATCGCTTGATTGCGACACAACGACTATGTCGTACCGTTGTGTCGTACCCTTGTCTGCGACACAATCATTGTGTCGCATAAACACTAAATCAGAAACAAACCCATACGACACAGACCTTATGTCGCATACGGTCTGCGACACAAGCCTTGTGTTGCAGAAAGCCCAGATCAGAAAACAAAATATACTCTAAGTGTTAGAATCACTTTTCAAACTACTAAATCAAATACGATGCTACTTATACCTGAAAATACTATACTTTTGAAAGTATACAACAACACTTGAATACGTACAAGACTATGCTGAACTAACGTGAGATTTCACTCACACACGCACACGAGTTTACACTCGAAATACTTAGGAGATTACACTCCAACGAACTTACACTTGTACACTACACGGGATTACATCCGATACGAACTTACAAGTTCACTTACTAGTTACGTGCTGGATTACACGTTAACTGATACGAACATACACTCGAATACTTACGAGGTTTCACTCGTACCCTTTGGGGTTTAAGCCCATTGGAACTTACGCAAACGATACATGTTGTAATACAAACAAACGATTTTACGAGTATACTTTACAACTGTACCACTACTATGAATACATAATAATAATGGATGGAATTATTATTATACACTGATTAACAAACGAACCGTACAACTTTTATACAAACTACGATTTACAAACGAATACAAACGTACAAACAAACTAATGGACATTAACTAGTTTGGGAACAACTAGCATGGATACTTTACAAGTATTCCATTTACTTACTAAACCTTGTGCGTATTAGGACGCTAAGGGTGCTAGTACGGGAATACTACTTGCTTACTTACTACATTGACTGCCAGACTCAGGTGAGTCTTACAGCCCCTACTTTACTGTTTTTACTCAGGGGTGAGATGCATTACTGTTTTACATGAACACACAAAACTTACCTGCTGCCATGATTTACTTACTGTATGAGATTACGAATACGCCAACTGCATGAGTTTACGACTAATCCAATGAAATCCTCCTGAACCATAGTTGTTAGTTATGTGATAAGCGCGAGTTTTAGTATATGGATCCATATGGGACTGACAATCCCCGCCCGGGGTAGCAAGCACTACCACGAACCGTTCCTGTAGAAACGGGCGTTTCTTACTCGTTCTGTATGAATGTTTTGGATTACATTCATGAGGGGGTACCTATATTTACTGTACGTTAAGCTTCAACTATGGTGGCTCATGGCAATTGTATCAAACGGTTAGCATAACCTGCAACCACCACTTATTAAAACTTAAGTTAACGATGAGCATAACCTGTGATCGTTACTTACTGGCTGGCTATGATTTACAAAATACTACTTGTGTGTTCAACTGCTTACTTACTTACAAACCTGTGAGATTCACCAACCTTTTTGGTTGACCGTTTTAGTAATGCTTCTCAGGTACACAGCATCAGTAGGGATGCCCAGCAGGATAAGCTTTCTTAGCTCGAGTCGCATGCATTTACAAGCTTGGAGATTTTTATACATTACTTTTGTACTAGCTGTTATGTATTAGAATCTCTAGGAATTTACTTGAACTCGAGCTTGTATTTTGAAACTACTTATGTATTAATGTAATAACTTTTCGAACGTCTCATTTAGAGTCGTTCACTGTATCCTTTGTGCTGTGATTATTGATTAGTAACACCCAAAACATCGCTTCCGCAAACAGTAAATTTGGGGGTGTTACAGATTGGTATCAGAGCCTAAGGTTATAGTGAACTAGGTTGCATTTAGTGGGCGTAGACTATGACCGTTAGGCAGTATTCCTCATTAGGTATAACTGGTTCAGGAATTACAGCATACAAGTTTAATTTAACATAGCCTGATCAACTATGTACAATTAAATGAAGATGATGTGAGTTCTGAAAGGGGTTATGTTGAACCGGAATGCATTAGCTGACTCTGACCTCGAGAGAACCGGGACTTTTACTTGATTGTGCTAGACACATACTAGGCGGTTATGTGATATATATATATATATATATATATATATACATAGACCTCTTTCCCCTGATACAATACTCTCTCTCTCGACTGCTGCGAATTTCATTTTTCAACTTACATTAAACAAACGACGACTCGATTCTCGTCATTCTGTCTTTATTTAACTTTTATGAATTCACGACTACCGGCTTACGTTCGAAGACTTCCACACCATTATAACCGACAACAATAGATACTCGAACATCCTTCGATATGAAGATCGAGACCTTGTTTTCATTTGCTATTCCTATCTAATTCGACGTTTATACCATTCTACAACGTACCCCACCGTACTGTTATATGTATCCCAATAAAATCATTTTCAACATAAGTCTCCGTCAGACATCAAATTATACAACCGATTTTTAACATCAAAATTTTATAACAAATGTATTTTTGCCAAACATGTTACAAAATTTCTTACAAAATGTTTTATAAAATTTTCAAAAATTTCGAAACTGTATAAACTTATTTATAACCCACAAACTTTGAACCAATTTCAACCGTTGACGAAATTTCTTTAAACGTACTAAATCATCACCGCCATAATTCTTATTCAAATCCTCGCATGTTCTTTATTATTGTTTCAAGGAACATGCCTCCTCGACGTCAAATCATGCTCACTGAAGCCGAAGTAGCGGGTATAATTGCCCGTAGCGTGGCTCAAGCCCTAGCTACCCGAACATCAACCCCTGGTAGCGAAGATACAGCTACTAATGGACCACAACCCAAAACCTGCACCTACAAGGATTTCCATAACTGCAAGCCGCTGAACTTTGCGGGAACTGAAGGAGCAATCGGTCTGATTCGATGGACCGAGAAAATCGAATCAGTGTTCCTCATCTGCAACTGCAAGGAAGAGGATAAAGTTAAATTCGCCGCCAGCACCTTTTCTGACACCGCCCTTACTTGGTGGAACACTTATGCGCAAACGGTGAGCATTGCCGATGCTTACAAGCTACAGTGGGATGAACTAAAGAATATACTGAGGGGCGAGTACTGCCCAAGAGATGAGCTGAAGCAACTAGAGTTAGAATTCTGGAATCACAAGATGCAGGGTGACGACATCACCGGATACACCAACCGCTTTCACCAGCTGGCACTTTTGTGCCCATCCATGGTTGATCCTGAGTACAAAAGGATCGAAAAGTACGTTGATGGACTTCCCGAACGACTTCAAGATTTAGTTACCTCATCCAAACCGGGAACCATCCAGAGCGCCATTCGTATGGCTCATGAGTTAACGGCCAATTCTGTCCGCCGTGGCTCGACTTCAACCCCGTCTGCGAGTAACAAACGCAAATGGGAAGTGAGTCCCCACTCATCCAACACTACCTCCGACAAAAAGCCTGCAACAGTCAATGCCAATGACTCAAGGGCTTACAAGGGGAGCAAGCCTTACTGCTCCAACTGTAATCGCCATCATAACGGCTCCTGTCCCTGCACTAAGTGCAAGAAATTCGGGCACCTGGCCCAAGACTGCCGAACCAACCTCACTGGTACTGATACTTCTGCACCCAAAACCTGCTATGAGTGCAATGGTACCGGGCACTTCAGGAAGGATTGCCCTAAGCTGAAACCCCGAACCAACAATACAAGGAGTAGAGCTTATGTAATCAATGCTAGGGAGGATGACCCAAACCCGAGACTCTGTGATTTACTCAACCCGGGTACGCTTATTCTTTGACTACCCGAATATGTTTTCTCATAAATCTCTCGCTTAATGACTTATGTATAACTGTACTTTATTCTGTGTGTTTTCTTTGATCCTAAGTACACAATAGGATTAGGAAACGACCGACTACTTAAATCCCGACAACACAATTTGCCTTACACTTCCGATACAGTAACCCAAACTCCCTTCCCAATTCTCTCACACTGGTTGAGACCGGGAACTCGTATGCTATTCGTTACTTTAAACAGATAAATTAATATAACTTCACTTACTTGAGGCAAATTCTTAAATAGAACACTTATTTCGTAGGAAATGACAACTCACTCCGTCAACAACCCTACACTGCAAAATGAACTGCTCAGTGAGGAACCGAAGATGTTTCCTTACCTCCTCGAACTCGAGTGTGATACAGAACACTCCGCTGAATCAGCAATGGCACCTGCTGTCCCTGCTGCTCTAACTGCTGCAAGAGCATCAGTTGATGAAACCTTGACTGCTGAATCAGTCAGCCACCTCAACAAAACTATTGAATCGCTGCAAAAACAACTTACCGAAGCACGGGAAGACATTGATGACCTACGACGAATTGCTTTCCAAAATGACATACGTATGCGTGAGTACGAGCTACGTTTGATAGCTTTAGAAAACCCTACTTCACCACCAACTTCACAAAGTACTCCTACTGAAGAGGATACCGACACCGACTGTACGTCACCTCCAACGAAAAGAGTGAAGATTACTCCCTCCAAACCCACCGGAAATTACTTGGGAAAGAAACCTTTCTGTTCCCGATGCACTCGGCATCATGAAGGACCGTGTACCATACCCGCCGGTCAATGCAAATCCTACCCTAAAAGTACGAATCCTCCTAAGGTGAAACTCTGCTTCAACTGTGGGAGTGCTGGCCATCTCAAGGCCCAATGCCCACTACCTTCAGGCAACAAAATTTAGGGTACGTTACCACCTGACGATTTCCTGATTTCAAACACTGTAGGACCTACCCTACTACTGTAGGCTACTAGTACGCATCGTAACCACCTGACGAATAACGAACTACCGATTACTACTTTGAACAAATTTCGGGACGAAATTCTCCTAACAAGGGGAGAATGTAACAACCCCAAAATTTAGGGTAAATTTAAAATTTTCCAAATTACATGTTTACTACTTGTATTTAATATGAAATAGGACTAATACATTACTTACTTATTATATATATGGATGGAATATATATACGCGTATACGATTCGTTCAAATCGTATAAAACTACAATTGTACAAACATACGGACGTTGGTAAAACAAATATTAAATAATGTGAAATTATTTAATTACTTTGACTATTACTTTATATTATGTTTATAATATAACGGAAAACGTACGTTTTAATTAAAACGTCACCGAACTCTCCGAAAACTCGACCAACCGACAAAACAAACTAAGTTATGATTTATAACTTAAAAACAAAGTATTTTATTAAAATGCTTCAACTAAATTATCGGATATTATTTCGTATTTTAAAACGTATATTAAATCACGTATAAAATGATTTTAACGTTTAAACGACCGGGGAAACGAACACCGCACGGAGCGCAAACACGGAGGAGCAAAAAGTGGTGAGACCACATCATGTGGCCCCACCAAAACCGGCGCAAGGTGAGGGGGCATTAAGCCCTCACCTCCTTTCTCCTTTCCCACACTCAAACACAACACCTACACCTCAATCATTCTCTCCCTCTCTCTCTCTATCGGTCACTCTCTCTCTCTCTAAAACCGATTACAAAACACCCTAAAAACACCATTAAAACACCTCGGAAGCTAGGCTCGTTTTGAAGAAAAGTGATCACGTGAACGAGAGCTACAATCGTATCTTTTCGGATTTTCGTTTCGACAACTTTGTAAGTTTTCCGGCGACCCGAAACTTTTCCGATTACTTTTATTTTGCTAGATTATTGTTCCCCTAGCTAAATGATGTCCGAAAATATAATCTAAACTCGTTTTTGAACACTTTTACGAAAATGTCGGTTTTGGTCATTTTAAAGAAAACGACACCACAAACATTAAAAACGACTAACAATAGTTATTATGGACTTATTACAACATATTAAAACTAGTATAAAAGTTCTAGACCCAACGGAAACCGGAAAATACGTTTTCGGAAACTAAATTTCCGAACAGACCTCTTGTGTCGCATCGGACCGAAATCTCATGCGACACAACACTATGTCGCATGTTATGTCGCACGTTATGTCGCAATATATGCGACACAACGCTTATGTCGCATTATATGTCGTACCATCTGCGACACAAAGTTTACCTATCGCTTGATTGCGACACAACGACTATGTCGTACCGTTGTGTCGTACCCTTGTCTGCGACACAATCATTGTGTCGCATAAACACTAAATCAGAAACAAACCCATACGACACAGACCTTATGTCGCATACAGTCTGCGACACAAGCCTTGTGTCGCAGAAAGCCCAGATCAGAAAACAAAATATACTCTAAGTGTTAGAATCACTTTTCAAACTACTAAATCAAATACGATGCTACTTATACCTGAAAATACTA
Organism: Helichrysum umbraculigerum; assembly: GCA_949592205.1. Classification (NCBI taxonomy): domain Eukaryota; kingdom Viridiplantae; phylum Streptophyta; class Magnoliopsida; order Asterales; family Asteraceae; genus Helichrysum; species Helichrysum umbraculigerum. Next base: position 92,245,822 of record CATIUR010000002.1, on the reverse strand, counting down.
TACTTTTGAAAGTATACAACAACACTTGAATACGTACAAGACTATGCTGAACTAACGTGAGATTTCACTCACACACGCACACGAGTTTACACTCGAAATACTTAGGAGATTACACTCCAACGAACTTACACTTGTACACTACACGGGATTACATCCGATACGAACTTACAAGTTCACTTACTAGTTACGTGCTGGATTACACGTTAACTGATATGAACATACACTCGAATACTTACGAGGTTTCACTCGTACCCTTTGGGGTTTAAGCCCATTGGAACTTACGCAAACGATACATGTTGTAATACAAACAAACGATTTTACGAGTATACTTTACAACTGTACCACTACTATGAATACATAATAATAATGGATGGAATTATTATTATACACCGATTAACAAACGAACCGTACAACTTTTATACAAACTACGATTTACAAACGAATACAAACGTACAAACAAACTAATGGACATTAACTAGTTTGGGAACAACTAGCATGGATACTTTACAAGTATTCCATTTACTTACTAAACCTTGTGCGTATTAGGACGCTAAGGGTGCTAGTACGGGAATACTACTTGCTTACTTACTACATTGACTGCCAGACTCAGGTGAGTCTTACAGCCCCTACTTTACTGTTTTTACTCAGGGGTGAGATGCATTACTGTTTTACATGAACACACAAAACTTACCTGCTGCCATGATTTACTTACTGTATGAGATTACGAATACGCCAACTGCATGAGTTTACGACTAATCCAATGAAATCCTCCTGAACCATAGTTGTTAGTTATGTGATAAGCGCGAGTTTTAGTATATGGATCCATATGGGACTGACAATCCCCTCCCGGGGTAGCAAGCACTACCACGAACCGTTCCTGTAGAAACGGGCGTTTCTTACTCGTTCCGTATGAATGTTTTGGATTACATTCATGAGGGGGTACCTATATTTACTGTACGTTAAGCTTCAACTATGGTGGCTCATGGCAATTGTATCAAACGGTTAGCATAACCTGCAACCACCACTTATTAAAACTTAAGTTAACGATGAGCATAACCTGTGATCGTTACTTACTGGCTGGCTATGATTTACAAAATACTACTTGTGTGTTCAACTGCTTACTTACTTACAAACCTGTGAGATTCACCAACCTTTTTGGTTGACCGTTTTAGTAATGCTTCTCAGGTACACAGCATCAGTAGGGATGCCCAGCAGGATAAGCTTTCTTAGCTCGAGTCGCATGCATTTACAAGCTTGGAGATTTTTATACATTACTTTTGTACTAGCTGTTATGTATTAGAATCTCTAGGAATTTACTTGAACTCGAGCTTGTATTTTGAAACTACTTATGTATTAATGTAATAACTTTTCGAACGTCTCATTTAGAGTCGTTCACTGTATCCTTTGTGCTTGTGATTATTGATTAGTAACACCCAAAACATCGCTTCCGCAAACAGTAAATTTGGGGGTGTTACATATGGATTCCCAAACTTTACTCACTTGGAATTCAGAAAAATTACCATCACCATCATGCCATAAAAGCTTATCAGGGTGTGAGGAAAGATTGGGAACCATAATCTTAGAAAAAATGTGGTACCTTTGGCCCTATATATCACCTTTGGTTTCTGTTTTTGCAAAACAAAACCCTCAGTAGACTTCACACCCTGCTTTGGAGGTCCTCGAACAATCTTTTTAGTTACAACAAAATCAGAACTATTTGGTTGTCGACCGTCCACCCGAACCACATTTTTTGGGCATTCATCATCCTTATGTCCAAAAATATTACACGTGTTACATCTAGGCGGACGCCATTCATATTCAACCCTTACCGTGTATATAGTAGTACCATTACCAACAAGCTTTGGAATAGCCACTAAGACATTTTCCTTCAGAGCAGTCCCCGAATCAACCTCAACCATGGCACGAGCAAAATTTGGACGACCCCAAGAATCCGTACACATTGTACTAGTATATGAATCAAGCATAATTGGAGTCCCAACCTTGGTAGCAATGGCACTCAATCCTACTTCATTAAAGGCAATAAGCGGAACATTATGTAATTTGATCCATACACGAACTTTCGATAAATCCTCCTTAGCTAAATCCTCATCTGATGACCATTTCATTAGAATGATGGGCACTAATCTGATCATCCATGGTCCCCCTTCAAGAACCTCATTCATACAATTTTCCGATGAAAACTTAAAGAAAAAGAAACCATTAGAATTCATCATGACCTTTTCAATACCAAATTTTCGCAACACATTCATAACATAATTCTGAACCACAGGAAAGGCCAAACGTTTACCGATAAAGTACCCATACAAAGTATTTTAGTACTTTTTACTCGCTTCAATAACCGTAGCCAAAGGAATCACAACATCCACGTCATTACTACTAGAAGATTCAAAATTTAATGCACAAAAATTAACCTTCTTTCTCACCATCTTTTCCACAGCCTGAGCATAAGAATTAACAACCGTAGAAAGCTGTTGTTTTGCCGGCTGTTTGACCACAACCGTAACAGCTTCGAGTCTATCAAGGCCACGATTATTACCAGATAAAATTGCATTTAGAACCTTAGAATCAGATATGCCAGTGACCAATTCAAGAATGGAGTCAGGAACATGTTGTATTGGAGTAACCTCCACCTGCTCGTCGACCAAATCAGCACCCACATCCAACTTCTGAGAACGCAATTCAACATCATTATCATCTACCAAATGGTCACCAATAGAAGAACGTTTCTTGTTTGTGGGAAAACATCGACGGTGATCCCCCCGAAAGTGAGCTAAACCTTTCGGCTTAAGGTCACGCAACCTAACCCTATAACCAAATCACGACCAAGTGTTTGTTGTTTGCCTAAAGGACATGTAAGTATACGCTCCAAAACTGTGGGAGGGTCGTCACGACGATAGTACTATCCGTATACTTAGTGGCTAGAGTCACCTAGCTAATGGTTATAGTCTGCATAACATAAGGTCTTTTATGCATACATTGTAAGTCTTGGTCCGTGATGGACCACGCACCGGTCATTGATATTTATGGTGATGCGGGCACAATAGTGGGTGTTTTAAATTTATAAGGCTGGGTGATATTGCGTAAAAAGTCATGTTTTTACCACCGATATCTCTTTCATTCTGGAACATTACTTGGCATTTGGACTCAAATAATGCACAAATCAATGAAACTTTGCAAAGACGGTCAAAATGAAATTGCACGAGAAAAATCAAGCAAAACGGACAAAAAAACGAAGATTCCACACACAGTTGAAGATTCAAGACATCCGAGACAAGATTTGAGAGAAAGTGCCCGCCACCATGATCTATCTTATCCAAGATGTTAGTTTTCAAAATACGAATCCAACAGAAGAAGAATACACAAAAACGGATGAAGAATGAAGATTCTACGTGCACCGGAAGATTAAAACGATTCGCACGAGACATCTAAAGATCAGAGATACTTTTCATGGATTTCTTTACATCAAAGTCTTCTTTTTTGAAAAATGAATCCAACGCAAAAAGAATCGACGAAAACGGACGCATAACGAAGAAGATACGCACGAATCAAGAAACGAGCAAAAGACGGCGAATCGGGGCGGGCTGAAGCCAGCCGCCGTCGGCCACCACCCAGCCGCTACCGGCCACAGTGGTGGCGGCGCCGGCCACCTGTCCCCCGTCTCCCGGCTTCTTTTTTGTCCTTGCTCGTACTCTCCTGGTACATGTGCTAGACCTTTCCGTAACTGTAGGGTACATGTGCTAGACCTTTCACCGCTTTAGGGTACATGTGCTAGACACGTTACCACCTTTTGCTAACATGTGCCGCTAGTTGCTAAAATGCACCTAAACTCAACTTTAAATAGGCGCCTTTGGTTCATTTACAACATACCTTCCATATCTTTCTTACTTCTCTCTACCTTATAGTTTTACTTTCTCATTTTATTTTCTTACTTTAAATTAGTATTAGGCTAGTTTAGGAAGCTTGTTAGAATAGAACGAAAGCAAGGAACGTGCTTGTAATCTTTGGTGTAAGCTTGGAGCTACTCTTATTAATTCAAGTCTATTCCTTCTCGCATATTAATCTCGGTTATTTCTATCCTTGTCTATCTTAATTAAATATGTATGCCTTAATTATGCTAGAGATAGTTTGTACCATGCTTAGCGAGTAGATTACTATTGTATTTGTTGTGATGTAGTTAGCATAAATAACTATGGGATGACTTTAAATATGTCGTGAAATAATATGACGGCCCCTATTCGACTGTTTACTCGATATAGTACTGGAAACGCTTCTGAGCGGAGTACAAATGTATGGAAGTCAGTAAACGACCGAAGGTAGTTGTATTATGGATCGACATTATAAAAATGGAAACTTTATGAACGGAATTATCTTCCCCTTATGATTTTAAACATAAAACTTATATTCGCCTTTCGATTAACAAACGTGATTGTAACCTTGTAAAGAGGAGTCGCGAACCTTAATACTTGGTCAATAGTTATTTGTGTCAAAACTATGGTTTAATTGTAACGTCATGTAGTCATCATAAAATGCAATGTGATTACGTGGAATTACCATGAGTATAGTACAATTCCAAGCACAATGTACTTATCATGAAAACATCGCGAAGCAATTAAACTCACAACGGAAACATTGGTTGACGATTAAATACATTGTGAACTACCATAGTATTTTCTGACACGGTCTGGGTTTAACTTTATGCAAAAGCCGTCAGCATTTAAATTAGATTAGTTAGTTTAGATTAGATTAGAGTAGGTAGGCTATAGGCTAAATAACCATTCACGAAACCTAGGGATTTGTTAATTGTATTGAGAGAGGCAAGTTTAAAATCCAATTCAAAATGATCTTTTTCTTTAAACTATGAAACCTAAAGTAAGGTACGCAAGAAACCTAAACGTTTTCCCTCGCTTATCATTCTTGAGTTTCACTAATAGGAATTGATTAATTAAGTCCGAACATATTTTCTAAGTTAGTTGTTTGCCGGATTTGCAGTCTTTATGGTATTAAGAACGGTTAGACTTATTATGGACTTGCTACTATGTTCCTTCGCCCATGAGCAAATGTACTCAATAATAAGGACCATTGACTCCCTCGCAGGAGAGTGTGGAGAGTTGAGCATTGTCTATCTGATCAGAATCATGACATCTTAGTTCTTCGTGACATATTAGTTGATAACCGACTAATAGGGTATCCACTGGTTATACCATAAGTTATCAAATCTAGTAAACATCCTAAATTTAGTTGATGTTTCCCCCTAAAAGTTATCATCCCATATTATGATCTAATGAAATCACAACAAATACTGCTTTCCATTATCTGATTTATTATTATCTTTTACTCGCTTTACTTAGTTTATTTAGTTAACTGAACCAAAAACCCCAACGCACTCTTATAAAAACCTGTTACTAGAAAAGAAAGATTGATTGGATCACCTCCGTTTCAATTCAGTTTCTCTTTAAGAACGACTCTAGGTCATACTTACCATCTACTAGCCTTTGGCTCAGTATTAGTAAGTCACACTTACACCCCAGCAAATACAAAATTTAAAACACCCACCGATCGGCGTTGTGATCGCTCGCGACGAACGCCATCAAGTTTTTGGTGCCGCTGTCGGGGAGACTAAATGTCCGATACAGAGGCCCAACCGATCCTGTTTTCTAGTAAACACTTAGGACAAAACCTTATAAAAAAAGTTATTTTCTTTATTATCTGTTTTTCTTTAGTGTATGACCTGTTCCCCTAGATCTGCACCACTTTTTAACTTTCCTGTTCCAGAACTTATAATACGTACTATTCGACGAGAAAAGAAGCAATCTGCACTTAGACAAGCAATGGCTGATCGCATCACTCTCGCTAACAACAATAAGCCCTCTATTGAAGGAAGAGGAGGCCCAATTCTCTACCCAGAAACCCCAGGACAATCATTCGAGCTTAAGCACCACATCATTCAGCTAATCCAAAACCACTGTCAATTCCATGGATTACCAAGTGATGATCCAAACTCTCACCTCGACAAGTTCATATCTCTTTCAAACTCCTACAAACAGAATGGAGTTAGCCAAGATATAATCCGCTTGTATCTCTTCCCTTATTCGCTCACACATCATGCGCAAACATGGTTTGAAGGTTTAGAAACCGGTTCTATCCCTTCATGGACGGTAATGGCGACAAAGTTTCTAACCAAATACTTTCCGCCCTCTAAACAAACCAAACTCCAAAATGACATCATGAACTTTCGACAAGCTTTTTATGAATCATTATACACCGCATGGGAACGATTCAAAGGAGCCTTGAAGAAATGCCCCAATCACCGACTCGAAAAATCTGCACAATTGTGTACCTTCTATAATGGTTTAGACCCTAACCACCGAACCACCCTCGACGCAGCCGCACAAGGAAGCTTTATGACAAAAACAGATGAAGAAGGATGGAACCTTATAGAAAACATGACTATGCATCACCATGATTGGAACTCTAGAGATCACTCAACAACTTCAGCACCTCTCGCTGCATCGAATCCAATTCCAGTCGAAGCAATTAAGGTATTAACTGAGAAGATGGACACACTTGTGAAACAATTCGGAGAACTTAAGAAGCAACAGCACCAAATACACCATGTGCAAGCCTGTCAAAACTGCACCAACTCGCAACCATCTGGTGAATATCAAGTTGAATATGAAGAGCCAGACGGCACCGTTTACTATGCTCAATTTCCCGCTCGACCACAAAATTTTCCACCCGGTTTCAACCAAAACAACAACCAACCTAGAGGACCTCCATTCCCACAAAGAAACAACCAACAACCTTTCCAACCCCAATACCCACCTAGATACCCACCTTACCCACAACAACCACAACTTCCCTACAACCAACCCCTCGCACTTCCTGGACTCACTTCCGACGCAAACCAAACCACTGAACAAACCAACAAGACAAATGCCCCAGCTTCAAGTTCAGATGACGCCTTCTTCCAGTTTATGCAAGGCCAACACATACTCAACTAAAAGACATCCACTAGGCAAGATCAAGCTGATCTCTTTATGAGAAATCAGTTGGACGTACTGAAAAACTTGGAAGCTCAAATTGGACAATTGGCACAACGTCTTGAGAACAGACCCAGAGGAAGTTTGCCTAGAAACACGGTTCACAAACCACATGTTGAGGAGGCAAAGCAAGTCACCACCACCAAGGAAGCAGCCACTCCTCCACCTGTTGCTGTCCCAGTAAAGGAAGAACGAGAGATCAAGATACCAGTTGTGGAAACCAGTCCGACCATGAACAAAGAGGTTAGAATCCCTTACCCCGCTAGACTTAAAACCCAGCCTAAGAAATTATCATCCTTTAAGTTAGAAGGAAAATTCCTTGATACTATGTCTAGAGTTCACGGTCGTAATAAGTACATTATAAAATTGCTATCCACTAAGGATAAACTGCCCGAAGTAAACAACATTCCCCTTAGTTCTGAAAGCTCAGCCCTACTTAAGAATAGCCTTCCCGAAAAACTAGGTGACACCGGTAGATTTACACTCCCTTGTTCTATTTACCAATTCGGAGATATAAGCGCCTTAGCCGACCTAGGAGCTAGCATTAACCTTATGCCCTACTCCCTGTTTAAAAGGCTAGAACTTGAAAACTTGAAACCAACTAAGATGGCTGTCCAGCTAGCTGACCAGTCCGTTAGATACCCAAAAGGAATAACTGAGAATGTCTTAGTTCAAGTTAACAAATTCTTCTTTCCTACGCATTTCGTGGTAATGGATATCCACGAGGACATAAACATCCCAATTATCCTTGGAAGACCATTCATGAACACAGCTAGAGCAGTGATTGACACGATTGTTCTACGATCTCAAGGTGAAGCATCACTTACAAGATCGACCAACCAGAGTGTACCCTAGAACAAGAAGAATATTATGCTATATCAACAGGCAGAATTACCTATAATGACGAATCAGAGCCAGAAGAAGAACGACGTTTCACTCGATCGTCAACCTTCATTTCTGACACTGAGACTGACCCAGAAGAGGAAGAGGAATATCAAGAAGCAGAGGAGGAAGTAGAATCTGAAGAAGAAGAATCAGAACCTGAAGAAGAAGAGGAAGAACCTGCTGAGGAAGAAGAAGAAACTGAAGAGGAAGATGAAGAAATGGACGAAGAGACCGAAGAAGAAGAGGAAAGATCTGAAGAAATAGAGGAAGATGAGTACCAAATTGACTCACCACAAATGGCTGAAGTCAAAAGGATACAATGCAACGAAGACAACACCTCATCAGACAAATCCGTTGATTATGAATCCGTTTCTCAACACTTCAGATCCACTCATCTCAAGAGAATGGTAACCATGCTTAACTCTCATCTCGACCCTTCGAAACCTTTCACCCGAACCTGACTCCAAGATATAGATACTTTTGAAGAAGAACTCCGATCATCAAGCAACCCGGACCTATATGCTAAACTCCTACAAAGAATCATTGCGTATAAGGCAAGTCAAACGGGTGGCATTATTGAAGAAAACCTTCAAGATTCAATCACGGAAGTCAGGACCATTGAAGTCGACAGTTCCGAACCTTTCAATAACGAGCCATCAGATGAGGAATGCCACCAATTTCCAGATTCGCGTGACACAAATTCTGGAAGCGAAAATGATGATGAAGACGGTTACATCAACATCCCTCTTGACGAACGCTCTATTCCACCAACTCCCCTTGCTCTAGCAAATTCTCCTACCCCCTCAACGGAGATAATACGAGTCCCCCTCGTAGATACCCACCAAGAGTTGATTGATGTGATTGACGAATACGATGACGCACGCGTCATCGTAGAGGCTATCAGAGAATCAACCAATGACTACACCACCGCCCAGAGACACCTAATAAGGGAGATCGAACGAGAATACGATTCATACATCGCCAGTTTTTGAGTGCAGGAATCTCGCACTCTACATAGACATATCCAAGAACTATCAGATTCCCTTCAAGCTCAAATTACGAGAGAAGCACAACAGCCAGAAAGACCTCACTACCCGATGGGAGAAATCGAGTTCTGCAGTAACCAGAAGCAAATATACCAAAAAGTATATTGTGCCCTAGCCGGTTCAGCTTTTCCCTACTCGTCAAGTCAGAAGGCTACACTAGCATCAATGAGAACCCATCTGGAAAGAGCTACTGGAAACCCGCAAAATTATGCTGATATCATAATGATGGGAGATCTTAGAACCCTTCTAGATCTCATCGAGACTGGAGAACACCTCACAGCCTCAGAAAACTACAGGATCGTCATCCACTCCACCATTGGTCATCATGTTGAGCTGATAATTGATGAACTAAACCACTCAGTATATGAAGAAGAAACCTGTGAGGTACCAAGATTCATTCCGCACTTGTCACAAATTAACTTAGCAACCTATGTGACAACTCGACTACGCGGAATGTACACTGAAGAAGATATAGAGATTGATGTTTACCGCAATGTATATCGCGAGATATTCAACAAGCTCAACTACGTCTTCACAGACTCGGACTTTCCCGTGAACCGTGAGCAACATCAACTCATCCGACAAGTATGCCAAGCAACCAGATCCTTTGGAGGGGACCCTTTGGCTAGTGACTTTGAAGAAGTAAAAATTCAATTCATGGCCCTAATCGCCTCAAATGGTCGAAACCACCCCCAGCGTGAGATTGTTCAAACTCACACCTGCACAAGAGTTGACCCTAACGGACCCGTCACACGGTCAGTTAGATACATCAGCTACGGGATGGCAATCCTCGACCGATTAGCCACTGATCACTTCAAAAGCTTCATGATGGAATCCACTAACCCACCAACCCTAATTGCTGATATGATAGGGCAATTCCTTCGATGCTTCCCTCCACGTTACAGCTTACCTAGGAGCCACGGTAACCAATCCAGCGCCAGGGATGCATCCAGCATCATTTGAAGACAGGACTAAGTTGAGCTCTCGACTTTAAAAGAGCGCTTCTTGGGAGGCAACCCATGTTTTTACATTTCCGCAAATTTTACTTTCCAAGAAGTGATGAAATCTCCGACTATCTTTCAAACTCGGACATACAAAGAATACCTCCTCATTCAAGGAAGTATCATCATATTATATCCAATGTGTTCACACCTACGAGAACAATCACAAGTAGACTTGATCAAGAGTGCACGAGCAAGACGAAGCCCAGCAGATGCAAACTAAGGAAAACTGCAACTACCGGGGAGTACTTCTATACCAGTCTCTTTCCTTCGTTATAAATATACCATATCCAATATGCTTATCACTAAGTGTAGGATTCAAACCCAACACACACTGCTAAAAGAATACGTCTTAGATGTTTCAAATCCTAAGTGTGGGATTTTACCCTAATCAGAGCTTAGAATAACATCGAGGACGATGTTCCTTTAAGTGTGGGATAGCAGTAGTTACACTACTGTAAAATGGATAATGGTATATGCTTGATTCTAAACTCGCTGCTCTTTAGACCATCCTTCTCCAAAAAGTAAACAAAATTTTGAAAATTGAGTTAAAAATATGTTGAAAATGAAGATTTTAGACAAAGAATGATTTACTTTGGGGAAGAAGGATAAATAAAATACGAATTCCTTTGGAAAATTAGTTTAGTAATCCCATAAAGAGCATCGCATGACTAGGCACACAACAACCCAACTTTCTATTCGTGAGGTATCTTGAGCCATATAAAGCATTCACTTTTAATGCTTCACTTTTTCGATTCTTGAGTGTGCCGATGTATGTGTTTAGAATCAGAACTTGCTCTTGTTATGCATTTCGAATTCGAACTGGTGAGTCAAAAAGGAGATCGAGTCACATCATTCTTAAACCCATCCATACACCCAAAAAAAAAATGAAAATACATTATCCCTACCCTCTCAAAGGCATCCCTCAAACTTCATTGTAAGTTCAAAAGATGAAAGAAGAGAAGCTACAAGGATATGACGTCGAAAAAAATCAAAAGAAAAGAATTCGAAGAAAAGAAAGTCAAATGGAGAAAAAGACTTCTTCCAAAAAAAATCATGAGAAAAGTGCGTCAATCCTCCCAAAAATTCCAACTTTCCTCTCCACCAAAAATAATAAACCTATGAAAAACCAACACAACCCCCTCTCATATCGCCAACACTCCACTCAAGAAAACCTACCTCACTTCTCCTAGAATGATTGTGGCTAGATTGACTTCGAACTCACCTAAAAGGTAACGATTTGATTCTCGGTCAAGCCTATGACAATAAACGATACATGACTGGCGTTCTGAGTGATTGATAATATTAGAATAGGAAACCCTAAACACTTTGAGTGATTGGAGTGACCACCTGAGAGGATCGCCTAGTCATGTATCCAAGATCAAAGATCGAAAGCATGCGCCCAAAGATTACAACCCTACTTTCTCAAAAGCACGAATATTTTATTATTCCAAAACCCCCTTTGTAAAAATTTCCGCTCTAAAATATTTCATTATCTACTTATTTTTATCCATGCTTGAAATTCGAGTTTGCTTGAGGACAAGAAAAGTTCTAAGTGTGTATACTTGATATCGCGTAGAAAGTCATGTTTTTACCACCGATATCTCTCTCATTCTGAAACAATACTTGGCATTTGGACTCAAATAATGCACAAATCGATGAAACTTTGCCAAGACGGTCAAAATGAAGTTGCACGAGAAAAATCAAGCAAAACGGACGAAAAATGAAGATTCCACACACAGTTAAAGATTCAAGACATCCGAGACAAGATTTGAGAGAAAGTGCCCACCACCATGATCTATCTTATTGTAACACCCCCAAATTTAATGATTTGCGGAAGCGAGTTTTTGGGTATTACTAATCAATAATCACAAGCACAAAGGATACAGTGAACGACTCTATATGAGACGTTCAAAAAGTTATTACATTAATACATAAGTAGTTCAAAATATAAGCTCGAGTTCGAGTAAATTCCTAGAGATTCTAATACCTAACAACTAGTACAAAAGTAATGTATATAAATCTCCAAGCTTGTAAATGCATGCGACTCGAGCTAAGTAAGCATATCCTGATGGGCTTCCATCTAAAGCTGTGTACCTGAGAATGCATTACTAAAACGGTCAACCAAAAGGTTGGTGAATCTCACAGGTTTGTAAGTAAAAATAGTTTGAACACACAAGTAACAGTTGTATTTGTAAATCATTAGCCAACCAGTAAGTAAGTGGTGGTTGCAGGTCATGCTAACCGTTTGATACCCTTGCCATGAGCCACCATAGTTGAAGCTTAACGTACAGTAAATATAGTACCCCCGTGAATGTTAATCCAAAAACATTCATATGAAACGAGTAAGAAACGCCCGTTTCTACAGTAACGGTTCGTGGTAGTGCGTGCTACCCCGGGCGGGGATTGTCAGTCCCATATGGATCCATATACTAAAACTCGCTCTTATCCCATAACTAACAACTATGATTAGGAGGCTTTCATTGGATTAGTCGAAACTCATGCAATTGGCGTATCCGTAATTCAGTAAAGTAAGTAAATCATGCCAGCAAGTAAATACGTGTGTTCATGTAAAACAGTTATGCATCTCACCCCTGAGTGAAAACAGTAAAATAGGGGCTGTGAGACTCACCTGAGTCTAGCAGACAATGCAGTAAGCAAGCAAAGTAGTATCCGAACTAGCAACCCTTAGCGTCCTATTACGCATAAGGTTCAGTAAGTAAATGGAATACTCGTAAAGTATCCATGCTAGCTGTTCCCAAACTAGTTAATGTCCATAAGTTGTTTGTATGTTTGTAATTGTTTGTAAGTTGTAGTTTGTAGAAAAGTTGTACGGCCCGTTGGTATCGGCGTGTAATAATAATCTCATATTATTATTATGTATTTGTAGAAATTGTATAGTTGTAATGTACTTTGGTATTGCATTGTGTAACGTTCAAGTAATGTAAATCCGAGTGGATGTATCTTAAAGTGTACGAGTGAAATCTCATATGTGTTCAAGTGTAAGTTCGTATCAGTTAGCGTGTAATCCCACACGTAAGTATTTGGAGTGAACTCATAAGTTCGCATCGGGTGCAGTCCCTTGTAGTTGTACAAGTTTAAGTTCGTTGGAGTGTAATCTCGTGTGTATGCGTGAGTGAAATCTCACGTTCGGTTAAGTATAATCTTGTACGTATTCGATTATTTGTGTATACTTCCAAAAGTATAGTATTTTCATGTATAAATCATATCGTATTTGATTTGGTTGTCGAAAAGTGGTTTTTAAACACTTAGAATGTTTTTAGCTTCTGTTTTTGGGTTTTTGCGACACTAAATGCGACACAGTGCTTGTGTCTTATGATTTATGCGACACAATGCTTGTGTTCCGCAACACAAGGCTTGTGTCTTATGATACGCAACTTAATGCGACACAAAATGCGACACAATGCTTGTGTCTTATGATTTATGCGACACAATCCTTGTGTCTTATGTTTTATGCGACATAATCCTTGTGTCTTATGTTATATGCGACACAATCCTTGTGTCTTATGTTTTATGCGACACAATCCGTGTGTCTTATGTTTTATGCGACACAATGCTTGTGTCTTATGCTTCTATGCGACACAAGCCTTGTGTCTCATAGATTTTTGACCTGATGCAACACAAGGGCTGTTACGTTTTTAAGCTCGGTTTTTCGGTCAAACGACCTCGGTTTGACCCGAAACTTTTACACAAGTTCTAAAATGACTAAATAAAGTTAGAAAAATTATCGTTTCATTTCGGGAGGGTCTCGAGATGTCGGTTTTCATTTAACGTCACTAAAACTAAACATATGTTCACTAATCTATTTTTCTAGTAAAATGGGGGCGTTTTGGAGGTAAACCTCCTTCACGAAAGTTGTAGCCAACGGAAAAACGAAGATTTCATGTGTAGGATATATTTACTAGTTTTGACCGTACGATTTTATAAAAATTGCGAAAGGGGATTGTTTTTAATTTAGGTGTTCGGTTTATACTTTCGAGTTTTAAAAATGAGTTTTAACATATCATTTGGACATTATAAAGTTAGGGGAACATTGTACTAGCAAAATAATTGAAATCGGAAAGTTCAAGAGTCACCGGAAAAACTTACAAATCGTCGGAACGAGAAACCGAAAAGGTGGAATCGTAGCCCTCGTTGCGGTGAACACTTTTCTCCAAACGAGCTAGGTGATTGAAGCTCGTTTTGTGGGTGATTTCTAGAGAGAGAGAGTGCCGAGATAGAGAGAGAGATGAGAGAGTTTGAGGTGGAGTGTAATAGTGTATGTGTGAGTTGTGTATGGAAGAAGGAAAGTGAGGGGGGTGATGTCACCTTGCTTGTTGGCCGGTTGGTGGGGTCCACCATGTGTGGATCTCACCAAGTTTCGTTCTCTCGCGTTTGCGCTCCGTGCGGTGTTCGTTTCCCCGGTCGCTTAAACGTTAAAATCATTTTATACGCGTTTATGTATACGTTTTAAAATATGAAATGTTACTCGATATTTTGTTGGAGTATTTTATCAAAATACTTGTTTTTAATTTATAAAACATAACTTTGTTTTATTTTTGTCGGTTGGTCGCGTTTCGTAGAATTCGGTAAAGTTTTAAATAAAACGTGCGCATTTGTTATATTATAATTATAATATAAAGTATAAATTTGTGTAATTAAATAATTCTGTATTATTTAATAATTGTTTCACCAACGTCCGTATTTTGTACTTTTGTAGTTTTATACGATTTTGAACGAATCATGTACGTGTATATATATATATATATATATATCACCTATATATATATAGTAAGTAAGTAACGTATTTAATCCTATTTCATATTAAATACAAGTAGTAAGCACGTAATTAGGAAAATTTTAAATTGACCCTAATTTTGGGGTTGTTACACTTATCCTAGATGTTCGTTTTCAAAATACGAATCCAACAGAAGAAGAATCAACAAAAACGGATGAAGAATGAAGATTCTACGTGCACCGGAAGATTCAAGCGATTCGCACGAGACATCTAACGCATCCAACGCAAAAAGAATCCAACGCAACGCGAAAAGAATTGACGAAAATGGACGCATAATGAAGAAGATACGCACGAATCAAGAAACGAGCAAAAGACGGCGAACAGGGGCGGGCGTAAGCCAGCTGCCGCCGGCCACCACCCAGCCGCCGTCGGCCACAGTGGTGGTGGCGCCGGCCACCTGTCCCCCGTCTCCCGGCCACTTTTTTGTCCTTGCTCGTACTCTCCTGGTACATGTGCTATACCTTTCCGCAACTTTATGGTACATGTGCTAGACCTTTCACCGCTTTAAGGTACATGTGCTAGACACTTTACCACCTTTTGCTAACATGTGCCCCTAGTTACTAAAATGCACCTAAACTCAACTATAAATATGTGCCTTTGGTTCATTTACAACACACACCTTCCATATATTTCTTACTTCTCTCTAGTTTCTAGTTTTACTTTCTCATTTTATTTTCTTACTTTAAATTAGTATTAGGCTAGTTTAGGAAGCTTGTTAGAATAGAAACGAAAGCAAGGAACGTACTTGTAATCTTTGGTGTAAGCTTGGAGCTACTCTTATTAATTCAAGTCTATTCCTTCTCGCATATTAATCTCGGTTATTTCGATCCTTGTCTATCTTAATTAATTATGTATGCTTTAATTATGTTAGAGATAGTTTGTGCCATGCTTAGCGAGTAGATTACTATTGTATTTGTGGTGATGTAGTTAGCATAAATAATTATGGGATGACTTTAAATATGTCGTGAAATAATATGACGGCCCCTATTCGACTATTTACTCGATATAGTACTGGAAACGCTTCTGAGCGGAGTACAAATGTATGGAAGTCAGTAAACGACCGAAGGTAGTTGTATTATGCATCGACATTAAAAAAATGGAAACTTTATGAACGGAATTATCTTCCCCTTATGATTTTAAACATAAAACTTATATTCGCCTTTCGATTAACAATCGTGATTGTAACCTTGTAAAGAGGAGTCGCGAACCTTAATACTTGGTCAATAGTTATCTGTGTCAAAACTATGGTTTAATTGTAACGTCATGCAGTCATCATAAAATGCAATGTGATTATGTGGAATTACCATGAGTATAGTACACTTCCAATCACAATGTACTTATCATGAAAACATCGCGAAGCAATTAAACTCACAACGGAAACATTGGTTGACGATTAAATACATTGTGAACTACCATAGTATTTTCTGACACGGTCTGGGTTTAACTTTATGCATAAGCCGTCAGCATTTTAATTAGATTAGTTAGTTTAGATTAGATTAGAGTAGGTAGGCTATAGGCTAAATAACCATTCACGAAAACCTAGGGATTTGTTAATTGTATTGAGAGAGGCAAGTTTAAAATCCAATTCAAAATGATCTTTTTCTTCAAACTATGAAACCTAAAGTAAAGTACGCAAGAAACCTAAACGTTTTCCCTCGCTTATCATTCTTGAGTTTCACTAATAGAAATTGATTAATTAAGTTCGAACATATTTTCTAAGTTAGTTGTTTGCCGGATTTGTAGACTTTATGGTATTAAGAACGGTTAGACTTATTATGGACTTGCTACTCTGTTCATTCGCCCATGAGCAAATGCACTCAATAATATAATTAGTGCAAGAAAAGAGGTTCCTTACAATGGGATTGAGATGAGAAGAAGAAGAAGAAGTTGTAGAGCTAGTTTTCCTTGAAAAATGATGAAGATTTGAGTGGTGGTTCTATGGTGGTGATTGGTGGTGTATGGTAGTTTGTGGTGGTTGTTGAGGTCTGATTTCTCCAGATTTCTAGTGAGAGAGAGTGGTTTAGAGAGATGGTGGAGAGAATGGGAAAGAGTGAGTGTTGAGAAATGAGTCTTGCATGAGCTTTGGTTGGTGTTGTAAGAAGAAGTTGATGATGGTGTTTTGCATGTGTTTTCATAGGAGGAGAGGGGTGGTGGCTGGCCCACATGGGACCCACCAAGGTTGATGGCTGATTTAATTTCCTTCTCTAAATTTCGTTACATTTTGTGATCGTTTACCCGTTACTTTCGGTAAAACGTTAAATCGCCTAACGTTATTTTGGGTCATTTTATTTCGTGATATGTTTTGGATTATTTTTCATTGAAGTATTGTTAAAATACTTTATTTTTAGTTCTCAAAATATTTATTGACTTTTGTTTGGTTACCGAATGCGATTCGCGCATTTTCGTTGCGTTTAAGACGTTTTAAGTAAAACGTCTATGTTTTTCGTGTATTATTTAAAAATAATAATAATATATGATAAATAACTTCTAAAAGTAGATTTAAGTTATTTATAGAAATATTTTCACCAACGTCGTCTATTATGTCGGACTCTGTCCGATCATTTTGCGCGTAATTACTAATAATTACAAATTTTGTAATACCTCACGTATTAATTTGTTGGGCTTTGCTAGACTTATCTCATAAAAATAGTGTGAATTTTCTTAAGTAGGGAATTAGCCTAAGACATGCATGTGATTAATGGACGTAATTACACCAAAATTTGGGGAGTGTCACAACATCCAGCACCACAGTAAGAGGAAGAGGATAACGAAGAAGAAGAAGATGAGGATGAAGAGATGCATGATGCTCAGGGTCAGAGTTCACAGCCACATGGGGTAACAGACTGGCAAGGGTCCATGACAGATTTTAATAATATGAGGTTGGAGCAGGATAGGAGGTGGAAGCGAGATGATGACTTCAGGGATGAGTCTAGGTATGAGTGGGGTGCAATACGCTACTAGAATGATTACATTATCCACAACCAGCAGAGTATGTGCCATGGTCTACAGGATGTTTACCCCACCCCATATCATCACCCACCTCATTGGGGCGAGCCTGGAGGTGTACTCCCAGCTCATGTATATGATCGTGCCAATGTGTTGGTAGAGCTTCTAAGGCACAAAGAGTTCATGAGATCCTCAGAATATCATCAACAGCAGCAGGATTGGGGGAGTTGGTCTGGACACTCATCACAGCAGGGAGGCTGGCAGCAGTAAGCTTTGCAAGATTGGCTCTTTTAGCCTTCTCAGCAGCAACTACCTCTAGATCCCTCGTAGGATCAGCAGCATAGAGGGAGTTGGCTGTAGTGTTAGCTTGTCCCTATGTTTCCTTTGTGAAAAAAAAAATTTGTACTAATTAACTTGTTTCTGTTTTCGATATTGCCCCGAGGTTGTTTTTACATGTATAGCATGCAGAGCTGGAGTAGAATTAAACGCTTATTCGAAAGTCAGCTCACTTTTTCGCACACTAATGCAAAAACCCCCGGGGAAGTACTCGTTCCCTTTAACCATTTGCTCTCGTACTTATATGTTCTATTTTTGCATTGGGGGCAATGCAAATCTCAAGTGTGGGGGTTAAATTCACTTGAATTTTATTCCTAGTGAATTATTGTTTCTATCTACTTATTAGGTATGTTATTGATCTTGGATTACCAATAGAACTTTACGAATCCCAATAACGGTCATGGAATGATAGTTTGCTATGATTTTGCTTGTCCTCATAAGATTAATTTCTTTATAGTGTATTTGTTAAAATTTCTTCAAAGTAATTAAATCTTACCTCTTGCATGAGATGTGTCATTAAAGCAACCTAATTGGGTGAATTGCATGTCTAGCATACTTGTAGCCTCCACTATTAAATTGTGAGACATATTGAGCCTTCATTGAAAAAACTTATCTTTAGTGTTTATAATGTTTGTTGCTATGAGTGTGCTGGTGATTTTAGTTTGTTCTAGAACTTGCCCTAGTGATGCATTTTGAGACCGTTGTGGGATCACAGAAATGTGATATAGGTGAGGTCGTATGACGAGGAGGTATTCTTAGGAATTGGAGCTTAATCCTAATAGTTTTGACTTTCTAACCAATTATCGGGACTGTATGGATCATTTAGTTGATTAGTACTAATCTCAATAATCGGTCTAAGGAATCTTAATTATATGGGATCCTATTTTCTTTTAAAATCATCTATATCCTGTTCACCCAGGTCGTTAGCACTCATTTTTAGTGCTAAGAAACCCTTAGAAAACTTCCACATTCATTCATCCATTAAAATATTAGCCTCATTTTTGTGTAGTCATTGCCCGAATCATTTATTTCCTAAAATGTTGCCTAGTTTGAATTTTTAATGATTTATGTTTAAGATGTGACTTAAATCGTTTTAAAAAGGGATTCTAGTGTTAAATTCTGTAATGAAGTTGCGTTAAATGGAAATTATTTGAATTGTCAAAGTTTAATGATTGAAGTTGAAAGCAATTAAATTTATGGAAGTTAACCATTAAAGCTTAATGTTAAGGATTGGATAATTGTATTCAACTAAATGGCCTTTGAATTCCTGAACAAGTAGTTCCCGAGGGTGTTTTACACCTAGCCACTGAAGGCCTTTATCCGGTCTAGGATGGTTGGTCCGAAAGTTCGTTACACGGGGTTCATAGAAAGTCATAGAATGCAATTAGTCCAATCAAATGTGTAAATCAATTTGAGTTATTTGGGTACAATTGTTGAATATATGTTGATTAAGTGAAAGTGAGGAATAATCCGAACTGATTTGGCATGAGAATTTTAAGTTTTATTACTTTCACATTATGAAATGATTAGGCAACATTTCCACACATGAGATGATAAATTTGTCAAGTCCGAATGCACGACTTAGCACCTCACATAAGGTTAAGTGTATGATCACTCACTCTCAACCTATAAAAACTATAGGGTAAGGAAATAAATGATATAACACTCAATCAAGCAAAGTCGTGATGCGCTGTTACCATAGGCTTGCAAAAGGATCAAATCTCCACCGACTTGGCGTTAGCACCAAGTGAAATCTCATAAGAGGTATTCTAAACATGTGTTGTAACAAATGTAAGTGAAGAAGGAATAGGTATGTTAGACACACGTAATTGGTGTAAAATGGTTCTGTTAATTATATAAATGTTGCTAACATAATTGCTTCGGTGGTTAGTGTTAGTATTATTTTGATAAGCCTGGTCTCATTGTCTGAAAATGCAAGAGGGGAATTTGAAATTGTAATTAATGATTTTGCTTGAGGACAAGCAAGGTTCAAGTGTGGGGATATTTGATATTGCTCATTTTGTATATATAAATCTTTCGCGAATCATTGTTTTTGCATTTGTATTTGAGTCAATTTCATGAACTTTCGATACTTATTTGGATTGGAAATTGATCTCAGGTAAAACTTCTGGACTGGCGATAAAAGCATTGAATGTTGTCAAAGTTTGTTAAGTTTGGAGTTGAATGCTGGTGGGATGTTGCTTTGGTCTGGACTCAAGAGCTCACGCGATCGCGAGAGCTACTATTGAGGATTGTGTGGTTCTTGTTTCAGGGGATTGCGTATAACTCCAGAGGATCGCGTGTTACTTGGAACCATGCGATCGTGTGGGTTGGTTTGTGGGATCGCGTGTGCCTGGTTATTGGTTTGAGTTGCAGCCTAAAATGAAAACTATGTGATCGCGTAAATTCACGCGATCACATGTTTCAATTCAAAACGTTAACAGAAGCTAGCTCGCTTGGATCACACATTTTCCTATTAACACGCGATCGCGTGTGACAATTGAGGAAAAATACGCGATCGCGTATTTTGGCGGGGCATCACACCTACTTCCGAAGACTTTATCTGCAAACAAAAAGGGGTTTCGTAATATAAGATTGGGGAATGATGAGGTTGGAAGAAAGATTGGAAAAGCACCATACCGTCATTAATTGCACCCCATTTCTTGCTCCCCACTAAATCATGGGAGTATTATTTTTTAACAAATCCCCTATGCTCGTTCCAGATTTAGAAGGGGAATCAAGGATTTCTTCACCCACTCCATCCGAGATCTTACAAAATCTTTTACCACCAATAATTCTACCAACAGGGGACTCTCCCAACACTTATCACACTACCTTCACTTTACACAGAACTTCACAATTTTTTTTCATCAACACCCACTTTTTCTCTTTGGAAAAACTCACGGAAGAAGAACAGGAAAATTGTAGCTTTCATCTGGATCGCAAACAATTACATTCCAAGGGTTGTAATTTTTGGTTAGCATCTTTATATCAATGACATTATTTTATCTATGATTTTAACTCTTATTTGCTATTGCTTTGAGATTATGATTAAGATGAGTGGCTTGGTGATCCATGTGAAAGCGTCTAGTTTTATTATTTATAACTAAAAATACCTTATTAATACTATCACACAACCAGGCAAGAATACCTGATCGGAATAGTATAGCTATGGTAAGTCCAGGTCGAACACATGAACATAGGAACGATGTTATTCAATTAAATTGGAATTATTAATAAAGCAATAAAATAGGGGTTACATTTTAGTTCCGTACGAACGTTCAATATGAACTAAATAACCAAACCAACAACATAAAACAAGATAAGAGGAACAGATAAATAATTGGAGATAGACATGTAATTGCATAGAGTCTTCACACTCAGATTCATATTATCCAGTTCATGTATTTTGATTGTCTAATTGTGATTTCTCTTATATTAACTTAGATACTAATCAAAGAATCCAAGTTAAATATATATTAGCCAACGTTCTGGGTCCAACTAAAATCTACAATCTAGGGTCCCACATTAAACATCGATCCGATGTCGCAAGAATGTTGCTCTATTGCGTGCTTTTTCCTAGATTCTGCATTAAGTATTCACGTCTTGTTACGATTAATCTTCGCGGTATGACTCAACAATACCTACTAATAATCTCTTATTAGCTCATTCATTTTAGATTAATTAATTACTATGCTCTTAATCTATCAAACTCAATATATTTAGCAACGATCATAAACCTAAATTCATAATCATCAATAATCAATAGTATCAAAGGAACTCAATCTCAATAATCCTATTGACCATGTTAAGTAGCGATTAATTATCACCAATAAACAAGATTCTACAGACTACGTAACAATCTTCAATCAGTCAATTGATTCAAAACACAATTATAACTTTCAAACATTCATAATCAAAGGTTATTAAACTAAACAATATACAATATTTCTAATCCATGATTCAATTATACAAAATCAGATTCATAATCTCAACAAAACACATAGACATGTTTAAAATTGAAATCGGAAGATGATACGCAAACCGAATCGATGAACCACGCGAAGAGGAATCAATTGGCATCAATCCTCACCTTTCTGTGTCTCCAAAATGTCATTAAAATGCCTCTGGAACCAGCCTTAGTCGACTTAGGGTTTGTGGTAAAAGTTAGGTTTAAAATGAGGCAACTTAGGTTTTAAGGGTTTTCTGCCGACCAATCCATCCGCCGGACGGATGCAAAACTAGTCCAAGGGGTAAAACAGAAGTTGTAGCCCTGCCTGTTAGCTAAATTCTCCAAGTTGAATCACCCCAATCGGAGTTCGTATGAGGAAGTTATGGCCAAAATACTAACGCATAACCGAAAACTCAGCATTTACACTTTTCTTCATTTTCAGCTCATATTTTGTTCTCTTTCTGATTCAATCTTCATATACACCTATTCCAATCCAATCTTGCCTATCTTCACTTTCTTAGCTTCTTTTCTTCACGATTAGCTCGTTTTCCGTTTCTTTTCGATCCTAGCTCCAATTAAACTCCTAAATGCAAATATGAACGAAATAAGTATCTTATTCATACAAAATGCATAAGAAACCTATCTAACAAAGGGGTAATTTGTACTCCAATATAGTACATTTTGGCGTTTATCAAACATCCCCCACTTGAATCTTACTTGTCCTCAAGTAGACTGTCGAATTAAAACTTATAAACGGCAAAAATTACTAGGCAGACAATGGCGCATTGGGACTTACATACTAGCTAGCATTTTGCAAACCAAATTTTTAGCTTAAAAACAATTCAACTTTAAGATTTAGCTATCAAGAAACTCTTCTAGGAAATCCAATTTTCTCATGCATTATTATTACGTATACAAGATGGCTCACAATAATTACCGATATTGTTGTCCACCTAAACAATCTATACTTAGGTAATTGAGCTTGACTTTTCATTATTCTAGCAGCTTTACCCTTGATTTACAATAGCAAAATACCCTCATACATATAATGTGCTAATATTACACAAATTATGGATATCCAATTAAAACAATCATTTTTCAAGTCAAGACATTGGTGACAGGTCTGTGTCTCAACACAACATAGCGACATAACTTGACTTTTGTTTAGCATAATAACTTTTTAGTCAAACCATTGGTGGCAGGTCTGTACCTTAGTACAACAAAGCGACATAATTTGACTACATTTTAAAATCTTGAGTTCGTTTAAACTCTTTTTGCCCTTTTTCATTAAATATACTGGCGGGGACAAGGTCTATACTTACGTACAACAGTAGGAAACAACACCCAGTATATCCCCAAATGATATTAATTAAATTCCAAAATCATAGCAAATCGCACGCTATCATATATAAGAATTAAGACTAAGTCATAAATTGCTAAAGTTCCTCTCGGAATATCGCATACTTCTTACATTAATTTTATTTAATAACTCAACAACTTACACATAGATTGCCTATCGATACATCACATGATGAACTATCTAATATTTTAAAATTTAATTTCAAATGATCCTTTGAATTTCCCAGATTTGTTACAAGATTTCCTAAACTTAAAGATAATACATTTTTTAAAAGAAAAATTTGGGCTGAAAAATGACCAACATAGAATGCCTTCTAGCTTGAAATTTACCAGTATTTACCTATTCATAACTTACCAATATTTACCAATTCATAACTTAGGACAAGCAAACTTCTTTTCCCCATCCCCCACTTAATATAAAGCAATGTCTTCATTGCAAAACAAGGAAACATAAAATAGGGAATAGAAAATAAGTGAACAGAAAACTCCCCTGATCTTGAAGAAAAATGCTTTCTTGATCAGATTATGAAAATATACAACAGCACACTTCCGTAGGCATCACGATTGCATTTAGCATATGCAATAAGCCTTTAAACCCCTCGGTATCCCAAGTGGACGAGTTATAGTCTCGTGAGGGTTTCCAGTGAACACACCTACAAAGTTCAAAACTGCAAAAAAAAAAAAAACTAACAAGAAAACAAAAAAAGGTAGAACAAGAAAACAAAATATAAAATAACTAAAAATTAAAACTAACATATTAACACACAAAAACTTAAATAAAATAAGGTACAGGAAATAAGCAATAATAATTAGTACATAATATATACAAAGAAAGCAGAGAAAAATTTATTCGCAAAAACAACCTTCCAACCGCCGGCTGGTGCGCACAACCGCCGGTTGAACGTTTGTGCAAACCAAATTCAAAAAATTCGCTCCATTAAAAACTAAATTATATAACATGCATATACATATAATTAACAAGTAAACAATTATTTACAACCAAATTACATCATTAATCATCACAACTTCTAGACAACACAAAAATATTTGTTTAGCAAATCAAACCTATAAAATTGTGCGTGATTAAAAAGATTTTTTATTATTTTTATTTTTTTATATTTTCCAACTTAATCGAATAAGCAACCGTTCCCCGGCAGAACAAAAGTCCAACCGGTTAAGTGTCCCCGGCAGTGGCGCCAAAAACTTGATGCGTGTGAAAGCGTCTAGTTTTATTATTTATAACTAAAAATACCTTATTAATACTATCACACAACCAGGCAAGAATACCTGATCAGAATAGTATAGCTATGGTAAGTCCAGGTCGAACACAGGAACACAGGAACGATGTTATTCAATTAAATTGGAATTATTAATAAAGCAGTAAAATAGGGGTTACGTTTTAGTTCCGTACGAATGTTCAATATGAACTAAATAACCAAACCAACAACATAAAACAAGATAAGAGGAACAGATAAATAATTGGAGATAGACATGAAATTGCTTAGAGTCTTCACACTCAGATTCATATTATCCAGTTCATGTGTTTTGATTGTCTGATTGTGATTTCTTTTATATTAACTCAGATACTAATCAAAGAATCCAAGTTAAATATATATTAGCCAACGTTCCGGGTCCAACTAATATCTACAATCTAGGGTCCCACATTAAACATCGATCCGATGTCGCAAGAATGTTGCTCTATTGCGTGCTTTTTCCTAGATTGTGCATTAAGTATTCACGTCTTGTTACAATTAATCTTCGCGGTATGACTCAACAATACCTACTAATAATCTCTTATTAGCTCATTCATTTTAGATTAATTAATTACTATGCTCTTAACCTATCAAACTCAATATATTTAGCAACGATCATAAACCTAAATTCATAATCATCAATAATCAATTGTATCAAAGGAACTCAATCTCAATAATCCTATTGACCACGTTAAGTAGCGATTAATTATCACCAATAAACAAGGTTCTACGGACAACGTAACAATCTTAAATCAGTCAATTGATTCAAAACACAATTATAACTTTCAAACATTCGTAATCAAAGGTTATTAAACTAAACAATATACAATAATTCTAATCCATGATTCAATTATACAAAATCAGATTCATAATCTCAACAAAACACATAGACATGTTTAAAATTGAAATCGGAAGATGATACGCAAACCGAATCGATGAACTACGCGAAGAGGAATCAATTGGCATCAATCTCCACCTTCTCGTGCCTCCAAAATGTCATTAAAATGCCTCTGGAACTAGCCTTAGTCGAATTAGGGTTTGTGGTAAAAGTTAGGTTTAAAATGAGGCAAATGAGGTTTTAAGGGTTTTCTGCCGACTAATCCATCCGTCGGATGGATTAATCCATCCGCCGGATGGATGCAAAACTAGTCCAAGCGGTAAAAATGAAAGTTGTAGCCCTGCTTGTTAGCTAAATTCTCCAAGTTGAATCACCCAAATCGGAGTTCGTATGAGGAAGTTATGGCCAAAATACTAACGCATAGCCGAAAACTCAGCATATACACTTTTCTTCATTTTCAGCTCATCTTTCGTTCTCTTTCCGATTCAAGCTTCATATACACCTATTCCAATCCAATCTTGCCTATCTTCACTTTCTTAGCTTCTTTTCTTCACGGTTAGCTCGTTTTCCGTTTCTTTTCGATCCTAGCTCCAATTAAACTCCTAAATGCAAATATGAACGAAATAAGTATCTTATGCATACAAAATGCCTTAGAAACCTATCTAACAAAGGGGTAGTTAGTACTCCAACATAGTACATTTTGGCGTTTATCACTTGGATGAAATAGCTAGTGACTAGGGGTGTATTATTTTGACTTTTCATGCCTGAGTTTACAATTCCTCCATGAAACTTGTATATTTTAGCTAAATCAATTTGTGGAACTTATTGGTATTTTTTAACTTGTAATTATAGCGAACGTTTGTTATGAGTTAATATAATTTTCGTTTGTATGTCGATGTATGAATCAACCATTGTTTGCGGTTGTGAAATTTGGTATAGGTTACACATATGAACTAAAATGTATGAGTTGATGAATATGGCGAACGTCTTTCATTTTGAATGAATTATAAACATGTGAAACTTGAACTTATGTTTAATCATGAACCTTGCGTATTTGAGCTTAAAATAGTTTCTTAGCTTATTTGGTAAATGACTAAGTGAATATAGCGAACGTTTTTCATTGGTAATTTTCCATCAATTATTTGTCTATAAGTAATTGAACAAACATTGCGGATGTAGTTTTGGAATAGGCTAGGAAAGTTAAAGCTCAATTGTGCAGGATAGTAACCTTGGCGAACGTCCATTATTAGATTAAATCATATGGTTAGTAAATCAAAGTTAAGGATTGTAGGTGCTAGCGAACGTTATCCCTATGCTTAATTAAGATTTACAAATGCATTATATAAAGTGGTTATAACTCAACACCCCGAAATCATTAGCGAAATAATCCAAGGAAGTATCATTTTAATATCCGAATTTTTAAACAATCCAATTTGACTCTTCAGAGTCCACTTGCCTAGTTTTAGATAAAAAGTAGTTTTTAAGAAACGTGACAAATCAGTCACAAAATGTCGCACCCCCAAATTCGGGTTGCGGAAGCGATTTGGGTCGGGACGCGACTAATCAAATATCAAGCACACAAGGTATACAATGAACGACTCTATATGCGTCGTTACAATACATTGTAATTATAAAAGTTTTACATTGTCATAATAGTTTACAAAAGCTCGAATTAATGTAAGAGATTCTATGGCATAACTAATTTATACAAAACATAGTAATGCATGATAATCTCCTGGTGTTTGCATGAGACTCGAGTTAATGGGCATCATGAGTGAGCAGACCTACTGCTATTGCGAACCTGAGAATACACGCTAAAATGATCAGCTAAAAGCTGGTGAGCTCAAAGGTTTAATGATAAAGAGTAATGTATGAACCGCAAGATTTTAGTATAATGATTTGCAATTAAGCAAATAAGTAAAATGATGTATATAACTGCCATGAGCACATATTCTGAGCTTAACTGAGGTGTCAGGATCACAATTAAGTGCCTGAGCGAGGGTGCCTCTATGCGTATGCCTAATCAACACAAGTATGAACAAATGATAATGCGTCCGTTTTGACCAGTCAGTGCTTGCTGACCCGGACGGGGTTTGTCAGTCCCATATGATACCATACACTAACATTCACGCTACAAAGTATTACCAAACTATGCTAATGAGGACTTATGATGATTAGATGATTAACTCATACAGAATATAGCGATATTTGATACTTGCGTTCACATGTAATACAAAACAGGCATGTATTCTCACCTCTAGAGTAAAAACAGTAAAATAGGGGCTATGAGACTCACCTGAGTCTGATGTGTTAGAAAAACAAGCAAATATGATGTTGCGCCGAATGATGTGTCCCAAGAGTGTAACCTGCTGGGAGTCCAAAACGCGCAAGGTTATATGAGTGAGTAGGTGTCTCAACTGACCATCTATGCTAGTTGTCCATCAACTAGTTATGTCCAAAGTTTGATTGTTTTGTTTGAGTTTTGAAAACATGTACGGCCCGTTGGTTAAAGTTTGTATTGTACGAATGTAAATTTTGTATAAGGTTTGATTATTGTAGGTGTTGAATACTTAGTGTAGTAACTATTTTTCAAGCATCTTTTATTGTATTCGAAAGTACGTGTATACATTTATATCCGAACGTTGTGGTCAAATATGCTGTTTTTTGAAAGTCAACAGAAGTCAACTTGGTCAAACTGATCAAACTTAGTCAAACTGGTCAAATATGGTCAAACTAGTCAAACTGGTCAAATCTGGTCAAACTAGCTCGGTTTGACCCAAAACTTTTACACAACCTTTATCATGTTATAATATTTACAGAAAACGAGTTTCGTGACCATTGGTGACCCACAAGGGTCGTTTTTATATTTATTTCCAAAACAGTCCCTAAATGTGTTTTTCGATTTTGTCGGTTTGTTTCGCCACAAGTTTCTACCATTCTAGTCCATATCAATCCTCACAAAAATTACACACTGATCTACTATATGTCTAGTCCATTACATAAATTTCCAGGTAATTATAGAGTCCATTTCGATATTTAAATAATTCCGCGTAACAACCGAACACATTTTTCGATAATCATCAGACCAGGCCCAAAGATCGGTTCGTAGCTAAAAATCCGTAGATTTCTGGAAGGATCCAAAGAAGAACTTTTTGTAGATCTTTTCAATACGCAGTTTTAAAAAAAAAATTAGTTGTCTAACTCATTCTAGAACCCCACATATGACCATTTTGGTGGACTGAGTTATTGGAGACAGATTATGTGTTTTTATATATGAGTTATAAAAACGTGTTTTAACTTATATTTTGGACATAATAGTGTTAGATGATCAACATAGCATATAAATAACTAACATGCAATAATATTTATGAAATGTTTTAGGTGATTCATACCAAGAGAAATGAAGAACAAGGAAGAAAGGTGTAGATGCTGATGAGTCTTGAGCTTGGTCTTGATGTTCCTCTCTTGATGATGATGATGGATGGCGATTTTGATGATGATTATAGGTGTGTTATGGCAGCTGAAAATCTCAGAAATTAGAGAGGGTGAGGTTGGGTTTTGAGAGAGAATGAAAGGAAAAGAGGTGGAGTGTTGGTGATAAATGAAAAATGTAATGAGTGGGTTCTTTTTACATGAAATTTTAGAGGTGAAGGTGGGGGTGGCACATGAGGTGGCCGGCCCCCTTGTGGTCCCACAAGGGTGGATGAGTTTTTCAACTTGTTTTCCAGACTGTGTTGCGTACGGTGTTCGTTTCTCGTTCGATTCGACGTTTAGTTATACGTTAAACGTTTAATACGCGCGTTTTAAATGACGATTTAAATCTTGATATTTTTATTTGAAATATTTAATATAACTACTTGAAAACATTTATGAAAGTGTTCCGTTAATTTACAGGTCTCGATTTACGTGTTTGTTTTACGGATGTTTAATCGCGTGGCGTTTTAATTAAACGTTTTTGTTATTGTTTTTAAGATACGATATTTTAAATAAAAGTTTTACTTGTAATGATTTATTTTGAGTTTATAAAATATATTTTGTAGTGTACGGGTTACTTTATACGATACGTTTTACATGTTAAATATTATCAACATAATATTTAAAGATTTATAAGCTTATTAAATAATTTCATATTATTTAATATTTTGTTCACCAACGTCCGTATTAAGTGATCGGAAATAATAGCCGATATAAAATGAAACGATTCAAATTAATCATGTAAATGCGCATATATAACAATACACGTAATGATACATACAATTAGCCTAACACAAAACTAGTTACATGTATTACTAGAATGATTAGGACCTAATAACTAGTCCTAATTTGACGGGTGTAACATTCTCCCCTTGTTAAGAGAATTTCGTCCCGAAATTTAGCTCTGAGTCGTGTGAGTGGAGTCGGAGAAAAGATGTGGATATTTGAGTCGCATCTGGCCTTCCCGTTCCAAGGTGAATTCCGGTCCGCGCCACGAATTCCACCTAACTTTGACGATATGGATACGACTTTGCTTAAGCTGTTTGGCCTCACGGTCCATGATCTCCACTTGTGTCTCGACAAAATGAAGTCTGTCGTCGATTTGAATCTCCTCGAGCGGGATAATGAGTGTCTCATCGGACAGGCATTTCTTAAGATTAGAAATGTGGAATGTGGATGCACGTTACTAAGCTCAGGAGGTAGTTGCAATAGATATGCGACTGGACCAATCCTTTCAAGGATCTCAAAAGGTCCAACGTATCTAGGATTTAGCTTTCCACGTTTGCTGAAGCGGATGACACCTTTCCAAGGTGATACTTTGGGCAGAACTCGATCTCCAACTTGGAACTCGAGATGCTTGCGTCTCACGTCAGCATAACTCTTCTGACGATCACGTGCGGCCTTCAACCGTTGCTGGATACCAACAATCTTCTCGGTGGTTTCATGACTGACTTCAGGACCAGTGAGTTGGCTGTCTCCCACTTCGGTCCAACAGATAGGTGACCGGTACTTACAACCGTACAGTGCCTCGAATGGTGCAGCTCCAATGCTGGTATGATAGCTGTTGTTGTACGAGAATTCGCACAATGGCAGATGATGTTCCCAATTTGCACCGAAGTATATCATGCAGGCGCGTAACATATCTTCCAGTGTTTGAATTGTCCTTTCACTTTGGCCATCGGTTTGTGGACGATAGGCTGTACTCATATCCAAACGAGTACCCAAGGATTTTTGTAATGGTTGCCAAAAGTGAGATGTAAAACGACTATCTCTATCAGAGATAATTGAGATTGGAACACCATGTCGGGATAAGATCTCCTTCAAATGGATTCGTGTGAGACGTTCAATTTGTCGGTTTCCTTGATGGCAAGGAAATGAGGAGATTTGGTGAGACGATCAACGATCACCCAAATGGTATCGCAACCGCTTGATGTTTTTCGGGAGTTTAGTGATGAAATCCACTGCGATTTACTCCCATTTCCACTCAGGAATGTCCGGTTGTTGCAGCCGATCGGAGGGTTTCTGATATTCAGCTTTGACTTTAGAACATGTGAGGCACTTACGGACGTATGTAGCGATCTCTGCTTTCATGTTTGGCCACCAGTACAATCCCTTGATGCCATGATACATCTTGTCCGATCCAGGATGTATAGAGTATTTGTGAGCTTCATCCATCACCAAGTCTCGAAGGTTTCCAAAGTAGGGCAACCAGATCCGGTTTGCGAAATATTTGACCCTGTTGGGTTTGGTTTCGAACTGTTTCTCCATGTTGCGCAAGGCCTCATTTTTCAGATTTTCGGGTTTTAATGCTTCGAGTTGAGCGGTGAGGATTTAAATGATGAAATCATTATGAATGATCATGTTGAGGGCTCGGACTCGAAGTGGTTTCATGCGCTCTTTTCGACTTAGGGCATCGGCAACAACATTTGCTTTGCCCGGATGGTATTTGATTTCGCAGTCGTAATCAGTAAGCAACTCGAACCAGTGACGTTGCCTCATGTTTAGATCCTTCTGATCGAATATATGTTGGAGGCTTTTATGATCGGTGAAGATGGTACATTTTGTGCCATACAGATAGTGTCTCAAGATTTTGAGTGCAAACACTACGGCTCCTAGTTCGAGATCATGAGTCGTGTAGTTCTTCTCGTGAACTTTGAGTTGTCGAGAGGCGTAGGCAATAACCTTGTACCGTTGCATCAACATGCAACCAAGACCTTGGTGTGAGGCATCGCAGTATACCATGAAGTCATCGTTGCCTTCGGGTAATGATAGAATCGGTGCACTACAAAGCTTGGGTTTCAATAGTTGAAATGCTGACTCTTGTTTATCAGTCCAGTTGAACTTCTTTTCCTTCTGGGTCAGTGTCGTGAGAGGTTGGGCTATTTTTGAGAAATTCTCTATGAAGCATCGATAGTAACCAGCCAGTCCTAAGAATTGACATACTTCGGTCGGCGTTGTCGATGCTTGCCAGCACTTGATAGCCTCAATCTTTGATGGATCTACGTGAATTCCCTGACTGTCAATCACATGACCAAGGAATTGAACGGTTTGCATTCAGAACTCACACTTGGAGAATTTAGCATATAACTCTTCGTGTCTAAGAAGTTCTAGAATGGCTTTGAGATGTTGCGCGTGTTCCTGTTCATTGCGCGAGTAAATGAGAATGTCATCGATGAAGACAATGACGAACTTGTCAAGATATGGTTTACACACTCGGTTCATAAGGTCCATGAATACAGCCAGTGCGTTTGTCAAACCGAATGACATCACTTGGAACTCGTAATGCCCATAGCGAGTTCGGAAGGTAGTCTTTGGGATGTCACTATCACGAACTCTTAATTGATGATAACCTGACCGTAGATCGATCTTTAAGTAGAAACTTTACCCTTGGAGTTGATCAAATAGGTCATCAATGCGAGGGAGTGGATAATGATTCTTGACGGTTAATTTGTTCAACCCTCTGTAGTCGATACATATCCTGAATGAACCGTCCTTCTTTTTCACAAACAGGACCGGAGCTCCCCAAGGTGAAGAACTCGGTCTGATAAATCCTTTGTCCAGAAGTTCCTGTAACTGAATGGATAACTCCTGCAATTCGGATGGAGCTAAGCGATAAGGGGCTCGTGCCACGGGTGCTGCTCCGGGCACAAGGTCGATTGAGAACTAAACTTGTCTCGGTGGTGGTAGACCAGGCGAGTCTTCGGGAAAGACTTCTGGAAAGTCTCTAACGATGGGCACATCCTCAAGTCGCTTCTCTTCCAACTTTTTCTCCATAACGTGCGCGAGGATTGCCTGATAACCTTTTCTCAGGTATTTGCCAGTTTTTATGCATGATATGATATTCGATCTCGTCCCACCGGTCTCCTCTTGTACGACCAAAGTACTACCGGTGACGAGAGGAATGCGGACAACTTTATTGTAGCAGATAACTTCAGCGCGGTGCTTGGACAACCAATCCATGCCAACGATGATGTCGAAACTTCCGATCTTGACAGGTATAAGGTCGATAGAAAAAAGCTCGTCGGATAGATTTAAAGTGCAATTGGGTATAATTATTCACTTTAAAATGAACAAGACAATAAGTTAATTATTGGGTATTGTTGGGTCATACCACGAGAGTAATTATAATGAGTTGTGAATGTTTAATGCATGATATAGGGAAAGGCACACAATTGACTGATCATCTTGTGACATTGGAACCAGTGTTTTATGTTGGACCCTAAGTTGTAGGAATTAGTTGGACCCGAAACGTTGGCTAGTTCACATTCAATTTAATATTCATTGAAGAATTTGGTATTAAGTTGATATAACAGAAATCACAATTAGATAATTAATGTGCAAATGAATCAGAGTATATGAATCTGAGTGGAGTTATTACATACTATTTGTTCCTTCCTATTGTACATTATTATTTATTTTAATTTTAGTTTTATTTAGTTTATTTTAATTTGTTATTTTACAAAACCTTTGTTCTAACGGAACTAAAATGTTACCCCCCTTTCTCTGTAATTTAGAAGATTGTTTATTCTTTTTATTCCGTTTTCCCTGTGTTCGAATCTGACTTACTAAATCTATATTTACATTCGATCGGGTATTCTTGCCTGGTTGCTTAAAAGTATTTATTAGGTATTTCTATTTATAAATTACTAGCCTTGTACCCGCGCAAAGCAGCGATCGCGAATAATTTTTACATCTTCGGTTATTTTGAGTAGCTTGCAGTTGTTTTATGCAGTTTTAGCTGTTTTTAGTGATTAATAATGGTTTTCACATCAAATATATGTTTTATGCAACAAAGTTTTAAGGTATCGTCATTATATACTTACATTTGCACATTTTTTTCGGTTGCATCATATTTTATACAACCACCAATTTCACGAATGTATACACGCATTGTCTCTAGTGAAACTTGAAGTCCTAAACTCTTGGTTGAAAGGCTCATCTCATACCGTTAGGTTAAGGACCATTTGGTCGTATTATATACTCCCTCAATCTTATCCCAAGTGTTTTCCTATTTATTCATAGTTGTCCCAATATAAATGTCCATTTTATATTTCAATCAATATAAAATAGGTTTTAGTGGTTATAAATGATATATGATTGATTTAAATTATAGTTAATAAAGAATTCTAAATATTATACCAGTTTAAAATAACATTTTAATTGAGACGGATAAAATACTTTATAAATAAATCAATATTGCATCGGGAAGGAGGGAGTCACCGGTCACACAAATTATTTCTAATTAAAGAATTTCATTTTATTTTTTCATTTCAAAAATCTAAATTATCTTTCAAATTTTAGAATTTCATTATATAAATTCTTTATATTTTATTTTAGCCTTCTACTACATTCTTTTTTAGTTTTTTTCATTTTCTTTTTATAACAAAGTTTTGTACTACATTCGGAACTTGGTAGAGTTACAGAATTACAGCCATAGTATTCACTTTTGAAATCGACCACACAAGCTTTGTAAATTTTCACAACTTGCAAAAACTTACTCCCTCCGTACCATAATTATAGTCCAGTATTCCTTTTACGGACGTCCCAAATTAATTGTCCACTTTCACAAATAGATAGAGAATTTTGATCGTAATTACCATATTACCCTTCATTGAAATTATTATTACAAACTTTTAAAGAAGCAGTAATTAATTGAATAAGGGTAAAACTGTCATTTTGCACAAAGTAAGAAAGAGAAAGCAGTAATGATCATATTTTTATTAAACTGCGTGTTTTTTTATCTTGTAACAATTATTTTGAGACGAAGGGAGTAGTATATTCAAATGTTGTATTTACCAAAAGTCGGTACATTACAAAAGAAATGAAGAAAAACAAGATATTCTTCGATGACGACTGGAAATTTTCAAATTAAACCTGTGCTTTTACTATCATCCGTAAAATACTAAAATCCCGTGTAGGCACTTGAGAAAAATCCAACAATATTTATGAAAAAATAAGCAAGCTTAAACACGGTATCGATGTATATGAGCTCAACACAAAATACATATTTACCTCTAAAAGTATTAAGCACCTTAATAATTTAACAAACTTTGCCATAATGTGCTATTGGTAGAAGAACAATTTAAACCAAGAATTTGACAAACTAAAATTCAGGTTTCCTGTTTGTAAAAGTAAATTTAATAGAATTTAATTTACATGAAAATCAAACAAATAAAAAATTTCTTTCTTTCTTGGATCGATTTTCTTTCATGCTTTTAATTGTTGCTATGATACCACACGAAAATTAGATTCCAAACTTTCGAACTTAATTAAAAAAAGATACAATTAAAGGTTAGATACGAGACTTGCTAAAAGATAATACAATGAATAGTCAATACCTATCACTAAACACTTCATATACTACCTTTTTAAGAAATTTAAACATCAAATACCATCATTACAACTTCAATTACATTTATGAATATTACATATTACTTGTCATGATCTCAAACAACCTGCAAAATAAATATAAATAAAAAAATAAAGTTAGTAGATATACTTGAATACCGTATATCTGAATCAAAATCATATACTGTACATCCAAAAGGTTTAAAAAAGGCAAATAAACAAAAAAGCGAAAAAGAAAATATTGTTTTGAAAAACTTACAGGAGTATCACATAAAAGGTTCTTAGAGTTTGCTTCCGATCTGAACTTTAGGAGTTTCCATGTTACTGAAACCTACACAAAGTACAAGACGAAGAAAAATCGGATCCAACAAATTAAAGCCTAACATCAAACTAAAAAAACTCCAAAAACCTTATAATCGACGGTGGTGGCTCGGTTTTGTGTGAATATGACGCTTGAGGAACAAATCTGTGTAGATCTTGGCATTTAGAGGTAGGTAGAATGGTGGTCAAGGGTTTCAGTGACGGTAGTGCTGATTTAAGAGTTTGTCGAAGTACGAGATAACGATAAAGGTGTTACTCAGTTGTGAAGAAGTTATAAGTTCAAGAGGCAATGACGGAGACGACGACAGCGGCGGCATGTGGCGGTCCAATTTTTAGACAGTAGTGGTTGGATGAGAGATGAGAGAAATAAGCTAATGTGTGTGTTTTTTTACGGTGTCAAGTACTCCCTCCGTCCCAAATTAAATGTCTGGTATCAGTCTTCACGGAGTTTAAGAAATTACTTTGTCAGGTAGTACATATGACAGTTTTACCCTTGCTTTTTTGCACGGACTCCCATGTATCAGTTTTGAGTGAGGGTTAAATGGTAAAGTGGATATGCTATTTTTGGAAGTGGACACTTATTTTGGGACAGACTAAAAAGGAAATGTGGACACTTATTTTGGGACGGAGGGAGTATGTGTTTTTGAGCTAATTTGAGTGTTTATATATGAGGGTTAAAGCCTCTTTGTATGTTTTTGTATGGTTCATGTTGATTGGAGCATTTGAGCTGATCCGGATTATAATCCAATGGTTGGATTTCAAATAAAAAAATATGAAAGGTTGGGATTCAATATTGGTTGAAACTTAAAAACTCTTAAAATGAAAAGGGTCAAATGCATTATAAGATAGTATAGATAAAACAAGACGCGCTTTCATAGCACATCAAGTTTTTGGCGCCGCTGCCGGGGAAAGCGGTAATAAAAAGAATTTTAATCTTATAAATTTTTGTACATTGTTGATTAATTGATTGTGAATATTGTGAATATTTATGTATCTTTTGTTATCAAATTAATTTTGTATTTAGAAGTTTTTGACTTTTAGCAAATGAAGTTAAGCAATCGGATGCTAAGGAAACTGTCAAGGAAGTTGTTAAGGAATTGGCAGTTTGAAGACTCCCCACAATGCTGAAATAAATGGAGAAGTAGCCGAAATTGACAGGCTCAATTGATCAAACAGTGCCTATAGTGGAGTTTTCTTATTTCAATTCTCGAATATCAATTATTTGAATACTTTCTTATTTCCATTAGTTACTTCATTTTTGTATTATTATTAGTTAAGTAAATTATTTTTGACAATATGTGTTTAACTTAGATTAATCTCATTAGGTGTCTTAGAGTAAAATTTTTTTTTTAATTAAGTTATGCAATTAAATTAGAATAAAGTAAAATTTTAAATTAAGTTGAGTAATTAAAATTAGTTGTAAGTCTTTAAGGTAAATAAAATAATTAAAATTAGGTTAATAAATCGGATGGGTCAAAAATTCTGGGGCCAGGTCAAAAATTCAATTTGACCGCCGGCTAAATGGTTTAGCCGCCGGCTAAACCGCCTGGGGTGAATAAACCGGACACACCCCTTTCTTCCTCATTGGAACCCCAATTTTCTTCAAATCTCTCTCGAAAAATTTCGGATTTACCTACTAATCGACCGATTTGAACATTGAACTTTGTTATTTAATCTAAGGTATGTGGTTTTCACTTGCATTCTTGCTTTCAATTCGTTTTTACATTAAGATTTAATTAGGGTTTCACGTTTAGGGTTTCTTAGTTAAACACCCGAATTGTCTATGTTTTTTTTATGTGAATCCTTAGTTAGATCGAGTAATGTTAGTTCGTGTATACGGATTGTGACTTGATTATGTGATAATGTAGTTGAAAAGCCTATTATTTTGTGATTAATGAAAGAATGTGTGAATAAGTCAGTTGAGCGTATGGGAATGTTGGAATTATAATTGGGGTAAAGCGTTTATTTGGTCGGAATCATGGGGACAGACTGTTTGACCGCCGGTCAACGGTAGAGACCGTCGGTCAACGCCGGAGACCGCCGGTCAACCCTGTAAGCCGCCGGCTAAATGGGGTCAGGCAATATATCCATTATCAATAATAATTTTGCTGCTGTAGAATTTGCCTGTTATATGCGTTATTTCCTGTATAATTTTTATGTGTTAGATAATTGTGGTAGTCTAATTTATAGATAATATTGGTTATGTACATAATAATCTAATTCTTAAAATTGCAAAATAATTATGTTAAAATTGGTATTCGCAAATTTCGTAGAAATATATCTTTTTAAGTTTAAATAATTTTATGTAAATAGGATTATTATTATTATTATGTAAATATTAGTATTATGTAACTTTGATAAAATTGTATTAAGTAAAAATGTGTATAAGTATATCTGTAATAATTTAAACTGAATTGTTTAAGTTCATGATAGTTAGTTATAATTTTTGTACAAATAATTATTATGTAGCTTTTTGGTAAATTTGTATTTAATTTAATTTCAATTTATATTATTAGAATTCTTTTAATGTTTATAGATTTATTGTTACAGATGGAGTATGATCTACGTGTTGATAGGGGAGCAGCCGTTGTTGCTAACCCTATTATTCGGACTAATCCCATTCTTCAGTTTATGCACCATACCATTTCACCAGGAGACCGAGCTAGGATTCAGACTAGTCTTAGAGACAACATTGATCAGGATATCATAGCTTCAGATGTGTTGGATTGGGAGTTTATGGATATGGTTCTAGATCCTGACAACCATGAGACAGGTACTCAGGCTCTACACCGGTTATTGACAGTTACTTATTTGTTAGAGGATGGGAGTGTTGGTTTTGTTTCCTATGCTTGGGAAAGGCTGTTTGGCATCCATGAGATTATTTTCAGGGAGTTAGTTGTTGAGTTTTATAGCTCTGTTAGGTTTGATGTATCATCTGAGGATGTGCTACAGCTTACTCTGACCTTTATGCTTGGTGGTGAGCTACGTAGTTTGAGTTTGGTTCAGTTTGCACAGGCTATTAGGTTGTACACTGTTGATGAGGTGGCTAATCCTCATTTTAGGGATTTTTTGAGAGCTTCGCGTACGAATAGGTACGATGATCTAGAGGTTGCTGCAGGTTGGGTAGATATAGCCAATGGAGAGTTTGGTGCCCGAGGTCCTTCTGATGTATTAGTGAGGAGTCCAGCACATAAGCTGGTACATAGGATGTTGTCTCATTCGATCTGTGCTAGGAAGACAGGGCATGAGAAGGTGCATAAGATAGATCTGTTTTATTTGCATTCTATCACTCAGGGGACGAATGTGAATATTCCTTGGAGATTGGCGGATTGGATGACACATAGGGCTACGGGTACTAAAGCTTCGAGTGTTATTTGTGGTGGTCAATATGTTACTAGATTGGCTAGGTGGTTTGGTCTTACACTGGAGATGTATCAGTCCTGTACTCCTGTTATTCCGGGTATGCAGTGGATGGGAGCTCACAAGCTCCTGGAGATCTCGGTTATTATGAGACCTTTAGAGGGAGATTTCTACCTATGGACCCCACCATTGGTTGCAGGAGGCAGACGTTTGAGGAGACGTCGTGATGCTCACCCACAGGCTGTAGATGTACCAGAGATAGAGCATGCATCAGTTCCACCAGAGCCACAGGTTTATCAGGGACCAGTATATGATATGTATCATTTGCAGCAGGAGATTGGTCGGATGCATGAGTATCAGCAGCAGCAGTTTCAGCAGATGCATCGTTATCACGAGCAGGATAGGATTGTGCAGGATCGTAGGTATCAGGAGCAACAACATTACTATCGAGAGCTCCAGAGGCAGTTTGATTATTCTACTTCTTTGATGCACCAGCTGTTTGACTATCTTCATCTTCCTTATGATCCGTTTGTACCATCAGAGTATGGAGGACCATCCGGTGTTCGCAGAGATGGAGAGGATGGTGATAGTGATTGATGTGGTTATGGGTTGTTAGTATCCTATCTAGTTGTTACTAGTATTTTATTTAGACGTTTTTATTTCTATTTTTAGTTGGATGACTGTATTATTATGTTAATGTTTATTACTTTGCACTATCTTATTATGCTATGCTAGTTTAATTTTCAGGACCTAATTTATTTCTTGGTTTTATTTTTGAACTTTGTGGGTGTGTTCCCTGGAAACCCTCACGAGACTAAAACTCGTCCACTTGGGATACCGAGGGGTTTAAAGGCTTGTTGCATATGCTAAATGCAATCGTGATTAGCTACGAAAGTGTGAGCTGTTGTATGTTTCAAATTTGAAAGAACCGCTGAACCGAACCTCTTTACACACGATTCCAGGGGAGTTTTTCTGTTCTAAGTTCTTTTCTCTTTTTCCCGTTTTTGCATTTCATTATTTGTACAATGAGGGCATTGTACATCTTAAAGTGGGGGATGGGAGAGAAAAGAGTAAAGTTTCCACATAACTGTCCTGTAAATAAGTAGATGATTTTGTAATTTGGTTAACTGTTATGTTATTAAGATAAGTAACTAGGAGGTTATAAGTTGCCCATTTTTCAACCAAATTTTTAGTTTTAAATTTTTGTTTTCTAGAGATCATTATTTTGTAACTATGTAGGTTAATTTTTAAAAATTTTTACACTTTTAATTAAATATTAAATTGTGAAAAATGTTATTTAGC
Organism: Helichrysum umbraculigerum; assembly: GCA_949592205.1. NCBI lineage: Eukaryota > Viridiplantae > Streptophyta > Magnoliopsida > Asterales > Asteraceae > Helichrysum > Helichrysum umbraculigerum. The sequence continues at coordinate 92,205,542 of CATIUR010000002.1, read as the reverse complement.
TTCATTATATGATGTATTGATAGGCGATTTATATGAGAATGTTTGAGCTTTTAAGAAATGAAATTAAGGAGTAGATGTTACCTTTTAGATGAACTTTAGCTATGTATGACGTATGTCTTAATTTTCATATTAGTAATGTGTGATATGCCATATTTTTGGAATTTTAATTAACATCATTTGGGGATATACTGTGTGTTGTTTCCTCTGTTGTACGAAAGTACAGACCTGGTCTCCGTCAGTATATCTAATGAAAAAGAGCAAAGAGTTTAAGAACTCATGATTTTAAAATGTAGTCAAATTAAGTCGCTTTGTTGTACTAAGGTACAGACCTGCCACCAATTGTTTGACTAAAACATTATTGCTAAACCAAAATCAAGTTATGTTGCTTTGTTGTGTTGAGGCACAGACCTGTCACCTCTGTCTTGATTTGAAAAATGGTTGTTTGATTACAGTTTCAAAATATGTAATATTGGCATATTATGAGTATGAAAGTATATAGTTTTTGGGAGTTTAAGGAAATATCTACATGAATAATAATAAGTTGAGCTCAATTATTTAAATATAGATTGTTTAAGTGGACAACAATATCAGTAATCATTGTGAACTAATTAATGTTTAAGTAATAATAACTTCATATGTAGATTATTTTTTGTAAATCTCGTAGTTTCTTAATAATTGTTTTTAAAATTAACAGATTTTTAAATTTAAACGTTTGAGTTGAAGATGGGTGATGTTATGTAAATTCCTTTGTTAGTTATTTAGATTAATGGAGATGACTGTTTTCTTAAAAATTTGATTTTTGAATCACTAGTCTACTTGAGGACAAGTAGGATTCAAGTGGGGGATGTTTGATAAACGCTCAAAAGTACTATAATTTAGTAGTAGTTTACCCCGATTCTTGGAAGTTTCTATTGCATTTATTTAAGAATCGATATTGATTTCGTTCATATTTGCAATTAGATGTGGAAATGGAGCGTTTATATAGAAAGGAACGGAAAACAGTCAAATAACGAGTTAAAAGATGCATTTTTGAGGAATCGAGTGAAGCCGAAGTATTTAAGTGTAAAGATAACATAGAAATGGAAGAAAATGAAGAATCGGGCCATGAGGGAAGTTTAAATTCGGATTAATGAATTGTTCGGTTTAAAGAAGATAAAAGAAGCCCAAAGCAAGAGGAGTTGTGGCCCAAAGCTAAGTGCTCAGCCCGTTAGGTTAAAAGTCTGGAAATGATGTTTAGCCAGCGGCTAAAGCTCTTGACCAGCGGCTAAGTTCTAAAAGTGGAAGGCGGTGAGAACGCGGTTGGTAGACGTGTAAAGATGAAGCTGACCGGCGGCTAAAGTAGTTAGCCGGCGGTCAAATGGCAAAGTTTTCAAGTATAAATAGAGGCTAAGGCCAGACGTTTTTAACACACAATATACATTGTATATACGATTTACTCAGTATTTAGGATAGGTTTTTTTTTTATCATTTTCAAGTTCTTAGGTATGTTATGGAGGCACAAGAAGTGGAGGTTGGATTCATTTCAACAGATCTTTGCGTGATTCGTCATTTGGTTTGTATCGTTTATTTTATATCATTGAAGCATTTGATATTTAATATTCTGATTTATTCATATATGAAGAATTGATATATTTAGTATTTGTGATAATGAACCTTGGATAATGATTGTTGAATGATTATATTTGCACATTTGTTAAGTTATTTAATTGAAAACCGTTATGTTACTCGTAGATCCTTGTTTATTGGTAACTGGTAGTTATTAGTTCTCAACGTGGTTAATAAGATTGATGAGATTGATTTCCTTTGATGTTATTAATTATTGATGGTTATAATCTTAGGGTTTTAACTATTGCTAAATAGATTGAGTTTGATAGGTTGAGAAAGTAATAATTATTCACTTTAAAATGAACAAGACAATAAGTTAATTATTGGGTATTGTTGAGTCATACCACAAGAGTAATTATAATGAGTTGTGAATGTTTAATGCATTATTTAGGGAAAGGCACATGTAACACCTCGTCAAAAAGTCAAATTTTCGCGCCAAACTTTAATTTTAAATAATTGTATTATTATATGCAATTGTAACCAAGTAATCAAAATTCGGTAAATAATGTTTAATCACAAAGATTTAACATTTAACATTTGGACAAAAATATTAATCATTCGAAAATACAAGTCGTTTTAATTAAAAACGCATCTTAATTATCCGTGACCGCTCAAAAACAAAGCAATTAAACTTTTGTTTTAAAATAGCATTTTTATAAAATACTCTCACTAATAAACATTTCGAGATAATATAAATAAATTTTTAGAATTTAAAATAATATTTTAAATTACGATCGGGTACGAAAACACGGATATTTTATACCACAATTGGAGACGAAGCGGGGGAAAACCCCCTCCCCTCTCTTTTGGATCAGCCATCCCAAACACCCCCTCACTCTCTTTTTCATTTTCATTTTTCTTCTTCTTTCTCTATCTCTTTCTCTTTTCTTTCACCAAACAACAACAATCATCATCATCAAAAATCGGAAATCATCAACATACATTTTCGGAATCACCATCAAGTGAGAAACAACATTGACAAAGGCACCACCCTCGTTTTCTTCCTCGTTTGGCCTCGATTCGCATTTGTAAGAAATTCCTAAATTTTTAGATTTAATCATTTTGGTGTAATGTTTTGGTGTAATAATGTTTACACAACTTAGTTATAACTTAAACAACAAAGAAAACATGATTTTTCAGCTTAAAAATGCGTTAGATTTGCGATTTTGGCCGGAAAAACGCGACAGCCGTGAGTTTCTGGGCTGGTGTTCATCTTTGCGACACAACGCTTATGTCGCATATTATGTCGCATAAACTACCCATGCGACACAACGCTTGTGTCGTATCCTTATGTCGCACCTTGTGTCGTATTTCCATACGACACAACCCTTATGTCGCTATTGATTTAGCATCGCAAGCTTTTGTGACACAACCACTGTGTCGCAGAGCTCTTGTGTCGCACTCTATGCGACACAACCCTTGTGTCGCATGACTAATTTTTGTGTCGCATGTTATGTCGCAGAAAACAGAAAACAGCCACATTTTTCTAAGTGTCGGGAAATGTTTTCAAATGACAATTTAAATATGATACGACTTATACTCAAAACAAATATACTTTATAAAGTATACGAAAACTCAAACCTAATAATAATATGAATTATTATTACGAATCATTAATAACGAACCACACTTACAAATATACGAAATCTCTCGTGTTTAGGACACTAGGAGATTATACTTGGCACGACTCGTTACCCTAGGACGCTAGCTCCTCAGGTAAGTTTCATAGCCCCATTCTTTCAATTACTTTACTGTTTTCGGGGTGAAACACATGCTCAATAACCGTTTTCGAATTATAATGACAATCTTTTATAATTCACACTTGCTTATATTACTGTATGTAATACAAATGTGTAATACTTAGGAATTACACCCTTAATATTGTTATGGAACAATATCACTGACTAACCTAGTTTGGGTTAACGTTGTACACTATTAGATTGTTGACCAACAATCTCCATACAAGACTTAGTTGGGTCATTAGTTTACATTGACCTGTTGTCACGAGACGATACCATCAATCACATTAGAACAGGTTAGTTCTACCTAAGCTGGATAGCATCAGTACTTATACAGGACTAGTTGCCTTGTAGGAACTAAGACTGTACGTACGCCTTTGGGTTTCAGGATTTAAACCGGACACAGTTACCATGCCAACCAACGATCTCAATATACTTACTAGGCTTTAGGCTAGAAATAAACGATGGCATACCTTCATGCGTTTGTATGATGTACGACTGCATGTGTTGATTAACATATATATACTATTTTACAATTTCCAATTACATCAGTCGGGCAGTCGTGGTACTACTAACTAAAACATTATTTGCGAGAACAACGCCAGAATGGCACCCTCATATTTTCACTCATGACTAGCTATCATGACGATGCCACGGTAAAGTGTGCACAAAACGATGCCACGGTATTGCAGTGGGCACAAGTACGATATCGCGGTATAGCGATACAAACGATGTGGCATGGGCTTATGCGCCGTGATCCACACACACACACAATCAATGGATCAGCGAGTTATACTCGGGATTCACAATAAGTTAACGGGTCGGTGGAGTTTCCACGCGTGGCCGTTAGCTCGATTTAATATGTCCGGGTTAGCTTATACTAACTGGGTAAACGGACACGCAAAACAATTTCAATCATAGATCTCCGGGTCTACAAACAATTGTTGCTAGATGCAACACATTATACATATTCAGACATAGTTCTGCGGGACTACAAGTAATCGTTATCGTATGACGCGGTCATACAATTACTCAATAGTTATAGGCATGTATTGCCTCATGTTTATAGACACAACTATTACCTGTTAGGTATCAAGGCATGGATTGCCATACATATATATGTACTTAGGTACACGACTCAAATCGTTTAGTTATGAAATACCTCGAATAGACGTATACACATTAGTGTTACAACTTCAATCTAACACATATCAAAATCGTAGATTTTGAACTACTTTTTAAAAACATATAAGGTTTTATACTCAATGTTACAACTAAGAAATCCTATGAACTCACCAGCTTTATAGCTGACTCGTTTTAGCATGTGTTCTCAGGTGCCCAGCAGGATTAGGATTTACTACAAGATTATGCTAGCTCGAGTCGCATGATTTCAAACAATTGGGACTACTCTGCATTTACTTTTGTATTTTCAAATTATGTATTTGAAATTTCTATTAAACTCGCCACGTTGTAAACGTTCTATTTGGTGAAGGTATAATTATTTTCAAACGTCTCATTTAGAGTCGTTCATTATGTATCTTATGCTGTGATATTTAATTTGGTAACACCCGACCCGACCGCTTCCGCAAACCAAAATTTGAGGGTGTTACAGATTGGTATCAGAGCCTAAGGTTATAGTGAACTAGGTTGCATTTAGTGGGCCTAGACTATGACTGTTAGGCAGTATTCCTCTTTAGGCATGACTGGTTCAGGGATTACATCATACGAGTTTAATTTAACATAGCGTAGCTAACTATTACAATTAAATAAAGATGATGTAACATCTGAAAGGGGTTATACCGAAATAGGAATACATTAGTTGACTCTGATTGTTATGTGCTAGACACCCTAGGCTATTATATGTACTGTAGGTATATATTAATAGGCCTTACATGTGTACTACTTCTACATATCAAATATATACCGGGTATATACAATTCAATTCCGCTGTACCATCACTTACTCGTGAAGAGGCACATCGCCGTCTTCCTAACAATCACGACTCGACACTTTCTCCTTATATACGCATAGGAGAATATCACCTATATCACTGAACCTCGGGAAGGAGGTACAAACGTATTCAATGGGAATGGAAACCCACACATGCTAAACGTCCACGAAATTTAAAACAAACAAACGAGTTTATCATCTTTGATCATACTGGTCACCATTGGATTAGCAATAACTAAGTCCACAAAAATTATCAAAATCACAACTTGATCATTTAGATCAATTGATTCAGTACCTCAGTGCCTTGGCACTCACATTCTAGCCTCTGTGCTACATTCGAGAAATCACATAATTACAACGTATCTTGGCCTTAGGGCTACGATCAAACAACACATGGCACGTAGTGTCACATCATGCTTCAAGCACAACACATGGTATGTTGATACCACAATATGGGCACGTTAGTGCAAACCTCATAGTATGTCAATACTACAAATCATAGCATGTTGATGCTACATTCACAGTACATGGGTACTGCAATTACGGTGCCGCGGGCACTTCATTACGGCACGTGGTGCTACATTTCATAGTACTTCGGTACTACAATCACAATACATTGGTATTTCAATCACTGTGCTGATAGCACTGCATTACAGTACGTTGTTACTACACTCCGGTGCTTTAGGCACTGCATTTCAGTACTTGGTACTACTCTCAATATGCATGTATACTTGTTATAGTTACATGTACGAATTATATATACACATGCACATACTGGATTGAGCACACACCTGACTTTTACTACGCACGTATACTTGTATAGTTACGTGTACACCATATATGTATATATGACTACTCTACTGGACACGAGGTGTCCCACTCGATTACTTTGCGTATGAACACTCGCTATAGGCACTTGTACACTTATACGCATATGCGATTACCTTACTGGGCACGAAGTGCCACACCACGACTACTAAGGCATGTGATGCCTCATTCGATGAATACACCCTAATTCATTAGGATTACATCTATATTACTTTAATAATACATTATAGTCTGATAGACTATGACAATACTATGGTTCTGGTCAAACTACATATAATACTTATCAAAATGGCTGAATTTGAAACGACTCCTCAAAACATACAAGGATGCCACCACACACATGGGTTGTGTTGGTTGACCCCATTTCAACACCACACTTGACACTGTAGGTGTCACACTCACCGGCATAAATGGCCGTATAGTATTTTAGTGCTACACTGTAGTCTGTAGGACTACTCACAACAACATAGTCTTAGCTGACTACAACGAAAACACAATTTAGTCGTCATTACGACTACACATTGGAAATACAAGCTACTTAATGACAACACTCGGAAAACGTGAAATTCAAGACAACTTAACTAAGGTTAACTCAGCAACAGTTACTAAAACTGTTGCATCAAAGTCACAAAAGGCAGGGATATGTCTGCCACCTACAATACCCAAAAACTTCAATATCAAGGATCATAGGATCCCGTGTCACTCATTTTAAAACTCAAGTAAATCATTCGTGTCACTGTAACAATTACCATCTTTGAATAAAGATCTCACATTTTGTCATTTTATTCTTGTTCAAGAATCATGCCTCCCAGACAACAAACTCTCACTCAGGCTGAGCGTGACCAACTCGTTAATCAAGCAGTGGCTGAGACTCTAGCTACTCGGAACCAAACAAGGCCTTGCACCTTTAGGGATTTCCTGAGGTGCGCACCACCAAACTTCGTTGGTACTGAAGGAGCTGTCGGATTAATTCGATGGTTCGAGAAAATGGAATCTATTTTCCGCGTGTGCAACTGCCCCGACGACTGCAAAGTCTTGTACGCAACATACACCCTCCAGGATGATGCCTCTACCTGGTGGAATTTTTACGCCCGAACTGTAGGAATCGACACTGCTCACGAACTTCCGTGGGAAGACCTGAAACAAATCATGAAGGACAAGTATTGCCCCATCGAAGTACTTCACAAACTTGAGGACGAACTTTGGCACCTCACCGTAAAAGATAACGACATCGAAACATATACCAATCGTTTCCAACAACTAGCACACTTTTGCCCAACCATAGTAAACCCTGAACCCCAACGAATCGAAAAGTACATAAGGGGACTTCCGATGCAAATTGAGGGTTTGGTCACAGCCTCGAAACCTGTCATTATAGACGATGCTGTTCGCATGGCCCACAGACTCATGGCACAGGTGGTTCGACGCGGGCCACCTGCAACGGAAAACAATCAAGAAAAAGGGAATGGAAGTTCCAGCTCTAGCCAAAATCCAATGAATCAACCTGAACCCTTGAGGTACTATGCTGTCGAACCCAACGAAAGACAAGGCTATGCGGGTAACAAACCATTCTGTCACGGCTGTAAACGTCATCATGACGGATTATGCGGATTACCCTGCGAAAGGTGCCAACGATATGGGCACGTAATTCGGAACTGCAGAGTTCCCGCCAATCCCGACTCTCGAAGAATATGCTTCAAATGTAAGGAACCCGGTCATTACAAGAAGGACTGCCCAAAAAGACGCAAAATTCACTTCATCGACTCCGAGTAAATCAAATAAATCTCCAACGATAATGTAAGTACAATTTCTCCTCGAAAACATAACCCTTCAATTATAGATTCGCTAAACGTGTACTTATTGTCCCCGATATTATTTTATCAAACTAATGGTGATTACGTCTTAGGGCTAGTTGACCTAGGCCCACATAAAACTCAACGTTTGCTTTCAGCAGACTAACCGACTGAACGTTCACCAACTACTTAGTCCTGATAGGAAGATTCATAAAACGGTCACTATACACTAGTACAAATTTGCGCATTGGTCACACATGGTCGAAATCAAATCGTCACATATTAGAATATTTATGTGACTAAAGGTACAAAAATAAAATTAACGTCATTAGTTAGCCACATCTGAACTCCAATCGTGTGACCATTCTAAAATGTATTGTCACACCCTCGAAGATTTATGTGGCTAAAGGGCACTACTATTTTTTTGGCTCGAAGCATTAGTCACGTTATACACATAAAACGTGACAAATCTATGTCACACACTTGAACACTGTGACCAAATGTCACTATATGGTCACATGAAATAATTGTTTATGTGACTAAATCATATAGTAGAGTTTGTCACACACGATTTTAGTGTAGTCAAAATCCGGTACATATGGTCACATAACTTATTATGTGTGTCTAAAGTTTAGTATGTCTTAGAATGTCAAAAGCTAATGTGTATAGTCACATTAATTTCTAGCACGATCATGTGACTATATGGCTTTACAATAGTCACACCATATCACAAATGTGTATCTAAATGATGTTTATGGCCATATTTTAGGTGATTATATGTGACCAATATATTCACAACAGTCACGTTGTGAAATATTCATGTGGCTATTTATTAGAGCAAAATTGGGCAAAAACGATTATCATTAAGTTTGATATTAGTCACATTGAATTTTAGTTTATGTCTAAATCATGAGACTTTATATGGTCACATGAAGTAATTGTTTATGTGACTAAATCATACAGTCGAGTTTGTAACACATGATTTCAGTGTAGCCAAAATCTGGTACATATGGTCACATAACTTATTATGTGTGTCTAAAATTTAGTGTGTTAGAATGCCAAAAGCTAATGTGTATAGTCACATTAATTTCTAGCATGATTATGTGACTATATGGCTTTATAATAGCCACACTATATCACAAATGTGTATCTAAATGATGTTTATGGCCACATTTTAGGTGATTATATGTGACAAAATCAAATTGAAAGTTGATCAAAACCTCCTTAATAATATTGTGTCTTTCCCAATCAAATCCATAAACGCAAATATAATATGTCAAATTTTAAGCACGTCAAAGCCGCCCAAAAATTTTAACGTGTCAAAGATTAATATACTTGGTACGAACCTATTAAGTAGTACTGCATCAATCAAAAATAAATTTAGAATTATCCCAAAGTTTTAGCATTCAGATACTAGTAAATACTACTCCGTATCATTTACAACAATCCCAACAACAATCACGAAGCAATATGTGATTTTTTTTTCTGGGCAAAACAGGGAGGATCCCATAAAATTTTACATTAAACTTTAATCAAGAACAAACAAGTCTTTCTAAACGAAACAACTACACAAAATAGCGATAAGCCAACAAGATTGTCACTCCACCAAACTAGCCAAGAAACAACTAGACAAAAGCTAATAAAAACAGCCCTACAGACCATCAAAACATGCCATGAAAACCATAAAACATGACCATCGAGCTGTCTCAATGCCCTTGAAAAATAACCAGCATCCGAAATTTAGTAGACGCATCACAGGAACGAGAAAAAGCAGCTAACAATATCCAGATTACGAGGATGTTAAGCCACTGTTGGACACGTGAACTAACTCCCATAGTGATGTTATTGAAAGCTACCCAACTCGATTCATGTGAATGCCCATCTTAGGGTTCTTAATCTTGCAATCATTCTTACCACAAGGTTGCCCAATCATCTCCTACAAGTAAAAAAAATTAAACATAAGTCATTTACAAGATTATAACAAAGTTGGTTTTATTTTATTATATTATTACTACTATTACTAATATTTTGATTTGTGCAACCTATTCTAGTAAAACAAAGTAGGTTGTTCAAACGCCCGGCTTTTGGTTAAATGGGGTTATCTAGGTCAGCTTGTACAGTTTGCAGAAAAAATAATAGAGCAGCTCAATTCATTCTTTAATTTCATTAAAACCATTTACATAGGCTGGGTTGATGTTTGGTATGTGCATGTAAGTGGGTGTGGTAGGACTTATTACATTAATGTGTTTGTTGGATGTCTATGTGATTAGGTATCTAAAATTGTTATTTAGAAGGCTTTGGTCATGTCTGAATCAAAGTATTTGTTCTGACCGTTTCGGTTATAGATTTGAAACCTAGATGTCAAACTAGTCATTTTGGAAGTTGGTTATGGTTCATGAATTAGCTTTGGTGGTTTATAATTAATAGACTGTAATGGGTCCATATTGTCATCATCTTGGGGACCGCTAGACGCATTACTCTGCAAATATGTTTCAACATCATATAGACATGTTTGTTCACTCACGTCATTAGAATCTCTAGATGTTGTCTTGATCACAACATGGCATCCTTTGCCAATAGGGTCCTCAACATAAAACACTTGTTGTGTTTGACTAGCTATTATAAAAGCCTTGACAGTAACACCAACGAAATGTGAAATTAGCAACTTAAAAGCAAATTTGAAGGTTGTATACAGCAGCTTAAATTTTAAAAATGAAGCAAGTACAATGTGTAAAAATCGTACATGTACAAATTAGTTCAAAAAATTACCTTAATAATTCAAGAGACATAATACAAAAGAAGACATGCACCAAAAAGAAAAAGATGTGAAAATTATATTAAAATATTTTCTTTTAAGATTCATCAAGTTCATGAATATTGTTTCTACAACCTGCTAATAGAAAGTGAAAAATAGGGAATGATAAGAAATGGGAAATTGTACCTAGACTTTCTCAGATAGATATATTTAACATTGCTCAAATTTTAAAAATAAAAAAATGAAGGAAATAGTAAACGTACCAACTTTCGGTCTCTAAAACCTCCAACAATTAAACAATCCTTGTTATGTTGTTGAAAAATTGAACAATCCTTGTTCCAGCCATGCACCAGAACATTCATGTTAGACAAATTCATCAGCTGTAATGCTAACACCACATTTCAACGAAGTTATCATCATCGAAAAGCAATAGGTAGTTTGGTACAACTGCGAAAGGAAAAGTGAAATAGTAGCATTAGTTATTAAAAATGTTGTATAAAGTTTCAAACATGGTTGAATCAAGCAGTATGAAATGAACTGATCAAATGGGTGAGCAAGTAAGACACACCTAATAATCATAGCTAAGGTAGTAGCCACTCAGTATCTAATGATCATTTATTGAATTAAACCCATCAAGATACTATCATATCCTATTTTTCTATCAGACTACAAGTTCATTCCATGTGAACATCAGCCTACTAGGATTAGTTGTGCCACATAAAAACAAAGTTGAACATACAGAAAAAGAATATCGTCCAAGTTTCCCTTGATAACTTCCAAGATATATTAGATGATCATCTGGGACAAAAATGAAACTTGACAAATTTAAAAAGCCAAAACAGTCAACACTGACACAACCCAACCATCAATCATCATAACAAGGCCTAAACACAAATAGTAACGTATCACAAATTCAGAATCAAAACCAAGCCATCTCGAGCTCCATTTCGAACTATGAATGACCTGTTGGCCCTGTTTCCTAGAACAATATATGGCTGAGTGGTTTGAAGGTCAAACACCGATCAAATAAGGTCTTTAGACGGCATAACAATACTCGTCTTGGGTTATCTTGTGACAGAGCCATCATAACTCCGCTTTGAAAGCTTCTTATGTTCATTCACCAATTATGATATAGTCTAATGAAGCAAAGAAAGCTGAAAAACTTAAAACTTGAGTCATATATGTCTCACAACCAACCCGCTAGATTTAAAAAACAAAATTGTGACATTTTAAGCTCAAAAAGTTTTTTAGTGGTTATTTTCACAGTAATTTACAAATAGAAGATAACATAGTAAACAAAAAATTAGCAAGATTTCAGAAAGTACAGAATGCTGAGCTATGGCAAATGAACATGAAAAATAGCATAATAGAACCTACAGAAAAGTGACTGAGCTATGGCAAATGAACATGAAAAATAGCATAATAGAACCTACAACTGCGTACCAACATGTCAAAGAATTCCCTTGTTAAACGGGCGTCCATGTTCCATTTTGTTGACTTCCTGTACTGTAAAATCAAAACTCAACATATCATCATGGCTTTAAATTATAATAAGATGCTTTTCGTAATTCAAACGAAATCTTTTCAATCAAATCAAGAGTTGCAGTATGATTCTAATGTGGCAATATAAATGGTTTATGCAATTTTACATGGCCAAATGGGAGACATCAAGGAAACCCATTCATGATTAGAAGTGTTGAAAATTATACTTTCACGTAATTTATTACAAGAAAGGAAAAATGCATACACATGGAATGATCTCAATAGCGTATATTTTCCTCTCAAACTCATTCATATCAATTAGCAAATAATCCATCATACATCTTTTGGTTGCGAGTCTTTTCTACTATGAATCTATAATATAATTCTATACAGGTAAATCATCATATTGTAAGCAGAATAATTGAAGAAATTTATAAATAACATCAACCAGCCCTTTTTAGTAAAAATACTCAGCATATGAAGATAAATACAGTCAACAATTATCTACGACTTGAATTAACTTACTGCTAATTATTGCGCCCGAAAATATACACATATAAACAAAAAAAGAAACAATTTTTCTATAAACCCTAGAACTACAACCGGACCAAGGGTTTACCTTGGACACTGTACCGCTGTGGGCATTTCATGGAGGCGGCGACTACTGATGTGTGAGGGAGAAGTTGCAGTCCACAAGAAGATATGAAGATATGGAGCCATGGAGGGAGAAGTATGATTTTTAATTTGGGTAAAAACTACAAGCGGGAAAACTTTTGGGGGTAGATCTACAGCGGGAAGGTTGGAAAAATAGAGAGGAAGGTAATCTTTTTATTTTTTATTTGGATGCAGTACTTTTGGGATGGCTAATGATATTTTTCCAACGTATTTTTTTATAAATCCACCATAATAATTTATCAAAATAGATGGTGGATTTATTATAACCGTTTGGGGATTAAACTTTGGGGAGGATATAAGGGAAGCGCTTATTTGAGGAGAAACATAAAAGGATTATTTATTTTAGGATAAAATCTTTATAATTTACAATAATTACTTGTTGCATTTTGATAATATTGCATCTTATACTTATATATTTCACTGCATTTTAACATCATTTTATTTTAACACTTATAATTTTGTTCTAAATTACAGTAAAATAGGCTTTCTCATCCTTCTCCTCTTATAAAGCCCTATCTGAACTTTACCCTATTACTTTTACTTACAAATTTGTTAATGAAACTTAAAAACTACTTGTATTAAGTTTCCTTATAATTATCACATACACCAATCATATTATAGACTAGTAAATTGTCTGCATAATGTAGCAACCACAAATTACAAAATCTGATAACAATGGTCATGTGTTACTAGATGGTATCACATGTGTTACTCGCTGGTAACACATGTGTTACTCGCAATGTTGGTGAAATAAATAGTGACACTTATTAGCGGTGGTTGTTAGCGATGATGGCCTACATCTCATTCACGAGCTACTAATTAAATTCATCCAATATTCTTTTACTCTGTAACTTTTAGCCGATTTTTTAACACTAGTGAAATTTTAAATGTATTTATAAAGATTTTTATGTAATCTTACACGATTTAATCTCTCTTTTTATTCATTTCTTAATAATTGTTCAATTTATTAGATCGTCAAATGTTTAATGGTATAAAAGAAGAAAGTAAGCATTATAAGTGTATGAATAATGTTTGATTGTTATTTATAGATGATTTTGACTTCACTATATTGTTATGAGTCAAATTTGACTCGTTGTGATAAATATATGCATTTTGATTTGCTATAAAACAATAATAGAAAGAAACCAATAACTAAATAGCCGCCTAGCGGTAAGGGCAGCCCATGACCTCTTTGAGGTCATGGGTTCCAAACCTGTCATGAGTATTGTTTATCATAAATGTACCTAACACCAATGAAACGTATGACTCACAAAGTTAAGGCTTAATCGGCGCGAGTTCCATCTCGGACTTTGTAGTATATGTGATGGAGGTGATTTGCCTGACGATGTTGGACATTGTGGGGTTCGATCGTGCTCCATTATCATATGGAGCGGCTCCAATGGGTGACTTAGATATCCATTTTTTAAATAAAAAGGAAAAAACTCAATTATACATTATATATATGAATATTTGAATAGATATTACGCAAACCTTATACGGAGTATTCGATAACACTTTATCAGTTTATAGTATACATGTATGTGAGTATGTAAATGTATACGTATATATGTATGCATATATGTATTTCGGGTGAGAATGAATAAATCTATGGGTGAAAAATTGTTATCCATATATTCGATCCACTAATCATTCGCATCCACACATATATATATATATATATATATATATATATATATATATATATATCATATTCATCCATTTAGATCATCCATATCCCCACTAGTTAATGGATCAAATGAATATCTAATGGATTGAGTGACCATTGTCATCCTTAGTAGTCGATGACAATTTAAGATAGATAATGATTAGCAAAGATTGTGATCCAAGATAAGATAGAAGGAATATAAGATCATTATAGTTGTTAAAGAAAAAAAGAACTTATTTTGTATTTTCAGTTAAGCGTAAATTTAGAGTACACGGAGTGGGTACCGTTTTATCGCCGTTCACCATCCAGAACGCCGACCCACGGCGTTCCCCCACTCCGCCTCGCCGTTCTCACCGGCGTTCGAGTGCCAGCGTCAGATTCTCGACACCTTCAAATGCAACGTTTACCTTTTTTTATATTTCTTTTCATTTTTTATACGTTTTCCTTGATTTTGTAAAATATGTTTGTGTGTTTTTTTTTGTTGCAGGTGTGTGTTTTTTTGCGAGAGAGGAAGAAGAAAGTCAACAGTTTTACCAAAAGCCATCTTGAACCTCAGTTTTAATAAATATCATTTTATACAACAAATATTTGCACTTAACCTTCAACTTTTACCAAAAGTCAACTTTTACCAAAAGTTAACTTTTACCCCTGGTTTAATAAATAAAATGTTGTTTTATTTGATTTATTTGTTTTTAAATGTTAATTAATATAATTATTTACATTTAAAAAACACATAAAACAAATAATATAAATTTCCAGAACACTGTCCAGAACACTGTTACCACTCCACAAAATCCTCACCATAAAATTCTCACCCAGAACACTGTGTTTAGGCCGTCACCACTCCGTGTGCTCTTATAGAAATGTAACACTTATTTTAAGATGGTGGAATAAAAATTTGATACGATAGTTCCTCATAATACACTTTAAATTTTGAATATTGAAATATAACTTGTTAGTCTTAATTTTATGATTATTATCTTTAGATTATTCTTAAATATAGTATATCCAACCATAATTTTTAAAATTAAGAAACGTCCTCATTGTTTCTCCTAAACCTATCTTTGTAACTACTACTACTACTAATTTTTTTTAAATGTTTTTATTAAAACTTTGAATATTTTAATTCCCTCTGATTGTTTATCTCTCCCAAAATACAAAATAAATTCGATTCGCCCGCTACTTTTATCGCTCGTTTACTTTCAAAATCCAATCCAATTAGGGCTCAAATCAAAACCATTCAGCAACCCTCTGCTCTCGTCAAAGAAATCCCAACAAACCTCCCTGTTTGACGCAACCTCTCTTATATTCTTAAATTATAATAATCATGGATCGTTTTTGGAGTTTATAAACAAGAAAAGGTTAAATTGATCAGGCTTTTGGCTCGAGTAACATTCACCGTGCACTTCATAAGGTACGATCGGTTAGCTATTCATCTATTACTTATTTTTTTGATATAAAAGATTTAGACGCTAATGTGTTTATTATGCTTTTATGTTGTTTATTGAAAGTTTCATGTTTAGGCTGTATATAAAATCGTATATGCTTATCATTCTTGATTAATCGGATGGATAACAAGTACAACTCTATTTTTAGCCATAATCTTACGAAAGTATCAAGCTACTCTTATTATAAGATTTTTTGTTCATGATTTATATATGAACATCAATTATATGATGGTTTATTTGAATGTAATCGCTGGTCTTCAAATCTTGACTTCACAACATGTGTATCTTTATCATTTTCACATATATTTGGTGGATTATGTATACACTTGAGATCCTGGTTTGTAAAAACTACTCCGTACTTATTAAACAGTCTTTGTTTATTTCTATTTTATGCGTTTGTTTTTCTAACGGATTCTAATTAAGACATGTCACTATATTGTGTGGGTGTAGCCTCATTGTATGAATTTGGGCCATTAGTGCTAAGATAAGCATTTATCTTTCATTGTTTTAATCTAAATTTTAGGGTCCTGTATATAACTATATATAATATATTGATATGTCAACTTTCCATTGATTCTATATTTACGGTTTACATATTGTGGTCTTCTTCATCCAGTTTGGACTCTTTCTAGTCTTTGTTTTCCAAAATGACAATTCAATTGCACAAAAAACAGTAAATAAGATCTAAGTTTTCAAGTTTGTGTTCGGCTTCGTGAGTTATAATGTTTTTGGATTTGGATTTGAATACCTTTCATTTGAGATTCATATAATGTAATAGACGACCTTTTTTATTCTAACCTGTTTTGACTAATTTTTTCAACCCACCTGTTTTGACGCGTACTAAAAGATGACCCATCTTACCCTAACCTGTTTTGACATATTACCCACCCTGTATGACTAGCTTACACAAACAATGGCTACTCATGGAAAAACTAAAAAAGTACTATTTATTTTTGGAGGTTATCTTCATGTTATTGTTTTGGAATGGTTTGCTTCAATCTTTGCTACCTCAATAAGTTGAGCATTATGCACAACATGTATACTGCTCTTAATAATATATGTAAAGTTAACATTTCAAAACTTCAGTTTAGGCCCAACTGATCATGCTTTGACTTCATTGTTGTAAGAAGTATGTGATAAGTATATGCTATATAGGCAATGCTTTGACAATTTACTTAATCAAAAACTTTTGTGACGTGCACTCCATATTGTGATCTTAGCTAAACATTTGTGACTTGGAAGAAAGCCGTGAATGGTGGGGAAGCTCGTTTGCGTGGATGCATAGGGACTTTGGAAGCTTGCTGCATTACAAACAGGTTCAAGGATTATGTGTTGACCAGGTAGGCTCTCTACTAATTTGTATTAGCTCCAAAAGTTGTGCTTATTGTAATGAGCCCACTTGTACAAAGTTATAGTGTAACCTCTTAATCAAGATTAAACCATTATGAGTTATTACTTATTAGTAGCCCACAACTCAGGCTTATAAGTGGCTCATTGAGCTACATACCTACATTGTCCATCATGAAAACGAGCCCATTTGTAAAACACTTGATGTATGCATGCCGATTTGGAGGTTAATATATGCATTATTACTGATACATGTTTTCCTCATAGTTCTCTTAGCCTCTTAGGGATTGGTGATTCCCACCAATTCAGGCTAAAGAATTGCTGTCTTTCAATGTAGTATTTCCCTTACTGATTATGAAACTGCAGCAAGTTATCTTGATTGGGAGGTATTTTGTTGTACATTGTACTAGTCTTTTTGAACTTTCTTGCACAATAAAGACTTCCATTCCTTACTCCCATATTCTAACTTAGTTTTTTCAAGCTTTCTTGTATCCATCTTATTTTCCGGGTCAACCAGGGTTTTCAGGTTGGACAAAGATAGAGGCCATTAACTCGCTGATGCAGTAAGCTGGTTACAATGGCACCATAATGAAATCATGAGTACGCATATCAAATGAGCCATTACCAGAGCACGGAAAATATAGGATGCACCATGGCAAGTACGTGAGCTATGTTAAGCATACGTACTCAGGTGATTAGCAGGAAGCTATGCATCATCGAAGTAAGTTGTTGATTATATTATATTATATATCAATGTTTAAGTGTAAATATTAGGGTGACACTTTTACCTTTGTATTAATTGTAACTAATTGCTTCAAATTGATACTAAATCTAGGTGCTTATTAGCTATAAGTGTGTGCTTTGATTCAGAAGTATGGCATATCGTATTTCAGATCTGATCTGTTATGATCTGGAACTGTGGCGTATTATATTCCGATTTCATCCAAACTCTTATTTCAGTACACAAAGTTAGTAGCCGATACAAATTGTTTGTTGTTGAATATATAGGGCTACGATCTTTATACTTATATACATATTTGTTTGACTGTAGGTGGAGCTCGAGGATGATGTATGATGGCTCAAGACTATATTTCTATTTGTTTTTTTCTGGGTACTTTTTAATTACCTTGTGATCATTATTAAATCTAGCAAAGGTTTCTGATCATTGTCAGAGTTACTGAAGAAAATATACAAGTTCATATCTATCTATTATATCAGTTTCCAAAGCAAAGATGTTATACACAAACTTCGTTGTGTCAACAGCCCGTAAAGCGATGCATGTCATGAGTAACCATGGATGGTGCTCACTTCTGTGGATAAATTACACCAGTGACAGTCATGTAAGTTTGCTGGTTTTAAACTAGTATTAAGATTATAAGAGAAAATATTGCATTCAGGAATAGTCTTCGATAGATATTTCATATGCCATAACTTTTATGAAAATGCTTGTTAGGATAATGTTGTTGATTTTATAAGGCAGGACGGGTACTAAAGCTGCTTTCCTGTGACTATGTTGCCCAAGTAAGTAGTGTCTTTCTTTTGCTAATGCTTTTCTTATGGGAATTGATTCGTCAGTTTCGACCCATCTATTTATATTGGGTTCATTTGGGCTGTGGTTTCGACCCATCTATTTATATTGCATTCATTTGGGCTGTGCTTTATCTCGAATATTATGGGTAAAAATGTTTGCTTCCCACCTTTCTTCAAAAAATCTACTTCTCTGTGGATCCTTCCCCTTTGTATAGATGGGGCAAGTACATTCGAGAACCTCAAAAAATTTAAAAGCAAAACGACCTAATTGGACCCGCTTGAACTTGAATCCAGCTGAGAGTTACCTACCTTGCCCCAATTTTTTTTTTCTTGCCACACGATATTATTACTTTTTATAGTTCGTTAACAGAAGCATTCTGTATAGCAATACTAGAGGCTACTAGTTGTGGATTATTGACAGTGAGTACACGAGTTGGTGGTGTTCCAGAGGTGAGAATTCAAAGATTTTGCATTTGCATTGATAGCGAATACTTTTTCTCCATTACCTTGGCTTCTATTTATAGTTCATGCTAGAATGACTTTCTTTTCGGTTTACAGGTTCTACCAGATGATATGATTGTTCTTGCTAAGCCAGATCCTAGTGATATGGTACATGCAATTAAGAAGGCAATACGGATACTTCCTCAAATAGATCCACAAGAGATGCACCTTCGTGTAAGTTTAATTTGTAAGATAATTCCAGTTGTCATCTGGGCTGTGCTTTCGTCGTCTATATGCTGACCGGTCTTTACTACTTGTATAATTTTGACCCGTGTATCCAAAAAAAATGGGTCGATTTGGGTTTTATCTCTGAATAATTGGTTAGGTTACAGAATTGAACTAAATTCATAGGGTCAAACAGGCTGAAGTTCATCCAAAGTGTAATGTAAATGCATCAAAACCTCCTTAATCATTCTATTTAAAACGGCTTAATATTCTGTAATAATATAGTTTTGTAGTCATATATAACATATTATCTGTTTATAGGATTTAAAAAGGTGGATAGAAAATGCCTTCGTAGATCAGCACAACCCTTGAGAAAGAACTACTTACTTTGATGAAAATAAGTTGTGACCCATTACACAACCTGTTCTCTTTTTTCGGTATCCCCATGTACTGATACTTGTGTATTCAATAGATAAAAGGCATGTATAGTTGGCACGATGTTGCAAAAAGAACGGAGATTGTGTATGACCGTGCCATGAGATGTTCAAATCAAACGCTATTGGAAAGGCTCCCACGGTATGCACTTGTTAAGTACAATTATTCTTTCACCTCAAATCAAGTGATCATGAATTCATGACATGAATACATAATTTGAAAACCTATTCGCCCCTGTATCTTCTAAAATGCTATATATCATTATGGCTGATGCCATCATTATATATGCTTATACAGATACAGAAACACAAGTCTTTTTAGTTTAGCTGATATTGTCATTTTGTTCGATTTTCTGTAGGTACCTAACATGTGGTGCGTTGGCAGGCAAGCTTTTTTGTGTAGTTATGATCATTGATTTTTTACTATGGCGACTATTACAACTATGGCAGGTATGTGTGTTCCCATAACTCTACAAAATGACCACCCGTTCAATTTGTAGTAATGGTATTTGTATAAAATCTCCATAGCCCAATTCTGAAGTTGAGCTGGTACCTGATATAAAATAGATGGAGAGCAAACAGGAATCAGAAAATGATCATGGTACCGCATAAACCCAGCAGATCCAGTTGCAGTACAAAGGTTCATTATTGGTATCACTGATCATTACTACATCCATGTTCGCTAATATCTTGTAATACTTGCTAACCAGTATATAGGTATACTTAGATTTGAAATATAATATTGAAAACCTGCGGTCTGAGCAGATTAGAAATATTGTAATTCTTCTGGAATAGGAAAAAATATGTCAAGCTGAGACTCATGAGTGAAGAGGAAGTATGTCTTGTAGAAGTTTCAACTGAATTATTTTGGCAGAAAGAAAATGGTTAAACATATATTGCAGGCTCCCATTGTGAAGAAGTACCTGGCTAAACTTTCGCTCACATCTTTCACATGCTTTTTCGGATTGCTCCAGTTCATGGTCATAGCAGCGTTTTTCGAGAGGGACCTGGAGAAATGGAAGATCAAGTCCGGGGAAAATCAACAAAATCAAAGAAATCAGTTGAATCGTCATTTGAACCAAATGTCTAGCATTGCAAAATAAAATCAAGGGTCTTGGCGTGGATGTAGTTTACGTGGAGACAAGTATTCTATGCAATCCATTTGCTCAAACCTTAAGAACTCTTGTTCTATGAGTGTTGTTTAGCAAGTGTTTAGTGGAAACATTTAAAATAGTTGATTAGTTAATCTTTGCAGCCGTTTGATTAGATATAGAATTCATATTGTTGTATTCATTTGATTTATAGAATGGTTAATGCAATTTGACACAAATTAGTGATTTGTTATATGTGATTAAAAGATGTACTTACATAATATGGTCACACTTTGTGGCCACTGTTTGATCAATTCGTTGTGTGACTAAATGTTACAAAACGTCACACAAACAAATTCAAGTGGCCATTGGATGAACAATAGTCACACTAAATACACGTTTACTTGACTTTAAAGAGCATATGGTCACACTTATTAGCACTTTTGGCTACTTTTTTCTTAATTTTATGTGACCAAACCCCAATATAAAACAATCGTTGTGTGACTAAATGTTACAAAACGCCACACAAACATAAAATTCAAGTGGCCATTGGATGAACAATAGTCACACAAAATACACGTTTACGTGACTTTAAAGAGCATATGGTCACACTTATTAACACTTTTGGCCACTTTTGTCTTAATTTTATATAACCAAATCCCAAAATAAAGCAATCGTTGTGTGACTAAACGTTGCAAAACTCCACACAAACATACAATTCAAGTGGCCATTGGATGAATAATAGTCACACAAAATACAGGTTTACTGGACTTTAAAGAGCATATGGTCACACTTAAATACACTTTTGGTCACTTTTGTCTTAATTTTATGTGACCAAATCCCAATATAAAACAATCGTTGTGTGACTAAATGTTACAAAACGCCACACAAACATAAAATTCAAGTGGCCATTAGACTGACAATAGTCACACAAAATACAAGTTTACTTGACTTTAAACAACATATGGTCACACTTATTAACACCTATGGCCACTTTTGTTTTAATTTTATGTGACCAAACCCCAATAAAAAACAATCGTTGTGTGGCTAAATGTTACAAAACGCCACACAAACATAAAATTCAAGTGGCCATTGGATGAACAATAATCACACAAAATACACGTTTACTTAACTTTAAAAAGCATATGGTCACACTTATTAAAACTTTTTGCCACTTTATGATGTATGTGACTAAATCATCAAAAAAACAATTGTTGTGTGACTAAATCATTGCAAAGGCCACATATATTATATATTCATGTGGCCAAAGGACGGACAATAGTCACACAAAATACACACTTACTTGATTTTACCAATCATATGGTCACACTCATTAACAGTTTTGACCACTTTTTGCTTACTTGTATGTGACTAATTCCCTAAAAATACATTCGTTGTGTGACTAAATAATCAAAATTCCACATGTATTATATATTCATGTAGCCAAAGGATGAACAATAGCTACTCTCAAAAACCGCTCGTGTGACTATAAAGTGTTTACGGTTACTAAAACTGATTCAACCAAAATAAACTTGTACATAATTAGTCACACATTTTATGATTTTGGTTACTTATTTTAAATGGATACGGCAACTAACTCGCTAATGTCACCGTATGCACCCTATGGTCGCTCGACCTTTCGTCACACCTACGTTAAAAAACCAAGTGTGACTATATGCATATCGTCACACTTTTTTGGTGTAACGAAATCTCAATTTTGTTCTAGTGATATGACAACCATCTAGTCCCGAATGGACTACGACATAAACGGTTACCTAGTAACCACAAAGTAATCATACTCCAAACAAACAATACGGTCAGAATGTGACTACAATGATAAACCGCGACACAGTCATGGATTGACTGCCCTTCAACCCCGTTATAAGACATGTCTAATACCTACTCGATAGATTCCTCATACGTACATTGCTCCCCAGACTCCACACGACCACGACTTCACACGAAATTTCGGGACGAAATTTTATTAACAGGGGGAGAATGTAACACCTCGTCAAAAAGTCAAATTTTCGCGCCAAACTTTAATTTTAAATAATTGTATTATTATATGCAATTGTAACCAAGTAATCAAATTTTGGTAAATAATGTTTAATCACAAAGATTTAACATTTAACATTTGGACAAAAATATTAATCATTCGAAAATACAAGTCGTTTTAATTAAAAACGCATCTTAATTATCCGTGACCACTCAAAAACAAAACAATTAAACTTTTGTTTTAAAATAGTATTTTTATAAAATACTCTCACTAATAAACATTTCGAGATAATATAAATAAATTTTTAGAATTTAAAATAATATTTTAAATTACGATCGGGTACGAAAACACGGATATTTTATACCACAATTGGAGACGAAGCGGGGGAAAACCCCCTCCCCTCTCTTTTGGATCAGCCATCCCAAACACCCCCTCACTCTCTTTTTCATTTTCATTTTTCTTCTTCTTTCTCTATCTCTTTCTCTTTTCTTTCACCAAACAACAACAATCATCATCATCAAAAATCGGAAATCATCAACATACATTTTCGGAATCACCATCAAGTGAGAAACAACATTAACAAAGGCACCACCCTCATTTTCTTCCTCGTTTGGCCTCGATTCGCATTTGTAAGAAATTCCTAAATTTTTAGATTTAATCATTTTGGTGTAATGTTTTGGTGTAATAATGTTTACACAACTTAGTTATAACTTAAACAACAAAGAAAACATGATTTTTCAGCTTAAAAATGCGTTAGATTTGCAATTTTGGCCGGAAAAATGCGACAGCCGCGAGTTTCTGGGCTGGTGTTCATCTTTGCGACACAACGCTTGTGTCGCATATTATGTCGCATAAACTACCCATGCGACACAACGCTTGTGTCGTATCCTTATGTCGCACCTTGTGTCGTATTCCCATACGACACAACCCTTATGTCGCTATTGATTTAGCATCGCAAGCTTTTGCGACACAACCACTGTGTCGCAGAGCTCTTGTGTCGCACTCTATGCGACACAACCCTTGTGTCGCATGACTAATTTTTGTGTCGCATGTTATGTCGCAGAAAACAGAAAACAGCCACATTTTTCTAAGTGTCGGGAAATGTTTTCAAATGACAATTTAAATATGATACGACTTATACTCAAAACAAATATACTTTATAAATTATACGAAAACTCAAACCTAATAATAATATGAATTATTATTACGAATCATCAATAACGAACCACACTTACAAATATACGAAATCTCTCGTGTTTAGGACACTAGGAGATTATACTTGGCACGACTCGTTACCCTAGGACGCTAGCTCCTCAGGTGAGTTTCATAGCCCCATTCTTTCAATTACTTTACTGTTTTCGGGGTGAAACACATGCTCAATAACCGTTTTCGAATTATAATGACAATCTTTTATAATTCACACTTGCTTATATTACTGTATGTAATACAAATGTGTAATACTTAGGAATTACACCCTTAATATTGTTATGGAACAATATCACTGACTAACCTAGTTTGGGTTACCGTTGTACACTATTAGATTGTTGACCAACAATCTCCATACAAGACTTAGTTGGGTCATTAGTTTACATTGACATGTTGTCAAGGGACGATACCATCAATCACATTAGAACATGTTAGTTCTACCTGAGCTGGATAGCATCAGTACTTATACAGGACTAGTTGCCTTGTAGGAACTAAGACTGTACGTACGCCTTTGGGTTTCAGGATTTAAACCGGACACAGTTACCATGCCAACCAACGATCTCAATATACTTACTAGGCTTTAGGCTACAAATAAACGATGGCATACCTTCATGCGTTTGTATGATGTACGACTGCATGTGTTGATTAACATATATATACTATTTTACAATTTCGAATTACATCAGTCGGGCAGTCGTGGTACTACTGACTCAAACATTATTTGCGAGAACAACGCCAGAATGGCACCCTCATATTTTCACTCATGACTAGCTATCACGACGATGCCACGGTAAAGTGTGCACAAAACGATGCCACGGTATTGCAGTGGGCACAAGTACGATATCGCGGTATAGCGATACAAACTATGTGGCACGGGCTTATGCGCTGTGATCTACACACACACACACAATCAATGGATCAGCGAGTTATACTCGGGATTCACAATAAGTTAACGGGTCGGTGGAGTTTCCATGCGAGGCCGTTAGCTCGATTTAATATGTCTGGGTTAGCTTATACTAACTGGGTAAACGGACACGCAAAACAATTTCAATCATAGATCTGCGGGTCTACAAACAATTGTTGCTGGATGCAACACATTATACATATTCAGACATAGTTCTGCGGGACTACAAGTAAACGTTATCATATGACGTGGTCATACAATTACTCAATAGTTATAGGCATGTATTGCCTCATGTTTATAGACACAACTATTACCTGTTAGGTATCAAGGCATGGATTGCCATACATATATATGTACTTAGGTACACGACTCAAATCGTTTAGGTATGAAATACCTCGAATAGACGTATACACATTAGTGTTACAACTTCAATCTAACACATATCAAAATCGTAGATTTTGAACTACTTTTTAAAAACATATAAGGTTTTATACTCAATGTTACAACTAACAAATCCTATGAACTCACCAGCTTTATAGCTGACTCATTTTAGCATGTGTTCTCAGGTGCCCAACATGATTAGGAATTACTACAAGATTATGCTAGCTCGAGTCGCATGATTTCAAACAATTGGGACTACTCTGCATTTACTTTTGTATTTTCAAATTATGTATTTGAAATTTCTATTAAACTCGCCACGTTGTAAACGTTCTATTTGGTGAAGGTATAATTATTTTCAAACGTCTCATTTAGAGTCGTTCATTATGTATCTTATGCTGTGATATTTAATTTGGTAACACCCGACCCGACCGCTTCCGCAAACCGAAATTTGAGGGTGTTACAGCACACAATTTCTTGTGACATTGGAACCAGTGTTTTATGTTGGACCCTAAGTTGTAGGAATTAGTTGGACCCGAAACGTTGGCTAGTTCACATTCAATTTAATATTCATTGAAGAATTTGGTATTAAGTTGATATAACAGAAATCACAATTAGATAATTAATGTGCAAATGAATCAGAGTATATGAATCTGAGTGGAGTTATTACATAGTATTTGTTCCTTCCTATTGTACATTATTATTTATTTTAATTTTAGTTTTATTTAGTTTATTTTAATTTGTTATTTTACAAAACCTTTGTTCTAACGGAACTAAAACGTTACCCCCCCCTTTCTCTGTAATTTAGAAGATTGTTTATTCTTTTTATTCCATTTTCCCTGTATTCGAATCTGACTTACTAAATCTATATTTACATTTGATCGGGTATTCTTGCCTGGTTGCTTGGAAGTATTTATTAGGTATTTCTATTTATAAATTATAAAACAAGACGCGCTTTCATAGCACATCAATGATGATGGATGGCGATTTTGATGATGATTATAGGGGTGTTATGGCAGCTGAAAATCTCAGAAATTAGAGAGGGAGGAGGTTGGGTTTTGAGAGAGAATGAAAGGAAAAGAGGTGGAGTGTCGGTGATATATGAAAAATGAAATGAGTGGGTTCTTTTTGCATGAAATTTTAGAGGTGAAGGTGGGGGTGGCACATGAGGTGGCCGGCCCCCTTGTGGTCCCACAAGGGTGGGTGAGTTTTTCAACTTGTTTTCCAGAATGTGTTGCGTACGGTGTTCGTTTTCTCGTTCAATTCGACGTTTATTTATACGTTAAATGTTTAATACGCGTGTTTTAAATGACGATTTAAATCTTGAAATTTTTATTTGAAATATTTAATATAACTACTTGAAAACATTTATGAAAGTGTTCCGTTAATTTACTGGTCTCGATTTACGTGTTCGTTTTATTGATGTTTAATCGCGTGGCGTTTTAATTAAACGTTTTTTGTTATCGTTTTTAAGATACAATATTTTAAATGAAAGTTTTACTTGAAATGGTTTATTTTGAATTTATAAAATATATTTTGGCTTTCACTTGATTGTCAGGCGCGCTCTGCGCATTTTTGTAGTGTACGGGTTACTTTATACGATATGTTTTACATTTTAAATATTATCAACATAATATTTAAAGATTTATAAATTTATTAAATAATTTCATATTATTTAATATTTTGTTCGCCAACGTCCGTATTAATGGACGGAAATAATGGCCGATATAAAATGACACGATTCAAATTAATCATGTAAATGCGCATATATAACAATACACGTAATGATACATACAATTAGCCTAATACAGAACTGATTACATGTATTACTAGAATGATTAAGACCTAATAACTAGTCCTAATTTGACGGGTATCACACAAAACCCCCAACATTTACTTTACTGTACAAATTACTTGCACTTGAATATAACTTTTAAATTCTCGTCCCTGTGTTCGAACCCGGACTTATCAAAACTGTATATAACACACGACAGGGTCCACTTCCCGGTTATGTATTGGTCTAATTGCGATATTTTCTAGTTCACTTTATTACGATAATTTTTAAGACTGGATCTAGCACATCAAGTTTTTGGCAATGATAAAGTCATAGATAACAAGTTAAAGTCATTCAAAGTCATTTAAAGCCTAAATTGGGCGAAAGACCAAAGGGGTAAACCGGTATGGAAGCATGTGGCATTCGCGGAAAGTAGTAGTGGAAGTTCAGAAAATTCGGCAATGATGGCGGAATTGAAAGCTTTGTCTTCTAAGTTTGATACTCAGTTTTGAACTCTCAAAGGAGAAATGAAGGAGCTTAGAGACGGTTGTGGAACTTGTGGCGGTAATCATGCCACGATTCATTGTATGCATGATGATCAACCAATGATGGGGGATGATGAAGATGTTAAGTATCTTCAACAAAACAATTACCAAGGCGGTGGCAATTAACAAAGAGGAGGATATCCCAACAGAAATTCTGGAGGTTTTCAAGGCGGATACAATCAAGGGAACCGTTTCTTTCGACCCAATCAAAATTACAACAAACAAAACTAAAACCAACCAAGAGAAAGCAACCCCCCTCCGGTTCAAAAACAGGAAGCTACTTTGTCACCTATGGAGCAAATGATGAAAGAATTCGTTTCTAAACAAGATGCATGCACCGAAAGATTGAAGGCTCAAATGACAAATCTGACGCTTAGTATGGAGCAAGGGTAGAAAAATCAACAAGCATCTATTCAAGATTTAGAAAGAAAGATGGATAGATTGTCTGAGGGACAAAACAGTAGACCAACTGGTGGTTTACCAAGCAACACGCAACAAAACCCAAGACAAGCATCCACAAGTGGCGGACAAAAACCATTCCAACCACCACCCGTAAGAACGGAGCATGCAAATGCTATCACCACAAGAACCGGAAAAGAGCTTGCACCTCCTCAAGATAAAAAGACAAATGTTTCTAACTCTGTTTTGCAGGATTCCGAGGAGCAAGAGATCGAAGATCTAGATGATACGTCTCCACCAACCGTTGTTCCGGTTTCACCTACACCTGTTGTCAAGGCATACAAACCAAAGATTCCTTACCCACAACGTCTAAGGAAAGAAAAGATTGCCGCCCAATACGGAAAGTTCGTGGACATGATAAAAGGCATTCGAATCAACGTGCCTTTGGTTGATGTTTTAGGTGGGATGCCCAACTATGCCAAATTCATCAATGATTTGGTGAGTAACTAGGATAAGCTATCGGAGGCATCGGCAATGTTTTTGAATGATGAATGTTCTGCGATTGTGATAAATCAAATTCCACCGAAGCTTGGTGATCCGGGGAGTTTCATTATATCTTGTACTTTAGAAAAGTTTATTACTTGTGATGCACTTGCCGATTTAGGTACTAGTATAAACTTGACGCCATACTCCCTTTATGCTAAGTTGTCCTTAAGATCCTTGAAACCCACACGTATGAGCATTAGACTAGCCAATAGATCATTCCAATATCCCGTAGGGATTGCGGAAAACATGTTGATTTAGGTAGGGCAGTTTACATTTCATGTGGACTTTATTTTTTAGGTAAAAGGGATTACCCCGGTGAAATGTATTACTATCAAAAAATTAAGTACAAAACGATGTGAATGAGTTCCACATCAACCTCGAAACAACCAGCAAGCAAAGCTCACACTACTATATGTATCTGACAGGCCATATACATTAATCTAAGCAACTAGT
Organism: Helichrysum umbraculigerum; assembly: GCA_949592205.1. Taxonomy (NCBI): domain Eukaryota; kingdom Viridiplantae; phylum Streptophyta; class Magnoliopsida; order Asterales; family Asteraceae; genus Helichrysum; species Helichrysum umbraculigerum. The sequence goes on along the minus strand of CATIUR010000002.1, from coordinate 92,176,332 downwards.
TGTAAAACATAAAAAACAACCATTACAAAATAAACGAACAACCAATAAATAACCCTTCTCTCCTAGCCATTAATTAAACAAGAATGCGGCAATCTCCAAGCATCAATCAATCTCGTCACTTGATCAGATTTTGTAAATCTGAATGTAAGCAACTTGAGCCGAACTGTAGTCAAAATAACATCACGAAGTTGTTGGACAGATCTGATCTCTTTTACAAACAATCGGTTGTTTCTTTCTTGCCAAATGAAATAGGAAGCAGCAGCGATAAGAACACGACCAATAATACTCCGAGTCTTCCGAGTCCGAGATATAGGCTGAATGTATGCAATAATATCATCCCAACTAGCCGAGATATGGTGCATACCCGCTAAACCTTTAACCAGATCCTACACCTGTGAAGAGAAATTACATTCAAAGAAAAGATGGTTATGAGAATCCGTTTGAAGCTTGCATAAAGTACATCTAAGCAGGTCTAAGTTGATAGATTCACCAACATCCCATTGCTTAAGAGTATCCTGCGTTTTAAGCTTTCTCCGCATGACAAGCCATAAATGAAAAGCGTGTCTAGGAATACAATGTGGGAACCACACGATATCAACCCAAGAAACCTCATCAGCCCGCTCCCTAATAGTATCCCAAACACGCGAAACTGAAAATTCCCTATCAACACCCATATGATCATGCCGTAACAGATTATCCTTCTGATCTGCATGTAACGACGGACATGGGACAGAATTGAGAATCGGAAATAAATCAAACCAATCCGAAGGCCATCTCCAAACACCATCTACAATCAGCTCAACTATTTTATTCTTAAGAGAAAAACCAGCATGCGTAATATGTCGAGGAGATAGATGAACCATTATTGGGCTACTAGTACACCAATTATCAAACCAAATATTAATGAGATTACCATCACCAATACGAAACCATACAAATGGCCTCACAACCTCACGAATTTGGAGCAACTTCCGCCAACCCCAACTAATACCAGCTCGAAGGGGAACAGCCCAAAAACTTCTACCCTTCAGTTTATATGAATGGATCCATTTAACCCATAGAGATTTCCTGTGGACTTTGTAATTCTAGAAATGGAGGAGGATAGTAAAGTCCCACTCTTTCTAGGATGACCCTTCTTACACACTGCTAATGCTATAATTCAAGTTAAAAACAAGCAATTGACCTTAGGAGTGGGCCAAGAAAGGATTGCTTTCACAGTTGATAGAGCCATGAAACATCCTTATTCTACTAACGATACTTGTTTTAGAATTGATGTTGTAGATGAGGCATTGGACGAGGAATTGCAGGGATTGCTTGGGTTGGACTCTGAACTTGCAGGTTTGTTGGAAACAGTGGAATAGAGAATGACTAAAGAAGAGGTGCTCATGAGCATGGAAGATAACATGGATGACGAGGAGCAACAAGATGAGGGTACTTTTGAGGAGCTTACAAGCGATGATAGGATGACGATAAAGACATCCTTTGTGACAACTCTCCAATTTAGGTAACAATTAACCTTAAGCATGTGTATTCTTATGCTAATTTTCTGACAAAAGAATTTGAACAATAGCTCTGATGTGAAAAAAGTCTAGCTAGCCCAAATTAATAATACGAAAAGTATTACAAAAATTGTTATTTATATAATTACATACTAAATACTTCTATAGTTAGTGAAACGCGAGTCCGAAAAATGTCTCCAAAGTGTTCTCAAAATCATTTCGAAATATTATTTAACTAAAATAATATATGAGAAAAATTTTAAAACGAAATAATATTGTATTTTAAACACATATTGAGCACGCAGAACATTTAAAATGTACAAATCATACAACAGTCAAAAATAATGAAAATATCATTATTCTAATTATAGATTATGAATCTGGGGAACATCTACAAAATAAAAATATAAAATGCTAAATTTTATATTGCACAAATTATACTCGTACCCAAAATTAACGGGTTAAATTTTTCCACCACACCACATTATTGGTGAGACCGGTTACTGTAAATAAGCCATACCGTTTCATTTTTATATATATCCAATTCCCTCCCTCTCTTACTCAGTGACTACCAACCTACAATAATTGACATATACACACACACCCTTTCCTTTGCTGCTTTCTTCTGAGATCACTACAACCGAACCAGCTGAAGAAATAGAAGCAAGGAAACAACAACAATCAAACTTCTTAATTAATTATAACAATAATCATCACCTCAAAATCGTCATCGTCATCATCGGTAGGAATCATCATCACTAAATCACTGTGAGAATTTAAACTCAAATTTCATATAGATATATGTTTGTTTTATATATATATATATATATTTCTTTGATTATATGTGAAAATTATGGAGGTAAAAGTTGCTATATTATGTTAAAAATGTTATATTGTGGTTGTACGTAACTCAATACAAGTTAAATTGGAGATAAAACATACATATATACTAGTACTCAACGAATTTATCAAAACGATTTTGAAAACAAAACGAATAAGTGTAGATACATGCATGTAAAACCTTACTTAGTTGATAACATATGAATATATATAAACTAAACATTATATTAACGAAAGAAAGTGATAGGTTACTGGTTGAGAACGTATAGTTGAAGTCCAAGGTCATAGGTTCGAAACCTGTGACATGTTTTTGATTCTTAATTTTCAGCTAACTCGCTACAAATACATATAGGTATAAACTTAATAATTAATCCAACGATGAGAACCACAGCCTAGTGGTTTGCGAAAAAGGCCAGGAGCAAAAGGTCACATGTTCGAAACCTGTGACATGTTTTGATTTCCATTTAATTTTTAAATTGACTTATATAAACACATATAAATATATATTGTGCAAAACATTAACTAGATAGGCCCTTAGCCTAGTGGTTAAAGCTTAAGTAGTAGTAGTAGTAGTAGTAGTACTAACAGGTTGCAGGTTCAAGTCCTGGACCTTTGTTCTTTTTTTTTTATATATACATTGTTCTTTTACTTATTTATTTATTCTATCTTAACATACATACATAAATAAATAATAAATATGTATATATATAAAATAATAAGTAATATGTATAAAATTGGAGTAACAGCGTATACCACAATTTTTTTTGTAAAATATAAATTCTTTTCAAACGAAATAAAATGTGTACAACGACAACGTAATAAGTTTACATTGTATACACCTATATATATATATATATATATATATATATATATATATATATATATATATATGTATATATATATATATGTATATATATATATATGTATATATATATATATGTATATATATATATATGTATATGTATATATATGTATATATATATATGTATATGTATATATATATATATATATGTATATATATATATATATGTATATGTATATATATATATATATACATTTGAGCAATAATTAATTGCGTAATTGATATAAATTGCACAATCAACAATTAAAAATGGGTAACAAACAAATTATTGAATATCATCACCAACGATTCGTACAAATTAAGAAATCAAGGTACTTATGTTAATACAATTATTTCGTATAGGTTGACATACCTTGGGCGCGCCATCCATCTGCTAGCATTCACATCACTACCACTACAGTGAGTTTACAGCCCCTACTTTTAATTGTTTTCTGCTTTTAAGCACAGGGGTGTTAAACATAGAAATTGCATGCCAACACATGCAACAAAATTATAAATGCTTGATTGCTTTATACAACTGTTGATTATTGAAATTACATTTTCACAACTGTTTTGGGAATTAGACAACGTATCCTAGTACGGACCTAGACTTGAAATGTATGCACGAAAGACCTTATGTCATGCAGACTGTAACCATTAGCTAGATGACTCTAGCCACTGAGTATACGAATAGTACTATTGCCGTGACGACCCTCCTATGGATTGGAGCGTATACTTACATGTCCTTCAGGCAAACAACATAAGTTTTGGTTGTGGTTTGTGTGACACCCGTCAAATTAAGACTAGTAATTAGTCGCGCCCTAACCCGAACCGCTTCCGCATCATAATTTGGGGGTGCGACAGTTTGGTATCAGAGCCTAAGGTTAAAGTGAACTAGGTTGCATTTAATGGGCCTAGACTATGACCGTTAGGCAGTATTTCCTTATTAGGTATGATTGGTTCAGGAATTACAGCATACGACTTTAATTTAACATAGCCTGATCAACTATGTACAATTAAGGAAAGATTATGTAAGGTATGAAACGATTATGTTGAACAGGGATACACTAGTTGACTCTGACCTCGAGAGAACCGGGACTCAAACATGTCTGTGCTAGACACCCAATAGGCTATTATGTGGTACTAAGTATACATAGATAGGCCTCGTTACAATCTTAGGCTATATTATATATATTATATGGATATAGGCCTCATTCTTTCTAACGCTTTGTCTCAGAATGGCAAACACACCACCCAGTTCGTCACGCTCTTAATCTAGGTCACGAAACCCAAAAGTGGCTAGGAGGGACACCAGGTTGCCTCGGGCTAGCCCATATTCCACTCACTTTACTCTACCGGACTTAGCCGCTAGGGTACACCATCACGATCAACAACTCCACGAGATGGATATTGAACTACAAGAAACTCGCGAGAACTGGAGACTCACAGCTATGGAGCGGATCGAGCAAGTCTCTGAAGATCACGAGCACACTGTCAACACCATGAACAATCTTCAAAATCAAGTGGGAGAAACAATCGAAACCATGGAGGTTGTCCACAACCAGGTGATTGGCAACCGAAATGAAATCTCTGTCCTACAGTCAAGGCTACATCAGTGCGAGACACGTCTAAGGGAAACCGAGGATGCCCTCCGAACTACCAACAGACTTGCAGAGTCTGTGAACCACCTCACTGCACTGCTGCCACAACTCAATCTACGTCAGAATTAGCTTAGGCTGAAATCTGTAATCTATTATGCTTTCGTAGGACCTATGTAATTCGACCGGATGTAACTATTCCAGGTATTTTTGTAAAAACATCTAATCCTGTAACTTTTGGAACTCACAACTCGGAATAGTCTATCACCTCTTGAACTCGTAATATCAATTGACAATTTCCCCTCGATTATTCTACATTATTAATGTTACATTGTGATGTCGTATGTTACCGCTTTTACATATATGCATCTATTGTAATTTTCATTCTGGTACAAATTCTTATGTACCTTTTGTTCTTTCTTGAAGAATCATGCCGCCCAAGAAGAAAAGTTACAGTGATGCCGAAATCAATGCCATTGTCTCCCGAGCCGTGGTCGATGCTCTGGCTGCTCGGAGCTCACAACGAAACAGTGATCAGACTGTTGACACCACCCCTGTCGTCAAACCTTGTTCCTACAAGGATTTTCTTAGCTGCAAACCACTTTATTTCAAGGGCACTGAAGGTGCTATTGGTCTAATCAGATGGATAGAACGTATGGAATCCGTCTTCAACCTCTGCAACTGTGCTGAAGAAAACAAGGTCAAGTTCTCTGCCTACACCTTTCAGGAAGGTGCACTTACGTGGTGGAACACCCACGCCAACTCTGTAGGCATCGAAATAGCAAACCAACTCCCCTGGGCTGAACTAAAGAAAAAGCTCAGAGAAAAATACTGCCCTGAAGAAGAACTGCACCGTCTAGAGGAAGAATTCTGGCACCTGACTGTGCAAGGGACTGATATTGCTGGGTATACCATCAAATTCCATCAATTCGCTTTGTTATGCCCGGGACTGGTTGATCCGGAGGAGAAGAGCATCAAGAGATACATTCGTGGTCTCCCGGAAAATATCCAGGGGAACGTCACCTCATCAAAACCAACCACTACTGAGAGTGCAATCCGTCTAGCACATGAACTCATGGCGCTGGTTGTCAGCCGTTAGACACCCAATACCTCCTCCAACAACAAGCGAAAACCCTCATAACACCAAAACCAACCAAACAAGAAAGCCAACACCATCCAAGTTTACAACACCAATTTTGAAACCAAACGCAGCTACACTGGGGACAGGCCATACTGTTCCAAGTGTAACTACCACCACGACGGTCCATGCAGTGCTCCCTGCAACAACTGCAGGAGGTACGGGCATTTGACCCGAGATTGCTGAGCTCCAAAATCCAACAACAATACCCAACAGCCTAAATCCTGCTATGGATGTGGAGAGGCGGGACATTTTAGGAATGAATGTCCCAAACGAAAGAACAAGGGCAACAACAACAACCACAACAACAATGCCAGAGGTAGAGCCTTCGTACTCAACTCTGGGGAAGCCCGTCAAGACCCGAATGTGGTCACGGGTATGTTCCTCCTCAACAACTTAACTGCTTCTGTACTATTTGATACTGGTGCCGATAGGAGCTTTATTTCTGATGAATTTTATCCACTACTTGACATCACCCCCGTGGCCTTAGATGTTAAATACACCGTTGAGCTAGCAAATGGCAAGCTCATAGAAACCAATAGTGTGATACCTAATTGCACTTTAAACCTAGCCTATGAAATCTTATCAATCGATCTTATGCCTGTTGAAATATGAAGTTTCGACGTCATTATTGGTATGGACTGGTTGTCCAAACACCGCGCTGAAATCGTCTGCTACGACAAGGTCGTTCGAATCCCTCTCGTCGCCGGTAGAACCTTGGTCATACAGGGGGAGACCGGTGGGACGAGAATCAATATCATATCTTGTTTGAAACCCCGAAAATTTCTGAGAAAGGGTTACCCAGCAATTCTCGCACACATCATGGAGAAGAAGTCGGAGGAGAAGCGACTTGAGGATGTGCCGATCGTTCGAGACTTTCCAAAAGTCTTTCCCGAAGAACTGCCTGGTCTACCACCCCCAAGACAGGTCGAGTTCTCAATCTATCTCGTGCCAGGTGCTGCACCTGTGGCCCGAGCACCATACCGTTTAGCCCCATCCGAACTTCAGGAGTTGTCCACCCAATTACAGGAATTCCTGGACAGAGGATTCATCAGACCGAGTTCTTCGCCTTGGGGAGCTCCGGTCCTGTTTTTTAAAAAGAAGGACGGTTCATTTCTAATGTGTATCGACTATCGAGAGTTTAACAAGTTAACCGTCAAGAATCGATATCCACTCCCGCGCATCGGTGACCTGTTTGACCAACTTCAAGGATCGACCTGCGGTCAGGTTATCATCAACTACGTGTTCGCGACACCGATATCCCGAAAACTGCTTTCAGAACCCGTTATGGGCATTACGAATTTCAGGTGATACCATTCGGTCTAACCAACGCACCGGCTGTATTCATGGACCTTATGAATCGAGTGTGCAAACCTTACCTCGACAAGTTTGTCATCATGTTCATCGACGACATACTCATATATTCACGAAACGAACAAGAACACGCGCAACATCTCAAAACCATTCTAGAACTGCTTAGACACGAGGAGCTTTACGCCAAATTCTCCAAGTGTGAGTTCTGGATACAAACCGTTCAATTCCTTGGACACGTTATCGACAGTCAAGGAATTCATGTAGACCCTTCAAAAATCGAGGCTATCAAAAATTGGCAATCGCCGACAACTCCAACAGAGGTACGGCAGTTTTTAGGACTGGCCGGCTACTATCGACGATTCATCGAGAACTCCTCAAAAATAGCCTTGCCACTCACGACACTGACTAAGAAAGACAAAAAGTTCGACTGGAGTGAAAAACAAGAGTCAGCATTTCAACTTCTGAAACGAAAGCTTTGCAGTGCTCCAATCTTATCATTACCCGAAGGCACCGATGACTTTGTGGTATACTGCGATGCTTCACATCAAGGTCTCGGTTGTGTGTTGATGCAACGAGACAAGGTCATTGCTTACGCCTCACGACAACTCAAAATCCACGAAAAGAACTACACTACGCATGACCTTGAACTTGGAGCAGTCGTTTTTGCTCTCAAAATCTGGAGACATTATCTTTACGGCACTAAGTGCACAATCTTCACCGACCACAAAAGTCTCCAACACATATTCGATCAAAAGGATCTCAACATGAGGCAACGTCGCTGGGTCGAGTTGCTTACCGATTACGACTGCGAAATCAAATACCATCCAGGGAAGGCAAATGTTGTTGCCGATGCCCTTAGTCGAAAGGAACGATCCAAACCACTTCGAGTCCGAGCCCTCAGTATGACAATTCACAACGATCTAAACAGTCAAATTCTCGCTACACAACTCGAAGCCTTGAAACCTGACAACATAAAAAATGAAGCCTTACAAGGAATGGATAAACAATTTGAAATCAAACCTAACGGAGTTAGGTGTTTCTTAAACTGAATCTGGTTGCCTAGTTTTGGGAACCTGCGAGACTTGGTGATGGATGAAGCGCACAAGTCCAAATACTCTATTCACCCGGGGTCCGATAAAATGTACTACGGCATCAAGGAATTCTATTGGTGGCCGAACATGAAAGCCAAAATCGCCACCTACGTCAGCAAGTGTCTTACTTGCTCAAAAGTCAAAGCTGAATACCAAAAACCTTCTGGTTTACTTCAACAACCCAGCATTCCTGAATGGAAATGGGAACAAATCGCCATGGATTTCATAACCAAACTACCAAAATCATCGAGCGGTTGCGATACCATTTGGGTGATCGTCGACCGTCTCACCAAGTCTACTCACTTCCTGGCAATCAAAGAAACCGACAAAATGGAACGCCTTACCCGAATTTATCTAAAAGAAATCGTAACCCGACACGGTGTTCCAATCTCGATTATCTCCGATAGGGATAGTCGTTTCACATCTCGCTTTTGGCAATCACTTCAAAAATCACTGGGTACCTGTTACAGCTGAAACGGTCGTTACGCAACAGCTGCAACGGGGTTTTAAATTTATAAAAGCTGGGGACCTAAATTCTACTTACACAGGTAAGTATAACTCAGGGTCGTTCTTAAGATCAATCGTATTGTGAAGCGGAGTTGTCCAGACAAACTTATTCAAATTAGTGATGGGTTTTTGAAAAGAGTTTTTGATTTGGTTTTTAGGTCCGTTTAAACTAAACTAATAAAAGCAGGAAATAAATAAAACAGTAAATAAAAGCTAGATAGGGAATCAGTAATGGAGAGTAGTGCTTGTTATGACTTCGTTAGCTTATGTTATGGGGTGATGTCTAGGGTTATTTATGAAAACGCCTTTTAAAGATTTGTGTCTTGCTTTTGCTCCAAGATCGGCCAAGGAGCGAATCATGCCTGAGTGATAGATAGAGCAGGGCAAGGTGAATCGACCTGTGTCTCCTAGTTTTTCCGGTAGGGTATTCTGGATGAGGCTGAGCATTCAGCATTTAGAGAGATTTTGGGGGTTTCAGAAACCTTGTCTTTAGTAGCCAGTATTCGTCGGATATACTTAGTGCAGGAAGGGATTCTAGACACGGTGTCCATGAATTTTCCGTCAAGTTTGAAAGACTTGGCATTGTACTTTTTGCATAGACGGTTCGGGAAAGGAACTTGCACCTCTCTAGTTGGAGTGGGTACGGATCTGGTCTCAACTGTCGGCGGGACAGGAGTATGTTCCTTTACTGGAGTGGAAGTAGTAGGAGGAATTGGTGTCTTTTCAGAGTTCAAGGTCTTTGCTTCTTCGATATGGGAATTATGAGTGGTGTTGCGGGGCAAAGATCCTTGTGGTCGAGTATCAAGACGTTGGGCTAACTGACCAATTTGATTCTCCAGGCTATTTAGTCGGTTCGTCATGAGGAGATTAGCCTGGTCTTGTCTATCTATAACCCCTTGAATGAGTTGTAGAAGGGTGTCGTTTGAACTAGTGACAGGTGCGGTAGGTTGATGAGGTTGGGTTGCACCAGGTATGGGTTGGTTAGGTGAAAATGGTTGGTTGTAGGTAAGTTGGGGTTGTTGTGGGTAAGATGGGTATCTAGGTTGGTGTTCGTATTGTTGAGGCAGTTGGTTGTTCCAAGGTGGATATTGGATAGGTCTACTAGCTGGTGGAGAAGTTTAAGCATAATAGACAGCTGGGTCCTCGTACGCAACCTGATATCCTTGAGTAAAAGATGGGTTGGTATGGTTCTGGAAGGATTGAATTTGGTGGACTTGCTGCTGCTGCTTCTTAAGCTCTCCAATCTGCTTCGTTAGGCTTTCTATTTGTTCGCTCAGAGATTTGATGGCTTCAGTTTGTTTGGAGTCATGGGCGGAGAGAGGTAAAGATGAGGATTGCTCATCAGACTTCCAATCTGAAACGCCCCAAATTCGTGAACATTTTTTTTTTTAAAGAATACTAATGAATTATAAATAATACTAACGACTTCTAAAGAATACTAACGAATTATAAAGAATACTAATGAATTCTAAAGAATACTAATGAATTCTAAAGAATACTAATGAATTATAAAGAATACTAACGAATTATAAAGAATACTAATGAATTCTAAAGAATACTAACGAATTATAAAGAATACTAACAGATTCTAAAGAATTCTAACGAATACTAACATATTCCGGACCAATTCATAACCCATTGGACTCATTTCCAGAATTTTACCTTCCAACACGCTCCATTACGTTATTGGGGCCAATAGCCCACATTAAAATGATTCGAACACTCATTTTGACACATTTTGGCATGTTGACCCGTTAAACTGCCCATTTTGACCCCTTTAGAAAAATAACAATAGTTCGACCCATAAACCTCTAGGGTCAACGTTCATTTGATAAATTCAATATTACTACCATTTCTTCACTACCAAAATCAACCGAAACTCAATACTTCCATTAAACCATATTTCCACTTCTAACTAACTTCAGCTGAAACATGGACCAAACTCAGGTTTTTAAACAAATTTCGGACACGCATAACTTTTTACTCGTTTAGAGTTAGACTCTAAAATTTTGCAGACATCTCCAACATGCCAAAATGAAACTTTCCCTTTTTACACTTTTTCAAAATAAGCATTTATCGAGAAAATGGACGTATTACCAATTTATGGCCATTTTGGACCATTTTGGTGAACAAGTCATATTCCAATTCACTTGGTTTTCGACTTCAACCTTTTGCACACATGTTCTATGATACAATTGACACGTGTGAGTGTATTCCTCAACGTCGTACACCCACTCTAATCCATTTTGACTCCTTTGACCCGTTTAGGGTCCATTTGGACACTTTAATTAAATCTAATCCATTTTAACCATATAATACATGATTTCAATTTCTTTAAACAACATGCCATAATTCTTAATTCATGATCACTCGAATGAGCCAAAATACTAACTTTGACACTTTGATCATAAGTTCGTCATAACTATGATCAATATACACGTTATTCCACTTCTAACAACATTATCACTATACAATATTCACATTACCCAAATTGACACCATTATATTTCACTTTGACTCTACCAAGTCAAGGATACCGTTTTCAACCAAATGACACTTTACACTTTAATTCATCAACATAATTCAAAGGTGTCTTTTTGGGCGATTTACTCAAGTGATAATTCATAACGACAATTCAAAAGGAAAAGAAGCTTGTCTAACCACATTGCAAGCTCCAATCCACGCTATTTCCTTGTAATCATACTTCATCCAATTGGTTCAACCGAACCAAATACCTACAACATAAAATCACTAAAACAGTAAGCATTAAGCTTAGTGAGTTTATGAGCAATTAAATAAATAATTCACAAATACGCCAATATATTTCTTTATTCGAGAATACACTTATCTGATTCCACAATGAGCTACAAGACAATTACAAAGATTCTTTTTACTTCGTATGGATCCGCGGTCCAATAGATACAAATAAGCAAGGTACCAAATTACATCAAATTGGATACCAAGCTTAAGATACAAGTGGTGCCATGCACCTATTTCGTAATCCATGATAATATCGTATTAATACAATCTCTACAATTCACTAATTCTACAAATCCACATAATCATCACATTATTCAAACACCAATTCACTTAATCAACAACCAAACATCTTAACACAAAATACAAAACTTGATATCACCACAACACATAGAATCACTATCCTAATTATCACAATAAGAATCAAGATTTGAAGCAACTAATATTTCATTGGGTCGCACCACCCTATTACTTGGAAACAATCTATTAATTCACTGCCATAATAATTCACTATTAAGAAACAAGATAAACTACAAACAAATACCACTTGATTGTATGAACCTCTTGCTCATAAGCAATCCGGTACATACAATCATTACTTATTTAATTCCCATAACACTCACCTTTGCTTTTGGGCAAAAGCATGATTCCTCACAAGAACGTAGATAGCATCAATCTTGACCACCTATTACATAACATATCAAAATATAACACATTCAATAACTAATAATCATCATAATCAATATATCAACATTATCAATCCATCACCCTTTTGGATTGATCATATTACACATAATTCTTATTTCATAATTATCTTTATTTCACTATTTCATTATTTGGATAACTACCTTAAATGATTATTTCATATCATAATTCAAGATTCATCATTAGTTCATTCAATCCATTATTTCATTCCTTATACCATAATCATATTCATGATTTGATCATTTTTATTTCATTTTAGTCATCACTAATGATCACAATGATCATTTACATCATAATCATAGTCATCCTCATAATTAACATTAATCTTATTACTTAATTCTCTGATTCAATACTTCAATATTCCTTAATCATATTCCAATAACATCTTTAAACACTCATCAAGGTGTATTAACACCAATTCCTTATCAATTATAAGAAACCCACTTTGATTACTAATGATACAATTCAACTAATCCATTATTTCATTAAATTCATGTTACCCATCATCATATGTACACTAATACACCATTAATTTATCATAATAATTCTTGATTTCAATTTAGAAACCCATCATCATTCAATTCCTTTGAAACCCTAGATTTCAATTCAAATTTAAGTAATAATCATGATTACCTTAGGTTAGAAACGATTAATCCTTGATGAATTCGAATTCTCTAGCTCCAATTTCGTGTTTTGATTCGCTTTTGGGTTAGGGTTTGAGGTTCGTACGGGTTTTCTCTCTTTGGGAAGTCCCTGGAATGTTTGTCAATCATATATCATACGTACATACATATATTAATAGATATATGTGTGTTTTAGTTTTATACCCGTGATTCTCATTGTCTGGAACTTTAAAACCGACATACAATTATTACTATTTTATTTCACCTAGAGTAATAATAAATTAAAACATTTACTATTACTTTATTCACAATATTACTTTTGGATTTTGGGATGTTATAAGTCTCCCCCACTTATTTCATTCGTGTCCTCACGAATGTTACTCGTATAAACTCATATCAATACTTTTTCTACATATGCGGAAGCGTTTATTTCATATATATAATACTTTACACAATCAATCGATTCATAACATGAATGTACACCACTCATGTATCCACAAGATCTCTTTAATTCATATTTCATTTTAGTTCCAGACACTGCATTTCGTGTTTATTTCATTAGATGCATCCCCTCTTTCTGTTCTTCTAATTCTATATTACTAATTTGATCCACCAAGATCAAAAGATAAATACATTCTATATTTCTATAATGGTGAAGTTTCAAGTATACTGCTACTCTCAGCAGACTGAACTTAACTTCATTCAATCAATCATAAGCACATAATTTGTGCTTCTAATTCTATTTACCTTATTAGCACAGAGTACAATATCCAGCACAATATGCAATAATAGCAACTATTTCATCATGATTAATACATAATACATACATCACTCCCTTGAGCAACTCCTACTATAGATACATATTTTCAATTCTTTCGACATTCACATTTCTAAGAATGTCCACGCTTCTTTTTTTCCCTACGCACATATACTGTGCATTTACACTATTCCATATTGACCACTCAATTTGGTCATTTATTATTATTCTCATAGATACTTTGAAACATATAATTACTTGGATTAAGAAAATTTTTTAATTCTTATAATAATTCTTACAATCAGAAACTAGCAACATGCTAGAATCTTTAAATTACCATCTCTACTTATTTCTTCTTAATAGATACAATAGTGGTTATAAAATCACACAATATATATATATATATATTTCAATAACTAGCTAACAAGCTAATATTCTTTACTTTTACAACTGGTTAATACTGAATTATTTCTTATGAATATAAATACTTCCTTGGTTATATGAAACCTCTTACTCATAAGTAATCCGGAGTCATATAACCTTATATACCAATGACTAAACAACATGTGTAGAGGTTGGATTTCATATATAATATCATAATCACATAATCATTTAGCATCAATAGATGCCAATCTCACATAAGTTAGCACTAGCTACATCAGCATAAGTACTAACAACAACATATTCCGTAATGTCATACCAGCTACGTTAGAAAAGTATGAATACCTAGATTATCATATTTCGTAAATAACTTTGATACAGGATCAGTACTAACCGCAGTAGCAACTGATCAATCATAAATCCATAACCATATTTCTATATTATGTTATTTCGTAATCAAATTCTATTTCTGTCAACATATTACACTTCAATTAATCATCAAATTCTTCCCCACTTAAGATTCATCATACTACTTTTCATAACAGAAATCATATTAAAACAACAGTTAAGTGGGTGAACACTGTTTTATTCCGATTAACATATATTTCTTTTACAACAGGTACCACATTTAAACAATAGTTTAGTGGTTTACTATTACTTTATTTCAATTATTCCCTGATCCTTTCTCAATTATATTTCGATATCTCTTTTGGAAGCAAACTTCCTTAAGACACCAAATACAACATTACTTCTTCAATATTTCAAACTCTTATACTTACTTACATGAAGGATGCATCATGTCGGCGATTAATACAGAATTATAACTTTTAATACTAATTCACAATTTGATTCAATTATATTACACTTTTGCCGACATCAACTTATCTTATTTATAAATATCTCGCATTCAATTTATTACTTTTATTTATATATTTCATTCATAATCCATATAGTGTAGATACTTTTCTCAATTACAAGGCATACGCTCCATTGCTTCTGCCTTTACTCGATATAAATTCAATATTTCTATTACACTTAATATTCTAAAATTACATCAAATCTCTCTAATATTTAGCAGCCTCGACAATTTCATGTGAATAGCATAATATAACTACATTGGCCAGACGTCTTTAAATTATGTTATACACATTTCCTTCTCAGGCTACTTCATATCATCCAGCTTTAATGTAATTTCCACGTAACTCATAACACAAGAATTTACAACAAGCAAAACACTTACTAGCACATTAATCACATATATTCAATTTATTGCACATCATTCATTTC
This sequence comes from Helichrysum umbraculigerum, assembly GCA_949592205.1. Classification (NCBI taxonomy): domain Eukaryota; kingdom Viridiplantae; phylum Streptophyta; class Magnoliopsida; order Asterales; family Asteraceae; genus Helichrysum; species Helichrysum umbraculigerum. The sequence goes on along the minus strand of CATIUR010000002.1, from coordinate 92,160,995 downwards.
ACATAAGAAAATAATTCCACGTATTCCAGTCAATATTACTTATTTCACATTTCAATCTGTCTCTGATGAATTCATCTTTTGATTCAGTCATCAGCCAATCAGACACATATATTTTTAAGCACATAATAATTAATCATAAAATGATAACATATAACAATTCTATTTTTTTTTTTCACATTTGACCAAGAAGGCATACCTCTTCCTCAATTAAATGAAACTAATACCATAACCTGCATATTTCATAAATATATTCGCATTTATTTCGTCACTTGTTTGACCGCAGTCAAAACACACTCGTTAATACATATATTCCGTCATTCTCCATTAGGTGTAATTATCAGCAAACCAAGATATCACATATTTCGTTAACAAGAAAATTCAAATCACACTTTACAAATACTATTCCATATTCCTGATACTGATTTTATACTTTATTTCGATAATTTAAACACCCTTATGTCCATACAAAACTATTCCAGATTATTCATAATTATCCATGATACTAACATCCTAATCAATATTCCGTTCTACTAATACGACATATAATTCGTATTCTAAAGTTCAGTCAGAACTACACATGACGCTAAACGTCTCAGTTAATATTCCAACTACTAAGTCAACAAGTAACAATCTTCAAATAATTCGAAACAGAGAAACATATCAATTCAATTTGACTACTACGTATAGTAATCAAAAGCATTTAAGAAATTCATAGTAGTTTATGTCTAGGAAATCCTAATGTGGATTAACTAATTCCCTTAAACTATCGCTCTGATACCAACTTGAAACGCCCCAAATTCGTGAACATTTTTTTTTTTTAAAGAATACTAATGAATTATAAAGAATACTAACGACTTCTAAAGAATACTAACGAATTATAAAGAATACTAATGAATTCTAAAGAATACTAATGAATTCTAAAGAATACTAATGAATTCTAAAGAATACTAACGAATTATAAAGAATTCTAATGAATTCTAAAGAATACTAACGAATTATAAAGAATACTAACAGATTCTAAAGAATTCTAACGAATACTAACATATTCCGGACCAATTCATAACCCATTGGACTCATTTCCAGAATTTTACCTTCCAACACGCTCCATTACGTTATTGGGGCCAATAGCCCACATTAAAATGATTCGAACACTCATTTTGACACATTTTGGCATGTTGACCCGTTAAACTGCCCATTTTGACCCCTTTAGAAAAATAACAATAGTTCGACCCATAAACCTCTAGGGTCAACGTTCATTTGATAAATTCAATATTACTACCATTTCTTCACTACCAAAATCAACCGAAACTCAATACTTCCATTAAACCATATTTCCACTTCTAACTAACTTCAGCTGAAACATGGACCAAACTCAGGTTTTTAAACAAATTTCGGACACACATAACTTTTTACTCGTTTAGAGTTAGACTCTAAAATTTTGCAGACATCTCCAACATGCCAAAATGAAACTTTCCCTTTTTACAATTTTTCAAAATAAGCATTTATCGAGAAAATGGACGTATGACCAATTTATGGCCATTTTGGACCATTTTGGTGAACAAGTCATATTCCAATTCACTTGGTTTTCGACTTCAACCTTTTGCACACATGTTCTATGATACAATTGACACGTGTGAGTGTATTCCTCAACGTCGTACACCCACTCTAATCCATTTTGACTCCTTTGACCCGTTCAGGGTCCATTTGGACACTTTAATTAAATCTAATCCATTTTAACCATATAATACATGATTTCAATTTCTTTAAACAACATGCCATAATTCTTAATTCATGATCACTCGAATGAGCCAAAATACTAACTTTGACACTTTGATCATAAGTTCGCCATAACTATGATCAATATACACGTTATTCCACTTCTAACAACATTATCACTATACAATATTCACATTACCCAAATTGACACCATTATATTTCACTTTGACTCTACCAAGTCAAGGATACCGTTTTCAACCAAATGACACTTTACACTTTAATTCATCAACATAATTCAAAGGTGTCTTTTTGGGCGATTTACTCAAGTGATAATTCATAACGACAATTCAAAAGGAAAAGAAGCTTGTCTAACCACATTGCAAGCTCCAATCCACGCTATTTCCTTGTAATCATACTTCATCCAATTGGTTCAACCGAACCAAATACCTACAACATAAAATCACTAAAACAGTAAGCATTAAGCTTAGTGAGTTTATGAGCAATTAAATAAATAATTCACAAATACGCCAATATATTTCTTTATTCAAGAATACACTTATCTGATTCCACAATGAGCTACAAGACAATTACAAAGATTCTTTTTACTTCGTATGGATCCGCGGTCCAATAGATACAAATAAGCAAGGTACCAAATTACATCAAATTGGATACCAAGCTTAAGATACAAGTGGTGCCATGCACCTATGTCGTAATCCATGATAATATCGTATTAATACATGTAACACCCTGTTTCTGGGCCTGGAAATAAATTGTATTTTTTTAAGCTCGGTTGGTTTATTTAAGAATAAACAAGTAAAAGAGCCTCAGTTTTTATTGTGACAAGTAAAATATTGTTTGTTTTAAAAAGTTAAAGTTGACAGTAAAATAAAAGTACTTTGACTTACGGGTATTTTCGGGTTCCAGACAATAGGCTAGGAACGGGTATAATTTATACTAATAATAAAAGTGGGCGGTGGAATTCTCTGGATCATTTGTTACCTACCATTTCTTCTTTGTTTTCTTAAAAACTCTCTCAAGTTCTTCATCCATAAATTCAAAAGAAAAATCAAGAACAAAAAATTATTGTGTTTAAATCTTGTTAAAGAAATCTGAGTTTCATCATCATCTCTATCATCTTCCTCATTGAATTGTAAGTTTCTTTTGTGTTCTTGAGCTTATTTTGTAGAAATGGGGAAAATGATGAATTTATGTGATTAGTATGGATTGAAGCATGGAAATCATATATTGTTGATTACTAGATGATTAGATAACGATTTTACATGATTATATGATGATTGAATGCTAGAATTGTTGGTGTTCTTCAAGTTGAGCTTATAGATTAGGTTTTGGTGATTTTGATGATTTGATGATGATGCATGAGTTAGATTGTTGCTAGAAGATGTTTGTTGTAGTTGTTATATGTTTATGGATGATGTTTGTGGTCTTTACTTGAGAAATTTCGTGTTTGCAAACTGGTTTTGGGTGAAATGGGGTTTTGGTTCGTGTTGTGTTCTTGCTGAAAGTGCAGGTTGTTTTGAACTAGCAAACGCGATCCCGGCCATGTCTCCGGATCGCGTTCCTTAGTTATAAAATGGCGCAGTCGAGTTTTGGTCATACGAACGCGATCCAGCCCCTTGTTCCGGATCGCGTTGCCATGTGTATTTCGGTGACAGAACTTTTTCTAAAGGTGAACGCGATCCAGCCACCTTGATCCGGATCGCGTTCGCATGAATAATTTTGACGGGTTTTGTAAATTTTGAAAATGCGTAAGTCTTTTCAGGGTCACGGTTATGTAACAATTTTATTAACTCGGTTTGGGATGAGATTCACATGTTCACTCGGAAACGGCCCAATGATCTAAACTATATTCTAATAGCCTAGGTGGTTTTTGGCCATTCGGGGTCATTTAAGGGTCGAAAATGACATTTTACAGTTTTTAAACATTAGTTCAGGAGTTTTAATTTCAATTCTGGTTGAACTTTTGTTTACTTAGACTTTAGAGATTACTTGATTTGATAAATATGTTATGATGATGATTATGAGACGAGTTATTGACTTGTTATCTTTGTGTTCTCAGATAAGCGGGCGGCCACTCAGTAAGATTAGACCACTGAGTTGGTGATCAGACAATAATATTCGGTGAGTGGAATTGTAGTCCTCGGTTTCACCCAGTTGTAATGGGTTCAGTTACAACGGGTAACCAGGATTGTTTATATCAGTAGGTTGTTGTTATTGGTCGTACCGGTACCAGTCTTGTCTGTTTGTTTATGTTGCTAAATATCTGAGTTGTTGTGTGATTGTTGTTGAATTGTTGTTTAATTGATAACAGATGTGAACTGTTGCTTGTTGTTGTGTGCTTTTGCATTGTGAATGCAATGTGGTTGTTTTCAGAGGTCAACTGTTGTTGGTTGGGTTTGGGTACTACTGTGTAGTTGTCGAGGTTTCTTTGAGACACATAGTTGAGAACAAGCCTAGTCAGTGAAGGTAGTACTCAAGCTATCGGTTGATTACTGGGAATGGCGTAGCGCCCAGTAGTCGTGGTTTCTGGGTTGGGTGGATACCAGGAACTGCCGGTCCTCTTGACGTTATGTGCTTATGTGTTTTATTTGTTGTTGTTGCTTAGTTGTAAGACTTGTTATGAGTGGGTTGAACCGTTGGTTACGGTTCCATTCACTTAGCATTGGCTAATCCCTCGTTGTTTAATGTTTTGCAGACTGTGGTTAGTTGATGTAGATGTTCGGGTTGTAGATGATGACTGGAAGTTTGACTAAAGCTTGGCGCAACTCTGATCTTTTGTGGATGTCTTTTGGAAAATGTTTTATCTAATGCCCGTTTTGTGTTAATATGGGTTGTAACTAATATGGTTGTAAATGCTTAACTAATGTTGTCATATTGTGGTCGTCGTTAAAACTTGACAACAATATAACTTTAGAAAAAGGCCTTTGACGCGTTCAATTGGCGATTTTGATGTAATTAACGGATAGTAATATTTTGGGGACGCGCTTCCACTTGTTTTATAATATTAAAAAGATATGTTTTGGTTTGCGCGTAAGGACCGGGCCTTACATGTTGGTATCAGAGCATAGGTTTGGGTGAATTGGGCATTTGCGAATGTTCAATCCCAAATCTATTTGGTGTTAGTCAAACTTTTCGGTTTGTGGAATTAACTTTTGGTTGGGGATTGGTTAGTATAGGTGATACTAACGATTAACAAGTTGCAAGTTGTGTTTGATTGTGAGTACAGGAATGGCAGATGATGAGAATACGACTCCCAATAATGCTGCTAGAACTGAGCTTCCACCTCCAGAAATTAATAATGTTAATCAGGGTGGTACTTCAAATGTGAATCATGATGAAGCTAGTCAAGATGATTATGTGTTGCAATTGGAAGATGATGTGATAAGACTCAAAAAGATTGAACAGTTGTACTTGGAGTTACAATCTAGGGTAGCTCAGCAAGCGTATCAGTCTCCTCCTCCACATCAGCAGAATAAGTTGTGTTCATTTAAGACTTTTAAAGCGTGTGGACCTAAAGAATTTGAGGGAGGTAATGATCCAATGGTGACACTGAATTGGTTAAGGGACACCAAAAGGAAATTTGATGTGTGTCAGTGTGAAGATGAGTTAAGAGTTAAGTATGCGGTTCAGTTATTGAAAGGCCAAGCGATGAACTGGTGGGATTCTGCGACTGCACAAATGACACCGGAGCAAAGATCTAGAATTACTTGGACTGAATTTCATAGGGAGATTAGTAAGCAATTCTGCTCTGAGTTTGATATGCTTAGACTTAGACAGGAGTTTCTGGATTTGGAGTTTTCTGAGAAAATGACAATGGATGAACTTATCAATCAATTCACCGATAAGTTAAGATTTGTTCAACAATGGGTTCCAGACGAGAGGACTAGGATTACCCATTTTGTTAAGACTTTACCACCACAGTACCGGACATCAGTGAGGTTGGCTCGTAATTTGACCGAGGCTTTTGAGTTAGCTAGGTCGGTGCATAGTGACAATCAAGCATGGGAAAAGTTGGGTAAGAATAAGTCTGTGCAACAATCTAAGAGTGGTACTACTGGAAGTAAGAGTCAGAATCGGAGAATTGAGCTTAGCGAGGGCTCGGTGGGTAGTGATCCAAATCCTTGGTGTGCCACTTGTAGGTCGAGGCATTCGGGTCCATGTACTCCTCAAACATTAAGGTGCATAAAGTGTGGAGCATTGGGGCATGGTAGTAGAGATTGTACTTTTCCTCAGTCTGTGTGTTGGAACTGCAAGAAAGAGGGTCATCGGGCAGGACAATGTCCGGAATATGTTAGGCAAGGTTCGGGTTTAGCTGGAAGTTCGGGTTCTAGTTCTGGTTCTGCATCATCAATTGGACAGAAGAGAAAGATGGCGCCTCCACGAGCTTTTCATATGATAGTGGGAGATCAAATGACAGTGGGGGAATTGCTCGAAGTGAATAACCAAGGTAGATTCTATATTGACTTTGATGTAATATAATTTATAGTATTGTATGCCCATGTGTGATTGTAGCGTTTGGTCTATTATGTGTGGGATTGAATTTCGGGGACGAAATCCTTTAAGGGGGGAAGATTTGTAACACCGTGTTTCTGGGCCTGAAAATAAATTGTATTTTTTTAAGCTCGGTTGGTTTATTTAAGAATAAACAAGTAAAAGAGCCTCAGTTTTTATTGTGACAAGTAAAATATTGTTTGTTTTAAAAAGTTAAAGTTGACAGTAAAATAAAAGTACTTTGACTTACGGGTATTTTCGGGTTCCAGACAATAGGCTAGGAACGGGTATAATTTATACTAATAATAAAAGTGGGCGGTGGAATTCTCTGGATCATTTGTTACCTACCATTTCTTCTTTGTTTTCTTAAAAACTCTCTCAAGTTCTTCATCCACAAATTCAAAAGAAAAATCAAGAACAAAAAATTATTGTGTTTAAATCTTGTTAAAGAAATCTGAGTTTCATCATCATCTCTATCATCTTCCTCATTGAATTGTAAGTTTCTTTTGTGTTCTTGAGCTTATTTTGTAGAAATGGGGAAAATGATGAATTTATGTGATTAGTATGGATTGAAGCTTGGAAATCATATATTGTTGATTACTAGATGATTAGATAACGATTTTACATGATTATATGATGATTGAATGCTAGAATTGTTGGTGTTCTTCAAGTTGAGCTTATAGATTAGGTTTTGGTGATTTTGATGATTTGATGATGATGCATGAGTTAGATTGTTGCTAGAAGATGTTTGTTGTAGTTGTTATATGTTTATGGATGATGTTTGTGGTCTTTACTTGAGAAATTTCGTGTTTGCAAACTGGTTTTGGGTGAAATGGGGTTTTGGTTCGTGTTGTGTTCTTGCTGAAAGTGCAGGTTGTTTTGAACTAGCAAACGCGATCCCGGCCATGTCTCCGGATCGCGTTCCTTAGTTATAAAATGGCGCAGTCGAGTTTTGGTCATACGAACGCGATCCAGCCCCTTGTTCCGGATCGCGTTGCCATGTGTATTTCGGTGACAGAACTTTTTCTAAAGGTGAACGCGATCCAGCCACCTTGGTCCGGATCGCGTTCGCATGAATAATTTTGACGGGTTTTGTAAATTTTGAAAATGCGTAAGTCTTTTCAGGGTCACGGTTATGTAACAATTTTATTAACTCGGTTTGGGATGAGATTCACATGTTCACTCGGAAACGGCCCAATGATCTAAACTATATTCTAATAGCCTAGGTGGTTTTTGGCCATTCGGGGTCATTTAAGGGTCGAAAATGACATTTTACAATTTTTAAACATTAGTTCAGGAGTTTTAATTTCAATTATGGTTGAACTTTTGTTTACTTAGACTTTAGAGATTACTTGATTTGATAAATATGTTATGATGATGATTATGAGACGAGTTATTGACTTGTTATCTTTGTGTTCTCAGATAAGCGGGCGGCCACTCAGTAAGATTAGACCACTGAGTTGGTGATCAGACAATAATATTCGGTGAGTGGAATTGTAGTCCTCGGTTTCACCCAGTTGTAACGGGTTCGGTTACAACGGGTAACCAGGATTGTTTATATCAGTAGGTTGTTGTTATTGGTCGTACCGGTACCAGTCTTGTCTGTTTGTTTATGTTGCTAAATATCTGAGTTGTTGTGTGATTGTTGTTGAATTGTTGTTTAATTGATAACAGTTGTGAACTGTTGCTTGTTGTTGTGTGCTTTTGCATTGTGAATGCAATGTGGTTGTTTTCAGAGGTCAACTGTTGTTGGTTGGGTTTGGGTACTACTGTGTAGTTGTCGAGGTTTCTTTGAGACACATAGTTGAGAACAAGCCTAGTCAGTGAAGGTAGTACTCAAGCTATCGGTTGATTACTGGGAATGGCATAGCGCCCAGTAGTCGTGGTTTCTGGGTTGGGTGGATACCAGGAACTGCCGGTCCTCTTGACGTTATGTGCTTATGTGTTTTATTTGTTGTTGTTGCTTAGTTGTAAGACTTGTTATGAGTGGGTTGAACCGTTGGTTACGGTTCCATTCACTTAGCATTGGCTAATCCCTCGTTGTTTAATGTTTTGCAGACTGTGGTTAGTTGATGTAGATGTTCGGGTTGTAGATGATGACTGGAAGTTTGACTAAAGCTTGGCGCAACTCTGATCTTTTGTGGATGTCTTTTGGAAAATGTTTTATCTAAGGCCCGTTTTGTGTTAATATGGGTTGTAACTAATATGGTTGTAAATGCTTAACTAATGTTGTCATATTGTGGTCGTCGTTAAAACTTGACAACAATATAACTTTAGAAAAAGGCCTTTGACGCGTTCAATTGGCGATTTTGATGTAATTAACGGATAGTAATATTTTGGGGACGCGCTTCCACTTGTTTTATAATATTAAAAAGATATGTTTTGGTTTGCGCGTAAGGACCGGGCCTTACATGTTGGTATCAGAGCATAGGTTTGGGTGAATTGGGCATTTGCGAATGTTCAATCCCAAATCTATTTGGTGTTAGTCAAACTTTTCGGTTTGTGGGATTAGCTTTTGGTTGGGGATTGGTTAGTATAGGTGATACTAACGATTAACAAGTTGCAAGTTGTGTTTGATTGTGAGTACAGGAATGGCAGATGATGAGAATACGACTCCCAATAATGCTGCTAGAACTGAGCTTCCACCTCCAGAAATTAATAATGTTAATCAGGGTGGTACTTCAAATGTGAATCATGATGAAGCTAGTCAAGATGATTATGTGTTGCAATTGGAAGATGATGTGATAAGACTCAAAAAGATTGAACAGTTGTACTTGGAGTTACAATCTAGGGTAGCTCAGCAAGCGTATCAGTCTCCTCCTCCACATCAGCAGAATAAGTTGTGTTCATTTAAGACTTTTAAAGCGTGTGGACCTAAAGAATTTGAGGGAGGTAATGATCCAATGGTGACACTGAATTGGTTAAGGGACACCGAAAGGAAATTTGATGTGTGTCAGTGTGAAGATGAGTTAAGAGTTAAGTATGCGGTTCAGTTATTGAAAGGCCAAGCGATGAATTGGTGGGATTCTGCGACTGCACAAATGACACCGGAGCAAAGATCTAGAATTACTTGGACTGAATTTCATAGGGAGATTAGTAAGCAATTCTGCTCTGAGTTTGATATGCTTAGACTTAGACAGGAGTTTCTGGATTTGGAGTTTTCTGAGAAAATGACAATGGATGAACTTATCAATCAATTCACCGATAAGTTAAGATTTGTTCAACAATGGGTTCCAGACGAGAGGACTAGGATTACCCATTTTGTTAAGACTTTACCACCACAGTACCGGACATCAGTGAGGTTGGCTCGTAATTTGACCGAGGCTTTTGAGTTAGCTAGGTCGGTGCATAGTGACAATCAAGCATGGGAAAAGTTGGGTAAGAATAAGTCTGTGCAACAATCTAAGAGTGGTACTACTGGAAGTAAGAGTCAGAATCGGAGAATTGAGCTTAGCGAGGGCTCGGTGGGTAGTGATCCAAATCCTTGGTGTGCCACTTGTAGGTCGAGGCATTCGGGTCCATGTACTCCTCAAACATTAAGGTGCATAAAGTGTGGAGCATTGGGGCATGGTAGTAGAGATTGTACTTTTCCTCAGTCTGTGTGTTGGAACTGCAAGAAAGAGTGTCATCGGGCAGGACAATGTCCGGAATATGTTAGGCAAGGTTCGGGTTTAGCTGGAAGTTCGGGTTCTAGTTCTGGTTCTGCATCATCAATTGGACAGAAGAGAAAGATGGCGCCTCCACGAGCTTTTCATATGACAGTGGGAGATCAAATGACAGTGGGGGAATTGCTCGAAGTGAATAACCAAGGTAGATTCTATATTGACTTTGATGTAATATAATTTATAGTATTGTATGCCCATGTGTGATTGTAGCGTTAGGTCTATTATGTGTGGGATTGGATTTCGGGGACGAAATCCTTTAAGGGGGGAAGATTTGTAACACCGTGTTTCTGGGCCTGAAAATAAATTGTATTTTTTTAAGCTCGGTTGGTTTATTTAAGAATAAACAAGTAAAAGAGCCTCAGTTTTTATTGTGACAAGTAAAATATTGTTTGTTTTAAAAAGTTAAAGTTGACAGTAAAATAAAAGTACTTTGACTTACGGGTATTTTCGGGTTCCAGACAATAGGCTAGGAACGGGTATAATTTATACTAATAATAAAAGTGGGCGGTGGAATTCTCTGGATCATTTGTTACCTACCATTTCTTCTTTGTTTTCTTAAAAACTCTCTCAAGTTCTTCATCCACAAATTCAAAAGAAAAATCAAGAACAAAAAATTATTGTGTTTAAATCTTGTTAAAGAAATCTGAGTTTCATCATCATCTCTATCATCTTCCTCATTGAATTGTAAGTTTCTTTTGTGTTCTTGAGCTTATTTTGTAGAAATGGGGAAAATGATGAATTTATGTGATTAGTATGGATTGAAGCTTGGAAATCATATATTGTTGATTACTAGATGATTAGATAACGATTTTACATGATTATATGATGATTGAATGCTAGAATTGTTGGTGTTCTTCAAGTTGAGCTTATAGATTAGGTTTTGGTGATTTTGATGATTTGATGATGATGCATGAGTTAGATTGTTGCTAGAAGATGTTTGTTGTAGTTGTTATATGTTTATGGATGATGTTTGTGGTCTTTACTTGAGAAATTTCGTGTTTGCAAACTGGTTTTGGGTGAAATGGGGTTTTGGTTCGTGTTGTGTTCTTGCTGAAAGTGCAGGTTGTTTTGAACTAGCAAACGCGATCCCGGCCATGTCTCCGGATCGCGTTCCTTAGTTATAAAATGGCGCAGTCGAGTTTTGGTCATACGAACGCGATCCAGCCCCTTGTTCCGGATCGCGTTGCCATGTGTATTTCGGTGACAGAACTTTTTCTAAAGGTGAACGCGATCCAGCCACCTTGATCCGGATCGCGTTCGCATGAATAATTTTGACGGGTTTTGTAAATTTTGAAAATGCGTAAGTCTTTTCAGGGTCACGGTTATGTAACAATTTTATTAACTCGGTTTGGGATGAGATTCACATGTTCACTCGGAAACGGCCCAATGATCTAAACTATATTCTAATAGCCTAGGTGGTTTTTGGCCATTCGGGGTCATTTAAGGGTCGAAAATGACATTTTACAGTTTTTAAACATTAGTTCAGGAGTTTTAATTTAAATTCTGGTTGAACTTTTGTTTACTTAGACTTTAGAGATTACTTGATTTGATAAATATGTTATGATGATGATTATGAGACGAGTTATTGACTTGTTATCTTTGTGTTCTCAGATAAGCGGGCGGCCACTCAGTAAGATTAGACCACTGAGTTGGTGATCAGACAATAATATTCGGTGAGTGGAATTGTAGTCCTCGGTTTCACCCAGTTGTAACGGGTTCGGTTACAACGGGTAACCAGGATTGTTTATATCAGTAGGTTGTTGTTATTGGTCGTACCGGTACCAGTCTTGTCTGTTTGTTTATGTTGCTAAATATCTGAGTTGTTGTGTGATTGTTGTTGAATTGTTGTTTAATTGATAACAGTTGTGAACTGTTGCTTGTTGTTGTGTGCTTTTGCATTGTGAATGCAATGTGGTTGTTTTCAGAGGTCAACTGTTGTTGGTTGGGTTTGGGTACTACTGTGTAGTTGTCGAGGTTTCTTTGAGACACATAGTTGAGAACAAGCCTAGTCAGTGAAGGTAGTACTCAAGCTATCGGTTGATTACTGGGAATGGCGTAGCGCCCAGTAGTCGTGGTTTCTGGGTTGGGTGGATACCAGGAACTGCCGGTCCTCTTGACGTTATGTGCTTATGTGTTTTATTTGTTGTTGTTGCTTAGTTGTAAGACTTGTTATGAGTGGGTTGAACCGTTGGTTACGGTTCCATTCACTTAGCATTGGCTAATCCCTCGTTGTTTAATGTTTTGCAGACTGTGGTTAGTTGATGTAGATGTTCGGGTTGTAGATGATGACTGGAAGTTTGACTAAAGCTTGGCGCAACTCTGATCTTTTGTGGATGTCTTTTGGAAAATGTTTTATCTAAGGCCCGTTTTGTGTTAATATGGGTTGTAACTAATATGGTTGTAAATGCTTAACTAATGTTGTCATATTGTGGTCGTCGTTAAAACTTGACAACAATATAACTTTAGAAAAAGGCCCTTGACGCGTTCAATTGGCGATTTTGATGTAATTAACGGATAGTAATATTTTGGGGACGCGCTTCCACTTGTTTTATAATATTAAAAAGATATGTTTTGGTTTGCGCGTAAGGACCGGGCCTTACATGTTGGTATCAGAGCATAGGTTTGGGTGAATTGGGCATTTGCGAATGTTCAATCCCAAATCTATTTGGTGTTAGTCAAACTTTTCGGTTTGTGGGATTAGCTTTTGGTTGGGGATTGGTTAGTATAGGTGATACTAACGATTAACAAGTTGCAAGTTGTGTTTGATTGTGAGTACAGGAATGGCAGATGATGAGAATACGACTCCCAATAATGCTGCTAGAACTGAGCTTCCACCTCCAGAAATTAATAATGTTAATCAGGGTGGTACTTCAAATGTGAATCATGATGAAGCTAGTCAAGATGATTATGTGTTGCAATTGGAAGATGATGTGATAAGACTCAAAAAGATTGAACAGTTGTACTTGGAGTTACAATCTAGGGTAGCTCAGCAAGCGTATCAGTCTCCTCCTCCACATCAGCAGAATAAGTTGTGTTCATTTAAGACTTTTAAAGCGTGTGGACCTAAAGAATTTGAGGGAGGTAATGATCTAATGGTGACACTGAATTGGTTAAGGGACACCGAAAGGAAATTTGATGTGTGTCAGTGTGAAGATGAGTTAAGAGTTAAGTATGCGGTTCAGTTATTGAAAGGCCAAGCGATGAACTGGTGGGATTCTGCGACTGCACAAATGACACCGGAGCAAAGATCTAGAATTACTTGGACTGAATTTCATAGGGAGATTAGTAAGCAATTCTGCTCTGAGTTTGATATGCTTAGACTTAGACAGGAGTTTCTGGATTTGGAGTTTTCTGAGAAAATGACAATGGATGAACTTATCAATCAATTCACCGATAAGTTAAGATTTGTTCAACAATGGGTTCCAGACGAGAGGACTAGGATTACCCATTTTGTTAAGACTTTACCACCACAGTACCGGACATCAGTGAGGTTGGCTCGTAATTTGACCGAGGCTTTTGAGTTAGCTAGGTCGGTGCATAGTGACAATCAAGCATGGGAAAAGTTGGGTAAGAATAAGTCTGTGCAACAATCTAAGAGTGGTACTACTGGAAGTAAGAGTCAGAATCGGAGAATTGAGCTTAGCGAGGGCTCGGTGGGTAGTGATCCAAATCCTTGGTGTGCCACTTGTAGGTCGAGGCATTCGGGTCCATGTACTCCTCAAACATTAAGGTGCATAAAGTGTGGAGCATTGGGGCATGGTAGTAGAGATTGTACTTTTCCTCAGTCTGTGTGTTGGAACTGCAAGAAAGAGGGTCATCGGGCAGGACAATGTCCGGAATATGTTAGGCAAGGTTCGGGTTTAGCTGGAAGTTCGGGTTCTGGTTCTGGTTCTGCATCATCAATTGGACAGAAGAGAAAGATGGCGCCTCCACGAGCTTTTCATATGACAGTGGGAGATCAAATGACAGTGGGGGAATTGCTCGAAGTGAATAACCAAGGTAGATTCTATATTGACTTTGATGTAATATAATTTATAGTATTGTATGCCCATGTGTGATTGTAGCGTTTGGTCTATTATGTGTGGGATTGGATTTCGGGGACGAAATCCTTTAAGAGGGGAAGATTTGTAACACCGTGTTTCTGGGCCTGGAAATAAATTGTATTTTTTTAAGCTCGGTTGGTTTATTTAAGAATAAACAAGTAAAAGAGCCTCAGTTTTTATTGTGACAAGTAAAATATTGTTTGTTTTAAAAAGTTAAAGTTGACAGTAAAATAAAAGTACTTTGACTTACGGGTATTTTCGGGTTCCAGACAATAGGCTAGGAACGGGTATAATTTATACTAATAATAAAAGTGGGCGGTGGAATTCTCTGGATCATTTGTTACCTACCATTTCTTCTTTGTTTTCTTAAAAACTCTCTCAAGTTCTTCATCCACAAATTCAAAAGAAAAATCAAGAACAAAAAATTATTGTGTTTAAATCTTGTTAAAGAAATCTGAGTTTCATCATCATCTCTATCATCTTCCTCATTGAATTGTAAGTTTCTTTTGTGTTCTTGAGCTTATTTTGTAGAAATGGGGAAAATGATGAATTTATGTGATTGGTATGGATTGAAGCTTGGAAATCATATATTGTTGATTACTAGATGATTAGATAACGATTTTACATGATTATATGATGATTGAATGCTAGAATTGCTGGTGTTCTTCAAGTTGAGCTTATAGATTAGGTTTTGGTGATTTTGATGATTTGATGATGATGCATGAGTTAGATTGTTGCTAGAAGATGTTTGTTGTAGTTGTTATATGTTTATGGATGATGTTTGTGGTCTTTACTTGAGAAATTTCGTGTTTGCAAACTGGTTTTGGGTGAAATGGGGTTTTGGTTCGTGTTGTGTTCTTGCTGAAAGTGCAGGTTGTTTTGAACTAGCAAACGCGATCCCGGCCATGTCTCCGGATCGCGTTCCTTAGTTATAAAATGGCGCAGTCGAGTTTTGGTCATACGAACGCGATCCAACCCCTTGTTCCGGATCGCGTTGCCATGTGTATTTCGGTGACAGAACTTTTTCTAAAGGTGAACGCGATCCAGCCACCTTGGTCCGGATCGCGTTCGCATGAATAATTTTGACGGGTTTTGTAAATTTTGAAAATGCGTAAGTCTTTTCAGGGTCACGGTTATGTAACAATTTTATTAACTCGGTTTGGGATGAGATTCACATGTTCACTCGGAAACGGCTCAATGATCTAAACTATATTTTAATAGCCTAGGTGGTTTTTGGCCATTCGGGGTCATTTAAGGGTCGAAAATGACATTTTACAGTTTTTAAACATTAGTTCAGGAGTTTTAATTTAAATTCTGGTTGAACTTTTGTTTACTTAGACTTTAGAGATTACTTGATTTGATAAATATGTTATGATGATGATTATGAGACGAGTTATTGACTTGTTATCTTTGTGTTCTCAGATAAGCGGGCGGCCACTCAGTAAGATTAGACCACTGAGTTGGTGATCAGACAATAATATTCGGTGAGTGGAATTGTAGTCCTCGGTTTCACCCAGTTGTAACGGGTTCGGTTACAACGGGTAACCAGGATTGTTTATATCAGTAGGTTGTTGTTATTGGTCGTACCGGTACCAGTCTTGTCTGTTTGTTTATGTTGCTAAATATCTGAGTTGTTGTGTGATTGTTGTTGAATTGTTGTTTAATTGATAACAGTTGTGAACTGTTGCTTGTTGTTGTGTGCTTTTGCATTGTGAATGCAATGTGGTTGTTTTCAGAGGTCAACTGTTGTTGGTTGGGTTTGGGTACTACTGTGTAGTTGTCGAGGTTTCTTTGAGACACATAGTTGAGAACAAGCCTAGTCAGTGAAGGTAGTACTCAAGCTATCGGTTGATTACTGGGAATGGCGTAGCGCCCAGTAGTCGTGGTTTCTGGGTTGGGTGGATACCAGGAACTGCCGGTCCTCTTGACGTTATGTGCTTATGTGTTTTATTTGTTGTTGTTGCTTAGTTGTAAGACTTGTTATGAGTGGGTTGAACCGTTGGTTACGGTTCCATTCACTTAGCATTGGCTAATCCCTCGTTGTTTAATGTTTTGCAGACTGTGGTTAGTTGATGTAGATGTTCGGGTTGTAGATGATGACTGGAAGTTTGACTAAAGCTTGGCGCAACTCTGCTCTTTTGTGGATGTCTTTTGGAAAATTTTTTATCTAAGGCCCGTTTTGTGTTAATATGGGTTGTAACTAATATGGTTGTAAATGCTTAACTAATGTTGTCATATTGTGGTCGTCGTTAAACTTGAAAACAATATAACTTTAGAAAAAGGCCTTTGACGCGTTCAATTGGCGATTTTGATGTAATTAACGGATAGTAATATTTTGGGGACGCGCTTCCACTTGTTTTATAATATTAAAAAGATATGTTTTGGTTTGCGCGTAAGGACCGGGACTTACAATACAATCCCTACAATTCACTAATTCTACAAATCCACATAATCATCACATTATTCACACACCAATTCACTTAATCAACAACCAAACATCTTAACACAAAATACAAAACTTGATATCACCACAACACATAGAATCACTATCCTAATTATCACAATAAGAATCAAGATTTGAAGCAACTAATATTTCATTGGGTCGCACCACCCTATTACTTGGAAACAATCTATTAATTCACTGCCATAATAATTCACTATTAAGAAACAAGATAAAATACAAACAAATACCACTTGATTGTATGAACCTCTTGCTCATAAGCAATCCGGTACATACAATCATTACTTATTTAATTCCTATAACACTCACCTTTGCTTTTGGGCAAAAGCATGATTCCTCACAAGAACGTAGATAGCATCAATCTTGACCACCTATTACATAACATATCAAAATATAACACATTCAATAACTAATAATCATCATAATCAATATATCAACATTATCAATCCATCACCCTTTTGGATTGATCATATTACACATAATTCTTATTTCATAATTATCTTTATTTCACTATTTCATTATTTGGATAACTACCTTAAATGATTATTTCATATCATAATTCAAGATTCATCATTAGTTCATTCAATCCATTATTTCATTCCTTATACCATAATCATATTCATGATTTGATCATTTTTATTTCATTTTAGTCATCACTAATGATCACAATGATCATTTACATCATAATCATAGTCATCCTCATAATTAACATTAATCTTATTACTTAATTCTCTGATTCAATACTTCAATATTCCTTAATCATATTCCAATAACATCTTTAAACACTCATCAAGGTGTATTAACACCAATTCCTTATCAATTATAAGAAACCCACTTTGATTACTAATGATACAATTCAACTAATCCATTATTTCATTAAATTCATGTTACCCATCATCATATGTACACTAATACACCATTAATTTATCATAATAATTCTTGATTTCAATTTAGAAACCCATCATCATTCAATTCCTTTGAAACCCTAGATTTCAATTCAAATTTAAGTAAGAATCATGATTACCTTAGGTTAGAAACGATTAATCCTTGATGAATTCGAGTTCTCTAGCTCCAATTTCGTGTTTTGATTCGCTTTTGGGTTAGGGTTTGAGGTTCGTACGGGTTTTCTCTCTTTGGGAAGTCCCTGGAATGTTTGTCAATCATATATCATACGTACATACATATATTAATAGATATATGTGTGTTTTAGTTTTATACCCGTGATTCTCATTGTTTGGAACTTTAAAACCGACATACAATTATTACTATTTTATTTCACCTAGAGTAATAATAAATTAAAACATTTACTATTACTTTATTCACTGTAACACCCCCAAATTTAGTGATTTGCGGAAGCATACTTGGGTGTTACTAATCAATATACAAAGCACAAGATATACAGCAAACGACCTCTAAATGAGACGTTTTGTAAAATAATTACATTTCATAATTTAATCGTTTGAAAACATATAGTTTTCTTTACAAAAATATGTAAGCCTAGAGTCCGCGTATGTGGCAGGAGATTCTATTACATAACCATAGTTACAAAAGATAATGCCAAAGAATCTCCGTTAAATGCAGTTTGGAAATCATGCGACTCTAGCTAGTAATCCTGGAGTGATCCTACTCCGTAAGTGTACCTGAGAATACATGCTAAAAAGGGTCAACCAAAAGGTTGGTGAATCTCACAGGTTTATCAGTAAATAATCAGTTTGAACACAAGATTTCATCAGTAGTGCCCGTAGGCGTATATCAAGTATTTGCAAATCTCGCAAAAGTAAAGAAATCAAGTTATACCGTTGCCATGAGGCTCACAATCGAAGCTTAACCCGTAAATAATCAGTTGCTCCCGTGACATGCTCAAACTTGAGCAAGCATAAGTAACGAAATAATAGTCGCCCGTTTATACATAACGGTTCGTGGTAGCGCTACTACCCCGGGCGGGGAGGGTCATTTCCCTAATGGATCCATTAACTACTGTTCGCGCTTAAGTACATAACTAACGATATATGATGGAGAGACTTCAGTAAATAGTAAGTAACTCATGCAATTCCGTTTGGTATGGTAAACAGTTTAGTACTTGTGTTCAAGAAAATCAGTAGCATGCATCTCCCCCAATAAGTTAAAACAGTAAAAGTGGGGCCGTAAGACTCACCTGAGTCAAGCAGTGGTAAATAGCAAGTAGTAGTAAAGCAAGTAGGTTCTCCGAACCCGTGACCTTCTAGTGCCTAAACACGTAAGGTTAAGTAAGTAGATGTCTCGCAAGACCATCTAGGCTAGTTGTTCATACAACCCGTTGTGTTTAAATGTTGGTTTGTTCGCGTTCGTAACAAAGTATACGGCCCGTTGGTGATTTGTTATAATTAAAGTTTATCATTCAATACGCAAATTAAAGTAATTGTAATAGGAAAGTATGTTTTATTATGGTTGTTAGGTCGTATTGTATAAGGATTTGAGGTTGTAAAAGTTCGACACTTAGTGAAAATGTGAGTTTTCAAGGTTCTGGTTTGTGCGACGTTGCAAGCGACGTAAGGTGCGATGTAGGCAGGTACGTCGCATGATGCGACCTTCGCAAATCAATGCGACGTAGGGGGCGACGTCGCTAATGCGACGTTGGTTCGGTTTGCGACGTTAAAGTCTACGTCGCTACGTGCGACGTCCGCAAGTTAATGCGACGTAATAGGCTGCGTCGCTAGTGCGACGTTGAGGTTTTCGTGCGACGTAGGTCGCGACGTCGCAGAGGCCCCTGGCCAGGTGCGACGTAGCGGTCTGTTGGCCGGAAAATGTGCCGAAAATGAGTTTTCCGGTTTCCGTTCGGTCCAAATCTTTTACCCAACCCTTATATGAACATAATAAGCCTATTTAAACCATAAACTAGTAAAAATGATCAAAAACGAGAGATGTCGGGATTTGTCGGAAACTTACAAAGTGTCGGATTGAAAATCCGAAAAGATAGGAAGGTAGATCGTGTTGCGGTGGTCGTTTTCTTCCAAAGAGATGATGAGATTCAAGGTCGTTTAGTATGTTTATTTGTCGTTTTTGTGAGGTTGTGGGTTTTGTGGTTAGTTGGTGGATTTGAGAGAAAAGGGTGAAAGAGAGAGAGAGAGAGAAAAATGAAATGAGAAGAAAAGGTGGAGAATGGGAGGTTATCTCCCATTTTCGCTCCGCGTTCTCGCTCCGGGTGGTGTTCGTTTTCTTCGTCGTTTAGGCGTTAAATATTTATTTTACGCGTTTAATTATATTTCAAAAATCATAAATCTTGTTAAATAATTTATTTAAATAATTTATTTAAATTATTTCCTTAAATCTTTAATAGTTTAAATTAAATTTAATTACTTTTGTTATTAAATCGTGTAAGTTTTAATCGTGTAATACGAGGCAGTTACTATTTGTTATAAAATAGCATTTCGGTCATAGTTGCGTTATTTTAGTTTATAAACATTTGTTCACCAACGTCCGTGTTAATCGAATAGAATTTCATTCTATTTAAGTTGCGTACGATTTAAGCCAAATCGCAAAGTTGTATATATTCACCAACATATAATCTGATACATAAATTAGCCTAACACATAACTAATTACATGTATTCACAAAGTATTAGGCACTAATTCTAGTCCTAATTTGCCGGTTGTTACATTCTCCCCTTGTTAAAAGAATTTCGTCCCGAAATTAGTTCGATTGCACGGTCGGTGCGTTGTCTGGGAAGAGATGTGGATATTTCTGTCGCATTTGGTCTTCCCGTTCCCAGGTAAATTCCGGACCACGTCTAGAATTCCACCTGACTTTCACGATGGGAATACGACTCTGTTTTAGTTGTTTGACCTCACGGTCCATAATTTCGACAGGTTCCTCAACGAAATGTAGTTTGTCATCTATGCGAATCTCGTCAAGGGGGATAATAAGTGTCTCGTCAGACAAACATTTCTTTAAGTTAGAAATGTGAAAGGTAGGGTGCACGCTGCTGAGTTCAGAGGGCAGCTGCAATCGGTATGCCACTGGACCTATCTTCTCGAGGATCTCAAAAGGTCCAATGTACCTGGGGTTTAATTTTCCGCCTTTGCCGAATCGGATCACGCCTTTCCAAGGCGATACTTTTAAGAGTACTCGATCCCCAACTTGGAACTAGAGTGGCTTGCGTCTCACGTCAGCATAGCTTTTCTGACGATCACGCGCGGCTTTGAGTCGATTTTGGATTTCAACGATTTTCTCTGTGGTTTCATGTATGAGTTCAGGACCAGTGAGTTGACTCTCTCCCACTTCAGTCCAACAGATAGGTGATCGGCACTTACGACCGTACAGTGCCTCAAAAGGTGCAGCTTTAATGCTGGTGTGATAGCTGTTGTTGTACGAGAACTCGCACAACGGTAGGTGTCTTTCCCAATTTGTGCCAGAATCCACTACGCAGGCTCGTAGCATGTCTTCTAGTGTCTGAATAGTTCGTTCGCTCTGGCCATCGGTCTGAGGATGGTACGCGGTACTCATATCGAGACGGGTACCCAGTGATTTTTGGAGTGATTGCCAGAAGCGAGATGTGAAACGGGGATCCCTGTCAGAGATAATCGAGAGAGGGACACCATGTTGGCAAACGATTTCTTTGATGTAAATTTGTGTAAGGCGTTCCATTTTGTCGGTTTCTCTGATTGCCAGGAAATGAGCCGATTTGGTGAGACGATCGACGATCACCCAAATGGTATCGCAACCGCTCGCCGATTTAGGTAGTTTGGTTATGAAATCCATGGTAATTTGCTCCCATTTCCATTGAGGAATTTCAGGTTGTTGGAGCAATCCAGAAGGTCTTTGGTGCTCGGCCTTGACCTTGGAACAAGTTAAGCATTTGCTGACGTACAAAGCAATGTCAGCTTTCATATTCGGCCACCAGTAAAACTCCTTGATGCCGTGATACATTTTGTCGGATCCCGGGTGGATAGAATATTTGGACTTGTGAGCTTCATCCATCACCAAGTCCCGAAGGTTCCCGAAATTAGGCAACCAGATTCGGTTAGAGAAATACTTAACTCCGTTGGGTCTGATCTCGAATTGTTTATCCATGCCCCGCAAGGCCTCGTTCTTGAAGTTATCGGGTTTCAGGGCTTCGAGTTGGGCAAGATGTATTTGGGTGGTGAGATCGTTATGAATGGTAATACTGAGTGCCCGGACTCGGAGTGGTTTTGTTCGTTCCTTACGACTGAGAGCATCAGCAACCACGTTTGCTTTGCCCGGATGATATTTGATCTCACAGTCGTAATCGGTGAGTAATTCAACCCATCTACGTTGCCTCATGTTCAGATCTTTCTGGTTGAAAATGTGTTGGAGACTTTTGTGGTCGGTGAATACAGTGCTGCGGGTACCATAAAGATAATGTCTCCAGATTTTTAAGGCGAATACCACGGCCCCTAGCTCGAGGTCGTGAGTTGTGTAGTTTTTCTCGTGAACTTTAAGTTGTCGGGAGGCATAAGCAATGACCTTGTCTCGTTGCATCAACACGCAACCGAGACCTTGGTGAGAAGCATCGCAGTATACCACGAAGTCATCGGTGCCTTCGGGTAAGGATAGAATGGGTGCACTGCAAAGCTTGAATTTCAACAGCTGAAATGCCGACTCTTGTTTATCGGTCCAATCGAATTTCTTTTCCTTCTGAGTCAGCACGGTGAGGGGTTTGGCATTTATTGAAAAGTTTTCGATGAAACGGCGGTAGTAACCGGCCAATCCCAAGAATTGGCGTATCTCGGTTGGAGTGGTCGGTGCTTTCCAGTTCTTGATTGCCTCGATTTTTGACGGGTCTACATGAATTCCCTTACTATCAATCACATGCCCAAGGAATTGAACGGTTTTTATCCAGAACTCACACTTAGAGAATTTGGCGTAAAGCTCCTCGTGTCTAAGTAGTTCTAGGATGGTTCTGAGGTGTTGTGCGTGTTCTTGTTCGTTTCGTGAGTATATGAGGATATCATCGATGAAGACGATGACAAATTTGTCAAGGTAAGGTTTGCACACCCGATTCATAAGGTCCATGAATACAGCCGGTGCGTTGGTTAGGCCGAAGGGCATCACTTGGAACTCATAATGCCCATAACGGGTTCTGAATGCGGTTTTTGGGATATCAGTATCGCGAACACGTAGTTGATGATAACCCGATCGAAGATCAATCTTGGAATAACAGCTTGATCCTTGAAGTTGATCGAACAGATCATCGATTCGAGGAAGTGGATATCGGTTCTTGACGGTTAGTTTGTTCAGCTCTCGGTAGTCAATACACATTCGAAATGAACCGTCTTTCTTTTTAACAAACAAGACCGGAGCTCCCCAAGGTGAAGAACTCGGTCTGATGAATCCTCTATCCAGGAGTTCCTGTAACTGCGTGGACAACTCCTGAAGTTCAGATGGAGCTAGGCGGTATGGTGCTCGGGCCACCGGTGCGGCACCCGGCACGAGATCAATCGAGAACTCGACCTGTCTAGGTGGAGGTAAACCAGGTAGTTCTTCTGGAAAGACTTCGGGAAAGTCTCTAACGATTGGCACATCTTCAAGTCGCTTCTCCTCCGACTTTTTCTCCGTGATGTGCGCGAGTATTGCTGGGTAACCCTTTTTCAGAAATTTTCGGGTTTTTAAACAGGAGATTAAGTTTAGTCTCGACCCACCGGTCTCCCCCTGTATGATTAAGGTACTACCGTCGGCGAGAGGGATCCGGACGATTTTATCATGGCAAACAATTTCGGCCCGGTGCTTGGACAACCAGTCCATACCCACGATGACATCAAAACTTCCTAGTTCAACAGGCATTAGATCGATTGAGAAGGTTTCGTTTGCGAGGTTTAAAGTGCAATTAGGTATCACACTACTGGTTTCTATGAGTTTACCATTTGCGAGCTCTACAGTGTACTTAACATCTAAGGCCGAAGGGGTGATATTAAGTAGTGGGCAAAACTCATCAGATATGAAACTTTTATCAGCACCGGTATCAGATAATACCGAAGCAGTAAGATTGTTGAGAAGAAACGTACCCGTTACAACATTCGGGTCTTCCCTAGCTTCCCCAGCTTTGATGACAAATGCTCTTCTACGAGCAGGGTTGTTGTTCCGTTTGTTGCTGCTGTTGTTGTTGTTGTTGTTGTTTTTCTGCTTAGGGCAATTATTCTGAAAATGCCCAGGACTTCCGCACCCATAACAAGTCTTCGGGGCACTGGTGTTTCGACAATCCTTGGCCAGATGCCCAAAACGCTTGCAGTTTGTGCAAGGGCAGGAACCGTCGTGGTGACGATTGCATTTGGGACAGTAGGGCCTGCTTCCAACGTACCCTTTCCTTTCTGAAGTGCCAGATGAATAAGCCCTAAGGGGCTCAGGCTTTCGGTTGGTGATTTGGTTGGATGAGTTGGGGTTTCCTTCCCATTTTCGTTTGTTGTTTGCAGGTGGGGCTGAAGTTGTGTTACGGCGGACAGCGTTTGCCGTGAGTTCATGGGCCATACGGATGGCGTTCTGGATAGTACCTGGTTTGGATGAAGTCACCAGGTCCTGGAGTTTCTCGGGCAGTCCATCAATGTATTTCTCGATCCTCTTGTACTTAGGATCGACCATGGTTGGGCACAGAAGTGCCAGCTGGTGGAAACGGTTGGTGTAACCGGTGATATCATTACCTTGCATCTTATGGTTCCAGAATTCCAGCTCCAGTTGTTTCAGTTCATCCCTGGGGCAATACTCACCCCTTAACATCTCCTTCAACTCCTCCCACGGGAGTTTGTAAGCATTGGCAACGCCCACAGTTTGGGCATAGGTGTTCCACCACGTGAGTGCGGTGTCAGTAAAAGTACTAACAGAGAACTTAACTTTGTCCCCCTCCGCACAGTTGCAGATAAGAAATACCGATTCAACTTTCTCGATCCAGCGTATTAGACCGATAGCTCCCTCGGTACCTACAAAGTTTAGAGGTTTGCAGTTCTTGAAGTCCTTGTAAGAACAAGGTTTAGCAGCAGAGGTTTCAGCGGCATCGCTGTTTCTCGAGGAATTTGGTGGAGTATTCCGAGCTAAGGCTTCAGTAACAGCCTGGGTTATAAGGGAGGTAATCTGGGCATCGGTGTATGGTCGTGTCTTTGGCGGCATGATTCTTCAATAAAAGAAATGAAGATACATGAGATTTTGTATGAACTTGTAATTGTCACAGATGTACATGTATAAAAGCAGTAATACATAACATCAACATGGAAAATGACAATTAATGTGAGTTGAGATAACAAAGGATATCTGATAGATAAAGTGAGTTCAAAAGTTACATCCTACAGAGATATTACAAAAGGTGTCGGGAATGGTTACATCCGACTAGTTTATAGAGTAGCTAGATAGTCCCTAGATTACGAGATAGATTACAAGACAAAAACTACACTAATCTTAATGTAGATTAATTTGTTCCATCAGCGCGACAAGGCGGTCCACGGTTTCTGCTAGTCGGTTGGTTTGCCTGGCGTTGTCTTCAACCAAGGCCAGTCGTTGTGCTAGTGTTCGAGAATGATCCGCAGTCTCCTGTGAACGCTGTTCACATTCTTCTAATCGGTTTCTTACAAGTTCACCTGTGTCACACCCCAAAAATCGGTAATTGTGTTTATTTAATGTTTAGCGGAAGCAAATTATAATTAACGGAAACATCTTGTGTAAACAGTTTAACAGCGGGGTGATGACATATCAATTGTGCATTCATCGTATCAGAGCATATGATCATACAGAACATAATATATAAGGGATGCCAATTTAAACAGTTGTTACAAAAGTAGTACGACTATGTAAGTCGTACAGTAGTAATAAAGTTTAAAACATTTAAGTTCTACAATACATATGTTAAAATAAGATTTCATGAGTATAACTGCAATGTCTGCAGTGATACAGAGGAAATCCTCAAAAGCTGTCCCAAAATATATGGCATCCTAAGTAGTCCAGGGTTGACCATCCTGAATGCATGCGATCCTTACTTACATAGCTAATTTCCTGTAAAACATAGAAAGAAAGTCGTCAACAAATATGTTGAGTGAATTCACAGGTTTTGTATAAATACGTGGTATGTTAAACCATTTGTGTTTAAGTTATTGAAATGTTATTCAATAAATAAATGTTTGCAGGTTTTTGCAAAATATAGGATTGTAGGGTTGTTACCCAAAATGTAAGTCTGATTGTTTACCAGAATATAAGTATAATCAGTAAGTATACTGAAATAAAACAGTTGTAGGATATGTTCATCCTAAATAATAAGTGGGAAATGCTTAGACTATAATCCCCTGAAAGGTGAGCTAAACCTCGCAGTTTAAAGTAACGCGACCTAACCCTATAACCAAACCACAACCAAAACTTATGTTGTTTGCCTGAAGGACAATTAAGTATACGCTCCATCCACAGGAGGGTCGTCACGGCAATAGTACTATTCGTATACTCAGTGGCTAGAGTCACCTAGCTAATGGTTATAGTCTGCATGACATAAGGTCTTTCATGCACACATTTCAAGTCTGGGTCCGTACTAGGATATGTTGTCTAATTCCCAAAACAGTTGTGAAATATATATTTTCATATCAAACAGTTGTATAAAGCAATTAAAGCATTTATATAATTTGCTGCATATGTTTGCATGCAGTTTCTATGTTTACACCCCTATGTTTAAAAGCATAAAACATTTGTAAAGTAGGGGCTGTGAACTCACAGTAGTTTTGCTCGGTATGAAAGCTAGCAGCCAAACAGATATTTGCCCAAGGTATGTTAACCTATACAATAAATATATTAACATAAGTACGTTTGATTTGTTTTAATCACTTATGTTAACAGTTTGTTCGTTTGAAGAAATGGTTGATTTCTTTATCATATAAGTCGTTGTATTTGTTGGTGACATTGGGTAGAAATATTGTTATTATTTCTTTCATCGTATACTTGGTTAAGTATATGAATCAATATGTAATTGTCTAATTTAACGGAAGGTCGTTTTGTTTCCATTTGTACATATACTTTGTATATAGTTGTTCGTATAATTTGAACGTTATTCAAATATCATTGTTTGTACATATATTTGTTTTATATATGTATTCGTATGTAAATATACTTGTTGTAAATTATTAAGTTGTACGTTTGCTAAACGTGAACTTCATTGTGTATATATATATTTGTGAATATATATTTTTTTATTGTCATATGTATATATGTTAAATAAATACATTGTTTATGTATATCAAAATATATAAGTTTTCATTTGTTTAAGAAAACGTATACGTTTGTGTCTATATATATCGTGTGTCCTCGAATATATATACATATATATCTTGTAATACGTTGCTTCGTATTTATAACGTGTCGAGTTTTATTTGTTATATAAAACTTGATAATATCTTTATTCCGCTTAATAAATGTCATTTGCCTTTAGTATTGTTACGTTTGTTTAATACGTGTTAAAAGTCTAAATGTCCCGATTGTGAAATCGTTTTTCCAAAACGTATAATTTACAAAGTTCGTATATATATATTCATGTCATATATCGTTTGTTCGTACGAAATAAATAAGTCCAAAGTCCGTGTCTCGGATATATCACATTAATGTTTTATTAATAGTTTACAATGTCTCGTGAATGTATCGTATAAATGAAATCGTTAACGGGAGCGTTTATGTTTTTAAAGTA
The DNA here is from genome assembly GCA_949592205.1 of Helichrysum umbraculigerum. Lineage (NCBI taxonomy): Eukaryota > Viridiplantae > Streptophyta > Magnoliopsida > Asterales > Asteraceae > Helichrysum > Helichrysum umbraculigerum. The sequence goes on along the minus strand of CATIUR010000002.1, from coordinate 92,133,965 downwards.
AAAGTCAAATTGTTGGTCAGGGTTGGGAATCCGCCGGATTCCCTTGAATCCGCCGGATTCAAGTCAAAAGTCGGAATACGCCGTATTCGAGTGAATCCGCCGTATTCATCGTGGTTTTCATGTGGTTTCGTTTTAGGTTCGGGAATACGCCGTATTTAAATGAATACGCCGTATTCTTTTGTGTTCACAAAGCTGGTCGTGTGAAGGTTCGGGAATACGCCGTATTTAAATGAATACACCGTATTCCATAGTGTCTTTTACTCGTTCATCGTTTTAGCCGAAGGTTTGTGTGCGGGTCGGACACGGGAATCCGCCGGATTCCCTTGAATCCGCCGGATTCGTTTGGTTTTCGTTGGGAATACGCCGGATTCAAAGGAATCCGCCGTATTCCTTCTGTTCACAGAACCTGCTCGTAGCAGAGCAAAACATAAACACGATCTTTTGGTTCCAAATCTTTTACATATCAATACCAAATGTTTATATAAGTGTTATGTGTCGTTTTTACACATTATTACTTCATTTTAACATATTTTCATATAACGATTTTGTATTGGAAGTTTTGAGTTATAAAAACATTTTCATGATCAAACCATAATTCTTCAAGTTTGTGATGTTATATGTACAGATTATGATATGTAAACTTGTTATATTACAAAATCAAAACAAAGAAATTAAAGATTTGAAGTTTCCTTACAAAGAGACTTGTGAGAATGATGATGAAAATGATGAACGATGATGATGATGTTGCTGTTGCCTCTGTTTCTTGCTCCTGATGTTGTTGTTATGAAGATCAAAGAAGATGAAAATCTTTGAAGTGTGAATTATTGAGATGTGTGTGTGTTTGTGAAATCACAGAGAAGGAATGGAGGGAGTATAAAAATCAAACGGGTATGGGATTGAAGCAGAAAATGTCCCTGTATTATTGGAGGTTGGTGACCATTTTTGGTACATCAATTTCGAGTACGGGTATAATTTTAGCAATATAAAAATAAACATTTTACATTTTTATTTTGTAGGTGTTCTACTGGTTCGTAATTTATGATTAGAAAAATGATATTATCATTATTTCAAGATGATGTACATTTTTGTACATTTTACTGCGCGTAACTATTTGAGCGTCAAATTTCAGTTAATTTAGGATTTCATATTTTGAGGTAATGTTCTAAACTTCTTCCAAATGAACGAGAAAATTTGCATTTTTATGATTCGACCTTTTATGTGCATTTTAGAATTGTTTCTGTTCATTTATAATACGTTTTATGTTAAACGTATAATCAGACCCTTATATCTATATGTTACAGATATATAAATACTCGTAATTAATAATTACATTATTAATTATTTTTGTATCACGAAACTTTTGTCATTTATTTTTGTCGGGTTCGTTCCGATATATTTGTACGTAACTTTTAATAGCTACGTATTAAGTAATACTTTTTATTTTAAATTTACTGGGCTTGCTAGGCTTATATCACATCAAAAAGTTTTGTTAAAACTTAACCAGGAAATTAGCGTAAGAATGCACATGCTTAAATGTTAATTAATACCTAATTTGGAGAGTTGTCACAATCTGCACCTAATTCGGCGGTCATGGAATCCTGAATTATGCTTACAGAGAGGTTGGTATCCTCTTGTTCTCGCTGTAGTTGTGATATGCGGTCAAGAGTTTGACGAAGCAGGTAAGTCATTCGGTGTTGTTCCAGTTCCAGGTTTTCGAGTCTTTGCTCCTGACGGCGGGATTGGGTAGCCAATACTGGCAACGTGAGATGTGCCGAGTTCTGAGAGTTATGTACAGGATAAGGGCTGGTTCGAGGTGACCTTGTGTTCCTCCTGGCTACTCGTGGGTTCCGTGACCCACGTGAGTGAGAGTGTGTCGGATTAGGTGCTGTGTTTGTCATTCCTGTGGCAGAGTGTAAGTAAGACGAGGCTAATATATATAAATATATATCATATCCAGCCTAGTGTCTAGCACGTATCAAGTAATGGTCCGGTTCTCTCGTGGTCAGAGTCAACTAACGTATCCCCGTTCAACATAATCATTTCAGACATTACATCATCTTTCCTTAATTGTACATAGTTGATCAGGCTATGTTAAATTAAAGTCGTATGCTGTAATTCCTGAACCAGTCATGTCTAATAAGAAAATACTGCCTAACGGTCATAGTCTAGGCCCACTAAATGCAACCTAGTTCACTATAACCTTAGGCTCTGATACCAATCTGTAACACCCCCAAATTTAGTGATTTGCGGAAGCATACTTGGGTGTTACTAATCAATATACAAAGCACAAGATATACAGCAAACGACCTCTAAATAAGACGTTTTGTAAAATAATTACATTTCATAATTCATTCGTTTGAAAACATATAGTTTTCTTTACAAAAATATGTAAGCCTAGAGTCTGCGTATGTGGCAGGAGATTCTATTACATAACCATAGTTACAAAAGATAATGCCAAAGAATCTCCGTTAAATGCAGTTTGGAAATCATGCGACTCTAGCTAGTAATCCTGGAGTGATCCTACTCCGTAAGTGTACCTGAGAATACATGCTAAAAAGGGTCAACCAAAAGGTTGGTGAATCTCACAGGTTTATCAGTAAATAATCAGTTTGAACACAAGATTTCATCAGTAGTGCCCGTAGGCGTATATCAAGTATTTGCAAATCTCGCAAAAGTAAAGAAATCAAGTTATACCGTTGCCATGAGGCTCACAATCGAAGCTTAACCCGTAAATAATCAGTTGCTCCCGTGACAAGCTCAAACTTGAGCAAGCATAAGTAACGAAATAATAGTCGCCCGTTTATACATAACGGTTCGTGGTAGCGCTACTACCCCGGGCGGGGAGGGTCATTTCCCTAATGGATCCATTAACTACTGTTCGCGCTTAAGTACATAACTAACGATATATGATGGAGAGACTTCAGTAAATAGTAAGTAACTCATGCAATTCCGTTTGGTATAGTAAACAGTTTAGTACTTGTGTTCAAGAAAATCAGTAGCATGCATCTCCCCCAATAAGTTAAAACAGTAAAAGTGGGGCCGTAAGACTCACCTGAGTCAAGCAGTGGTAAATAGCAAGTAGTAGTAAAGCAAGTAGGTTCTCCGAACCCGTGACCTTCTAGTGCCTAAACACGTAAGGTTAAGTAAGTAGATGTCTCGCAAGACCATCTAGGCTAGTTGTTCATACAACCCGTTGTGTTTAAATGTTGGTTTGTTCGCGTTCGTAACAAAGTATACGGCCCGTTGGTGATTTGTTATAATTAAAGTTTATCATTCAATACGCAAATTAAAGTAATTGTAATAGGAAAGTATGTTTTATTATGGTTGTTAGGTCGTATCGTATAAGGATTTGAGGTTGTAAAAGTTCGACACTTAGTGAAAATGTGAGTTTTCAAGGTTCTGGTTTGTGCGACGTTGCAAGCGACGTAAGGTGCGACGTAGGCAGGTACGTCGCATGATGCGACCTTCGCAAATCAATGCGACGTAGGGGGCGATGTCGCTAATGCGACGTTGGTTCGGTTTGCGACGTTAAAGTCTACGTCGCTACGTGCGACGTCCGCAAGTTAATGCGACGTAATAGGCTGCGTCGCTAGTGCGACGTTGAGGTTTTCGTGCGACGTAGGTCGCGACGTCGCAGAGGCCCCTGGCCAGGTGCGACGTAGCGGTCTGTTGGCCGGAAAATGTGCCGAAAATGAGTTTTCCGGTTTCCGTTCGGTCCAAATCTTTTACCCAACCCTTATATGAACATAATAAGCCTATTTAAACCATAAACTAGTAAAAATGATCAAAAACGAGAGATGTCGGGATTTGTCGGAAACTTACAAAGTGTCGGATTGAAAATCCGAAAAGATAGGAAGGTAGATCGTGTTGCGGTGGTCGTTTTCTTCCAAAGAGATGATGAGATCCAAGGTCGTTTAGTATGTTTATTTGTCGTTTTTGTGAGGTTGTGGGTTTTGTGGTTAGTTGGTGGATTTGAGAGAAAAGGGTGAAAGAGAGAGAGAGAGAGAAAAATGAAATGAGAAGAAAAGGTGGAGAATGGGAGGTTATCTCCCATTTTCGCTCCGCGTTCTCGCTCCGGGTGGTGTTCGTTTTCTTCGTCGTTTAGGCGTTAAATATTTATTTTACGCGTTTAATTATATTTCAAAAATCATAAATCTTGTTAAATAATTTATTTAAATAATTTATTTAAATTATTTCCTTAAATCTTTAATAGTTTAAATTAAATTTAATTACTTTTGTTATTAAATCGTGTAAGTTTTAATCGTGTAATACGAGGCAGTTACTATTTGTTATAAATTAGCATTTCGGTCATAGTTGCGTTATTTTAGTTTATAAACATTTGTTCACCAACGTCCGTGTTAATCGAATAGAATTTCATTCTATTTAAGTTGCGTACGATTTAAGCCAAATCGCAAAGTTGTATATATTCACCAACATATAATCTGATACATAAATTAGCCTAACACAGAACTAATTACATGTATTCACAAAGTATTAGGCACTAATTCTAGTCCTAATTTGCCGGTTGTTACATTCACAATATTACTTTTGGATTTTGGGATGTTACACAATCGTGGTAATGCATCGTCATATCCTCGATTAAGCTCCAAGCTTCATCATCGGTCATCTTCATGAAATTACCTTGAGCAGCGGCGTCAAGAATAATGCGGTGGGTTGGAGCGAGACCGTTATAGAATGTGCGCAACTTGTCAGCCTTTGTCATCTAGTGATTCGGACATTTCCTTATCAAACTTTTAAATCGCTCCCATGCCGAGTAGATTTATTCATCGTGAGCTTGTTCAAAGTGCGAGATGTCATTCTTGAGTTTGGTTTGTTTGGACGGAGGAAAGTATCTGGCAAGGAATTTGTTACCCATATCCGTCCATGAGATGATTGAGCCGGTCTCAAGTCCCTCAAACCAAGAGAGTGCATGTAAAGCGAGAGAATAGGGGAACAAGTATAGGCGAACTATGTTCTGCTCGACCCCATTCTGCTTGTAGGAGTTTGATATGTCGATGAACTTGTCAATGTGAGCGTTAGGATCTTCACGTGGTAGTCCATGGAATTGACAGTTGTCCTTGATGAGTTGTACGATGTGATGCTTCAGCTCGAAGGATGCTCCCTCTATCTCCGGATAGGTGATTGGTCCTCCTCGTCCTTCAACAGATGGCTTGGTGTTGTCAGCAAGAGTGACACGAGCGGCCATTTTGGGAAGATGGAAGCGCTTTTGTTTTTGGATAGTACGGATAATAGACTCAGGATCAGGTACGAAAATGAGAGGTTCAGATTCGGATGATCTGGTCTGATATCGTTGTGTGTTGTGGGAAGTTATTGTTGGCTGGAACAAAGAAAGTAAATAGTAAAGTACGAAAAATAAAGGTATCACTAAAAAGAAAGGGTTCGTCAGGACGCCTCTGGGTCTTACAATTGATCCCCCGGCAGCGGCGCCAAAAACTTGTTACAGCTGAAACGGTCGTTACGCAACAGCTGCAACGGGGTTTTAAATTTATAAAATCTGGGGACCTAAATTCTACTTACAGAGGTAAGTATAACTCAGGGTCGTTCTTAAGATCAATCGTATTGTGAAGCGGAGTTGTCCAGACAAACTTATTCAAATTAGTGATGGGTTTTTGAAAAGAGTTTTTGATTTGGTTTTTAGGTCCGTTTAAACTAAACTAATAAAAGCAGGAAATAAACAAAACAGTAAATAAAAGCTAGATAGGGAATCAGTAATGGAGAGTAGTGCTTGTTATGACTTCGTTAGCTTGTGTTATGGGGTGATGTCTAGGGTTATTTATGAAAACGTCTTTTAAAGATTTGTGTCTTGCTTTTGCTTGAGTATTCGTAGTGTAAACACTAACACCCTACTGTTTGATTTCTCAGACAGTATGTCACTGGGCTGCTAGGTTATGGTGATTCTGATCAGAGGAGGCTGCTCAACTCTTCAACACTTTCCATATACTGGAATAGTGACCCTTTTGGAATAGTATTCCTGGGCGCATGAGATAGAGTAACATACCCACTAAAAGTTCTGACCGTTCTTAACACCACGGAGATACTAAGGCTAGGAAAGGCATTTAAGATTAAGACTTCGTTTGGTGACTGCTAAATTTGTATTAATGGTCTTTGTTTAGTCCAGAGTTGTGTGGTTCAACCAGGATGTGACACAGTCTTCAACCGACGGCAGTTCCTTAGCTTTTCCCACGTATTTAAACGTTATACGAAGTGCTGTGCCGATTTATGGTCTTTCCGGTGCCACATACTTTATGGTCACTCTGGACTAGTTTACTAAGTTTGTATTAAAGTTTGACCATCTATGATATAATGAAACACCCCGAAACGTGAACATAATTTTTTTTTATTTTTTTTTTTTTACAACTTTAATTGCTTATACTTACTTATAATGGTCCCAAAAACACTGGTTATTACATTACATTTCATATCCAAACTATTAAATTAATCAAACCCTGGCAACTAGCTGAATCCGGCCGGATTCATGGGAATCCGCCGGATTCCCGACCTTTTCAGACTCAATTTTTGATCAGACCTGAAACTTTTAAATCCGGTATTAAATACGTCCCGGAATCCGCCGGATTCCCATGAATCCGACCGGATTCCCACTTCCTACAGCAGATTCCCAAAAACTGCATATTTTCATAACAAAACACGAACTTTGACAATGCATAATTCTTAAACCGTAACACCTGAGATCTTAAAAATTTGCAGACACGTTTAAAATGGTCAAATGAACATGACTCAACTTTTACTTTTCCAAAATTCTCGTTTTAACCCGTTTTGACACTTGAACTAGTTTTCGACCATTTTTCACCAAGAATGCCAACTTGTCAAATTTCAAACCAAGGCAAATCTGACCCTCCCCTTTTGACCACACATTTAACCATACCATTTGGACTTAGGAGTACCAAAACATTTGACTTTCGATTTACTTGACCCATTTTGACACATAAGCACTTAGTGACCCATTTGGGCACCAATTTGACCCAATTCAATCTTTGACCATCCAATGACATTCATTCTTACTCGATTGACTTTTAAAAGTCAAACAACCACTTTTCATTCATATTTACATACACATTAACAATTCAAGTCTCACTAATTTAACTTTACCCAAAACATCAACTTTCATCAAAACTATCCATAAGTGAGACTTAATATCTTTTACATACATTGACTAAAATCTTAAACTTTACAAATGGGGGTGTTATTGTATCGTGAGCATGATCAAAAAGGGATATAAACTCATTACCAACCAAGCAATGAGCTCCACCACTAGCTATCCATGGGCTTCTTCCCTGATTCGTCTTTTACCTTGCTAGAACTTCCTGTAATATGTTAAACACAACGAATAAGCATAAATGCTTAGTAAGTAAATGGATTATAACAATTAAAATCTGCAACAAGTTAAGGATCCATAACATCTAACATGCCAAATTCCGAAGAATTGACATCAAACTAAGCTAATGACAAAGTCATTACTTAGATACCACCAAGCGAATGATAAATCACTCCTTGGTTCCACATGTCCATATACTTACCTTATCACTTGCACAAACAAATACTTGAACTCTTGCACACTTGATAACCTATTCACATAATTACATAAACACTTATCAATTACACATTTAACTAACTCTTTCTTACTTCTTACATGTGAATTAGATGTTAAATCCCATAACACCTAATAATCTAACATAAGTTCCATACACATGACTACATAATCACATGTATTTGGGGTAATTGAAACTAATTCTTATAATTAACACTTCCATACATCGTAGACATCACTAATTAGTGATCAAACATACTCATGATAATTCAATTACCCACTAAACACATGATTATAAGGTTATCAACATAACTAATACAATTAAATCATTCTTTCTAACTCATAAACATGTATGGAACCTAATTTAACTCAATCATCCCCTTACCCATTAAAATCACTAACTTAGGGTTTTAAGTTCTTAAACCCTAATCTCAATTTAAACAAATAGGGAGTTGATTCTTACCTTATACAAACTGAATTGAAGACTAAGAACTTCAATTAATCAAAACACTAACTTGCTTGGATCTTGTTCTTCCTTGTTCTCCCTCTAAATCGCCTCTCTCTCTCTCTCTAAAATGTTATACGTGTTTTATTTTCTGAATATGGAAGGAGATAGAAGTTGCAGGATTTATTTACAAATTTTCCACATTAAACCCTCCAACTTTATTAACTTGACAGTTTATACCCTCTAACTCAAGTTTCTTTACATAGTTAGTTTCACTAACAATTTCTAACACATAACAATTTATTTCACATAACACAATATGATATACATAGAATTAAATAACTAAACGTATATAATATAATTTAAACTTACAAAATTTGGGGCGTTACAACTCTCCCCCACTTATTCAGGATTGTGTCCTCACAATCCATTCTTGATACAAAGCCGGATAATATTTAACAATTTCATGCTCCGGCTCCCAAGTAGACTCTGATCCTTTCCTGTGTTTCCATTGAATCTTAAACAACTTAATATCCTTATTTCTCAATCTTTTAACTTTTTCTTCTAGAATCATTATCGGTTGTTCTACATAGTTCAATTGGTCATTAATCTCTATCTCTTCTAAAGGTACATAGGACGCCTCATCCACCAAACACTTTCTTAAGTATGACACGTGGAAAGTGCTGTGGATTCCTGCTAGCTCTTCCGGTAGCTCAAGTCTATAAGCTACTTTTCCTACTTTTTCTAGAATCTTGAATGGGCCAATAAACCGAGGACTTAACTTTCCTCGTTTTCTGAAACGTATGATGCCTTTCCATGGAGATACTTTTAACATCACTCTATCTCCAACTTGAAATTCAATTGGGCGTCTTCTAACATCGGCATAAGACTTTTGACGGTCCTGTGCCATTTTCAACCGTTCTCTGACTTGGTCAATCTTTTCAGATGTTTTCTGCACAATATCAGTACTACCCAATTCCCTTTGACCAATCTCGCCCCAACAAATTGGAGTTCTACACTTTCTTCCATAAAGCATTTCATAGGGTGGCATACCTATACTCGTGTGGTAACTATTATTATATGAAAACTCTGCCAAAGGTAAATGTTCATCCCAGTTACCACCGAAATCGATAGCACACGCTCTTAACATGTCTTCTAATGTCTGAATAGTTCTTTCACTCTGACCATCAGTCTGCGGATGAAAAGCTGTGCTTAAATTAACACGAGTACCCAAATCTTCTTGAAACTTATTCCAAAACCTGGAAGTAAATCTGCTATCCCGGTCAGAAACAATTGAAAGAGGTACTCCATGACGTGCCACCACTTCTTGAACATATAAATCTGCAAGTGCTTCCGAAGTATACGTCTCTTTAATTGGCAGAAATATAGCACTTTTCGTCAACCGATCCACAATCACCCAAATTGTATCATGATGGCGTCTTGTCTTTGGTAATTTGGTGATTAGATCCATAGTAACATGCTCCCACTTCCAGACAGGAATATCCAAGGGTTGCATCATTCCCATTGGCTTTTGATGTTCTGCTTTTACCTGTAAACAAGTTAAACATTGATCGACATATTTAACAATCTCTCTTTTCATACCTGGCCACCAATAATATGTTTTTAAATCATAATACATCTTAGTGGTACCAGGATGAATGGAATATCTGGATCGATGTGCCTCATCTAGCAGCAATTTCTTTTACTCTATTGACTTTGGAATCCAGATTCTGCCATATCGAGTCTTTAATCCTCGGGAATCTTCAACAATATTCTGAATTTGGCCTTTAATACGTTCTATTTTCCAATCACCTTTCTGCCAAGCTTTCTGTTGCACTTCTTTAATCTGATCTAACAAGCTTGGAGAGACTGTAATTCGAAGAGATCTAACAATCAAGGCATGATGCATTGCCTTTCTACTGAGAGCATCTGCAACTACATTCGCTTTTCCAGGATGATAAAGGATTTCATAGTCATAATCCTTCACCAAATCTAACCAACGTCTCTGTCTCATGTTAAGATCTCTCTGATCAAAGAAATACTTAAGGCTTTTATGATCAGTATAAATGGTACACTTTACCCCATACAAATAATGCCTCCATATCTTAAGGGCAAAAACAACTGCTGCAAGTTCTAAATCATGCGTCGGGTACCCTTTCTCATGTTCTTTCAACTGTCTCGAGGCATAAGCTATTACTCTTCCACGTTGCATCAATACACAACCTAATCCATTATAAGAGGCATCACAATATACAACCATATCTTCAGTACCATCGGGAAGTACTAAGATAGGTGCTTGACTTAACTTTAATTTAAGGATTCTGAAGGCCTGTTCGTGCTCATCTTTCCATTCATACTTAACATTCTTACGAGTAAGCTTTGTAAGTGGAGTAGCAATTTTAGAGAAATCCTGGATAAATCGTCTATAATACCCGGCTAAACCCAGAAAACTCCTTACCTCAGTCGGATTGGTTGGGGGTTCCCATTTCATCACCGCCTCGACTTTGGTGGGATCAACCTTAATTCCCTGACTATTTACAACATGACCCAGAAAATGAACTTCACGAAGCCAAAATTCACATTTCGAGAACTTGGCATAAAGCTTTTCAATACGTAACATTTGCAAAACCTGCCTCAAATGGAGTTCATGTTCACCAGCAGATTTAGAATAAACAAGAATATCGTCAATAAACACAATTACAGATCTATCGAGCATTGAACGACATACCCGATTCATAAGATCCATAAAAGCGGCTGGTGCATTAGTCAAACCAAATGGCATCACTACAAACTCATAATGACCGTATCTAGTTCTAAAAGCTGTTTTGCACACATCCTCTTCTCGAACCTTAAGTTGGTGATACCCAGAACGTAAGTCAATCTTAGAAAAATAGCTGGCACCTTGCAACTGGTCAAACAAATCATCAATCCTAGGTAAAGGATACCTATTCTTGATGGTGACTTTATTTAATTCCCGATAATCTATACACATGCGCATTGTACCATCCTTTTTCTTAACAAACAAAATTGGAGCACCCCAAGGTGAACTGCTTGGACGAATAAACCCCTTATCTAACAATTCTTGTAACTTTTTCATCATTTCTTGCATTTCAGAAGGAGCAAGTCTATACGGAGTCTTAGCAATAGGAGTAGCTCCTGGGATAAGATCTATACGAAATTCGACTTGCCTCTCGGGTGGAATACCCGGTAGCTCGTCAGGGAAAACATCGGGAAACTCTTTTAGAACAGGAATCTCCTCGAGTTTTGGAATACTTTTCTGAAGGTCTATCACGTGGGCCAAAAAGGCTTGACAACCACGTGACAAATGACGTTTGGCACGAGCAAAGGTACATATGGATAAGGAAGGCTTTTTCTTTTCCCCATAAATATCAATCACTCCCCCACTTGGAGTATTGATACGGATAATCTTTTTCTCACACTGAATCATAGCATTATGTCTACCTAGCCAATCCATACCCACTACTACATCAAACTCACCCATTGGCATTGGAATGAGATTAATAATAAAAGATTCATTACTAATCTGTAGTTGACACCCACGGAACACATTAGCAACATAAACTATTCTATCATCTGCAACCTCAACATCCAGTGGAATGTCTAACTCACTAAGGGGAATAGAGAATTTCTGACTAAACTTTTCTGACACAAAGGATCGCGAAGCTCCCGAATCAAATAATACGTGTGCAGGCATTAAATTTACAAGAAAGGTACCTGTCAGGACATCGGGGGCTCGCTGAGCTTCCTCGGCAGTGATTTGGAAGGAACGGCCTTTAGACCTTGGAATTTCTGTGGTTTTCTTTTCTGAAGTCCTTCGAGGTGCTGAAGAAGTAGGCCGGTTTCCAAGTTTCGGACATTCTAATTTTATGTGCCCCGGTTCATAACAATTGTAACATACACGAATTGGGTTTGGACAATCTCGGCCAAAATGACCTTCTTGCCCACATTGATAACATGCGTTAGTGCCAAACTTGCATTCTCCAAAGTGTTTTCGATGGCACTTTTTACACTCAGGTAGCACCGGTCTATCATCCTTCTTTGTACTCCCACTCAATCTAAACTTTTTTGATGGACCGGAACTTTGATCACTTTTTCTTTTGGCAGCCGCCACTTGTTCATCTTTCTTTAACTCAAGTTCCTGAAAACGGGCTTCATCTATCATTTCTTCAAGTGTCTGACATCTTTTGGGAAGTACATACTTTCTGATTTCCTTTTTCAGGACCTTATGAAAATGATTCATAAGCATCCTTGGATTATCCATATACTCTGGACAAAAACGAGCTCTATCCAGAAAATTTCCCACCAATTCATTCACCGATTCGTTTGTTTGCTCCATAGCTAAAAACTCTTGACGAATTCTATTCAAATCTGCATCTTGAGAATACGTGCTTTCAAACATTACTTTAAACTCTTCCCACGTCAAGTTGCTAATAACTTCATCACCCTTGGTTCTACATTCTACCACCACTTAGCACGATTCTTCAAAAGGTTAGCTGCATACCTTACTTTAAATTTGTTGGGACAATCCATAGTAGCGAATGCCCCTTCTACCTCTGAAATCCAACTATAACATTTGATTGGCTCCAGATCACCTTCATAATCGGGTGGGTTGCAGGCTGAAAAGTCTCTATAACTAATCTTTTTCTGTTGTTCTTGAATATTAGCTTGTGGGATTTCCCCTGATCTAGGCATAACTGCTTCTCCTCTCCCTTTCTGCATTTCTTCACTCACAATCTTTCTGACAGTGTCTGTAATCGTCGTCACTAAGAACGGAAGAGATGCTTCTTGTGCTTGACTAATTTCTTTAGACACAAGGGATTTTATACCTTCCCAAGACAATTCAGTGTTAGGAATAGGAGACCTTGGTCTTCCACCACTGCCTCCTGCCTCTTCATCTTGGGCTCTGTTACCTGGGTTAAATCCAAGAGTAAGATCTATTTCTCGCTCATCCATCTTTCTGAAAGTAGACACGTTATAATTAACTTAACTTACTTAACAATTATAAGTCTACTTTATCTGTACTTCTAACACATAACACTAACAATAGCAAATGACTTATCCTCTAATGTTTCGTGATTTCTATGGATACCCATATAGTAATATGATAATCATTGCGTTGGCCAGGCGCACTAATTACCGTATTAAAATATAACATATCCAAATTCCACACGACACACTTCGATTCAAAATCATTAGCAAAACATAATCCCGTACACATAACAATTCTAAATCATGCTCAATACAATAATTAAATGGTCTAAGATCAAGTACCCACTAATGGTGAATACCCGAATCCCTTAAACCGTGCTCTGATACCAACTTGAAACACCCCGAAACGTGAACAGAATTTTTTTTTTTTTTTTTACAACTTTAATTGCTTATACTTACTTATAATGGTCCCAAAACACTGGTTATTACATTACATTTCATATCCAAACTATTAAATTAATCAAACCCTGGCAACTAGCTGAATCCGGCCGGATTCATGGGAATCCGCCGGATTCCCGACCTTTTCAGACTCAATTTTTGATCAGACCTGAAACTTTTAAATCCGGTATTAAATACGTCCCGGAATCCGCCGGATTCCCATGAATCCGACCGGATTCCCACTTCCTACACCAGATTCCCAAAAACTGCATATTTTCATAACAAAACACGAACTTTGACAATGCATAATTCTTAAACCGTAACACCTGAGATCTTAAAAATTTGCAGACACGTTTAAAATGGTCAAATGAACATGACTCAACTTTTACTTTTCCAAAATTCTCGTTTTAACCCGTTTTGACACTTGAACTAGTTTTCGACCATTTTTCACCAAAAATGCCAACATGTCAAATTTCAAACCAAGGCAAATCTGACCCTCCCCTTTTGACCACACATTTAACCATACCATTTGGACTTAGGAGTAGCAAAACATTTGACTTTCGATTTACTTGACCCATTTTGACACATAAGCACTTAGTGACCCATTTGGGCACCAATTTGACCCAATTCAATCTTTGACCATCCAATGACATTCATTCTTACTCGATTGACTTTTAAAAGTCAAACAACCACTTTTCATTCATATTTACATACACATTAACAATTCAAGTCTCACTAATTTAACTTTACCCAAAACATCAACTTTCATCAAAACTATCCATAAGTGAGACTTACTATCTTTTACACACATTGACTAAAATCTTAAACTTTACAAATGGGGGTGTTATTGTATCGTGAGCATGATCAAAAAGGGATATAAACTCATTACCAACCAAGCAATGAGCTCCACCACTAGCTATCCATGGGCTTCTTCCCTGATTCGTCTTTTACCTTGCTAGAACTTCCTGTAACATGTTAAACACAACGAATAAGCATAAATGCTTAGTAAGTAAATGGATTCTAACAATTAAAATCTGCAACAAGTTAAGGATCCATAACATCTAACATGCCAAATTCCGAAGAATTGACATCAAACTAAGCTAATGACAAAGTCATTACTTAGATACCACCAAGCGAATGATAAATCACTCCTTGGTTCCACATGTCCATATACTTACCTTATCACTTGCACAAACAAATACTTGAACTCTTGCACACTTGATCACCTATTCACATAATTACATAAACACTTATCAATCATTTAACTAACTCTTTCTTACTTCTTACATGTGAATTAGATGTTAAATCCCATAACACCTAATAATCTAACATAAGTTCCATACACATGACTACATAATCACATGTATTTGGGGTAATTGAAACTAATTCTTATCATTAACACTTCCATACATCGTAGACATCACTAATTAGTGATCAAACATACTCATGATAATTCAATTACCCACTAAACACATGATTATAAGGTTATCAACATAACTAATACAATTAAATCATTCTTTCTAACTCATAAACATGTATGGAACCTAATTTAACTCAATCATCCCCTTACCCATTAAAATCACTAACTTAGGGTTTTAAGTTCTTAAACCCTAATCTCAATTTAAACAAATAGGGAGTTGATTCTTACCTTATACAAACTGAATTGAAGACTAAGAACTTCAATTAATCAAAACCCTAACTTGCTTGGATCTTGTTCTTCCTTGTTCTCCCTCTAAATCGCCTCTCTCTGTAACACCCCCAAATTTAATGATTTGCGGAAGCTTGATTTGGGTGTTACTAATCAATAACAAAGCACAAAGATATATAGTAAACGACTCTATATGCGTCGTTTTAACAAAATATATTGATAATTGAAATGTTTACAACATTTAAAGCTTTACATAGCTCGAGTTTAAATAAAAGGAGATTTCAGTACATAAGTACTTGTACAAAATATACTAATGCAAGAAAATCTCAATCGTCTGTAAGCTGACTCGAGCTAAAAGTCCTGAAGCAGAAACATCCTACTGCTTGGTACCTGCGATACATGCTAAAAGGTCAGCTAAAAGCTGGTGAGCTCACAGGTTTGAAATCAGTTAATATAGTATGAACCGCAAGATTTAAATAATGAATTGCATCCAGCAATTAAATGATAGTAATCGTGTATACAGCCATGAGCACATAGTTGAGCTTAACTCGAGGGCCGGGTCCCCTATAGAGAATTCCGGGCGAGGTGCCTCCACGAATGCCTAATCCACATTCGTCTTCCCAAATATTAGTACGTCCGTTTACCCGGTTAGTGCTTGCTAACCCGGACGAGGTGGGTCAATCCTATATGGAACCATATACTAATATTCACGCTACAACGTATTAACAAATATGCTGACGGAGGACTGTAAATGATTAGTTGTGAAAAACTCATGTAGTATATGAAATGTTTGTACTTGCGTTCACATGTTAAAATTGAGCAATATATCACACCCCTGAGTAAAATAGTAAAAGAGGGACTATGAGACTCACCTGAGTCTGAAAGCGTTTAAACAAACGTGAGTTGATTAGCCGAGTATGAAGTCCAAAGACTTGTAACCTGAGGGTGTCCACGACACGCGATGGTTATAAACATGATTGGGTATCTCAAAAGATCACCCTTGTAGTTGTTACACAACTATATATATGTCCAAATTACTACGATTTGGTTGATTTGTTAAGTGTTTGAAAAACATGTACGGCCCGTTGGTGACGAATTTGTAATAATAATCTCAACTATTATTATTTTGATTTCGTGGCGTTTTACTTGAAAAATGTGTTTTGATGTGTTTTAGAAGCCGTTACGGAATCTAACTACGGGGGTCCGGGGGCAGCGCCCCTGGTAGCGGGGTCCAAGGGGTGGCAGCCCCTGGCGGGGTCCAAGGGGCAGCCCCCTTGGAAAATTTTTATTTCTACTATATTGCTTTGACGAAAAACGCATCTGGGATCTGAATTCGGGTAAAATCGAGTGATAAATTTCGAGTCTTGACACTTAGTAAAAATCTGAGTTTTCTGTGTTTTGCGACACAATATGCGACACAAAAGTGGTTATGCGACACAAGGGTTGTGTCGCATAGGAATGCGACACAATGTCTATGCGACACAATGGTTGTGTCGCATAGATGCGAGATGCTGATTCAACAGCGACATAGTGATTGTGTCGTATGAAAATACAACATAGAATACGACATAATGGTTGTGTCGCAAAACTTACGACACTAATTCTTTGGTACGACATAACATGCGAAATACGACATAACGTGCGACACAACAGGTAAAATACGACACAACATGCGACACAAGGCTTGTGTCGCATGGAAGAACATCAGCCCAGAAAGTTCGGCTGTCAAGAATTTTCCGGCCAAAAACCCATTTCAAACCCGTTTTTAAGCTATGAAATCGTGTTCTATACTTAGCAAGGGACATATACAAGTTATAATAACAACTACAAGTGAAAAATACTAAGAATCGAGAGATTTCGGGATTTTGTCGGAAACTTACAAATTGCCGAAATGAAAATCCAGAAAGATAGCGTTGTAGATCGTCGCGAGGTGGTCGTGAATCTCTAAAAATATTGATGATACGAGTGCGTTTAATAGTAGTATTTTGCGATTTTAATGGGTTGGGGTGGTTTCCTTTTTAGAGAGAAAATAAGAGAGAGAGAGAAGAAAGAAAAAGATGAAATGAAAAGAAAGAAAAGGTGGAGGTGGAAATGGTGGAAGCCCCACCATTTTCAGTCCACGCAATGTGCCCCGTGCGGTGTTCGTTTTCTCCGTCGTTTAACGTTTTTATAAATATTTTGCGCGTTAATTATCCATTTTAAAATACAAATTTTGTTTAATAATTTAATTAAATTGTTTTACCCAGTTATCTAATAATTTAAAGATTTAAAATGTGATTTAAATAATTTGCGTATTTTGTTGTTAAATTGGTAAGTTTCAATTGTTCGATACGAATGAATACGAAATATTATCATAAAACGTTATTTAATAAAATTGGTCACCAACGTCCGTATTAAATTGAATCGAAATACATTCGATTTAAATTGCGTACGATTTAACCAAATCGCATTTTCGTATATATTCAACAATATATATAATTCGATACATTAATTAGCCTAACACAGAACTAATTACATGTATTAACATCTGATTAGGCACTAAATACTAGTCCTAATTTGGCAGGTGTTACACTCTCTCTCTCTCTAAAATGTTATACGTGTTTTATTTTCTGAATATGGAAGGAGATAGAAGTTGCAGGATTTTGTTTACAAATTTTCCACATTAAACCCTTCAACTTTATTAAATTGACAGTTTATACCCTCTAACTCAAGTTTCTTTACATAGTTAGTTTCACTAACAATTTCTAACACATAACAATTTATTTCACATAACACAATATGATATACATAGAATTAAATAACTAAACGTATATAATATAATTTAAACTTACAAAATTTGGGGCGTTACATATAAACCCAACCCTCACTTATTTAAACATATCCCAATAAATCCCTGATTGATTCACGGTGTACTATACGATAGGGTTGACAGTATTTCCACAGCTACACAATTCAGACCATGTTTGTATTTGAAAATATAGATAGGTAGTTACCGGTTGATCAAGGTTCACGACTCCTTGTCATACAGGTTCTAACCACGTTTATTGGAGGAAAGGCGCTTTTGGTTTAGAAATTCATAAATACAAAGTTAACAATACACCGGTTTTCATTTTGTAACAATTGGAAACATTATTCCACAACGGATTGTGCCCACGACTTTCATAGCTTCCACGTTCCGTACTACACACATTCGTGATGATTCCGGCGCTATAAAAATGAAAGCCGTATAACGTTACTTCCGTTGTTTCATAACGATATTATCCCAATTGTATATTTAAAGTAACATCACCCCAAATATTAACAAGCTAACTACATCACAACAAGCACATAAGAGAACTACTCACTACGCATGGCAAACAATCCTAAATCTATCATAATAATAATAGCAATCATCATAATAGAAAAGGAAAGAGATAACCGTAGATTATGCGTAGACAGAATAATGTTAGAAGAATACACAAACGGAACCTCCGCAATATCTTCGACAATATTACAAATAAGCCCCTCAGAATATTCCCTACACTATTACAAAAGTAGCCCCTCCGTTAGTCTAGGTTAAATATTAACCAAGAACTAACGAACTAAAACCCTAATCTATTTCTCCTCTAACTCCTAAGAGTAGTGCTAGAGAGAGAAAGCTAAACTAGAAAGAGAAAGAAAGAGTGTGTGAGAGAGAAAGTGAGAATTCTATGAAGAATTGGTGTGTGGAATGAGGTAAATGAAGCCACTATTTATAGGCAAGCCTTGGATCCAAGAGTACAAGCCCACAAGCACACGTACAAGCAAACGAAGCAAGGAAGAGGCCGTATGAGAGCAAAACAGGCCGTGTACGGGCTCAACCAGGACGTGTACGGCTAGTTTAGGGCCGTGTACGGCCTCCTCTAGGCCGTGTACGGCTTGGGGGTGGCCGTGTGGTAGGCCGTGTGATTTATCTGACTTTTCTCGTTGCTTCGGAAGGCCGTATCTTCTTCGTTTCCCGTCCGTTTGACTCGATTCTTTCGCCTGTGATCTCGTAATTCCGTTACGCTTCTAATAATGCAAAATTTGGATGTCTCTAGAGTTGGCATGTGCAGAATACCCTCGGTTTGCGTTCAGAAAGCTCTATCTTCCTCGTTCTTTACCCGATCTGCACGATTCTTGATTCTACAGTCCTGGAATAACCTGATACATCATATGAGACTATTTAAGAACTTGTATCATAATGTGGTTTAAAAACTGTGAGAATCAGTGTTTAGAATAATCTGCCTCGATTTGCGTGCCTTTTGGATGATTTCAATACTTTTTATGACAATGCCTATAATTTGACCAACTTTGTGAAATTAACTGGATAAACGTTTATTTCAAGTGTTTTCACCAAGAATTGGGTTAAATGTGCGGGAAATATGTGCCTAAAAACATGACTTTTTTCCACATATTAGTACCCGTCTTGACATGAGTACCGCATACCATCCTCAAACCGACGGCCAAAGTGAACGAACAATTCAAACACTTGAGGATATGCTACGAGCCTGCGTAGTTGACTTCGGTGTAAACTAGGAACAACACCTACCATTGTGCAAGTTTTCGTACAACAACAGCTACCATACCAGTATTGGGCCTGCACCATTCGAGGCACTGTACGGTCGTAAGTGCCGCTCACCTATTTGTTGGACCGAAGTTGGGGATAGCCAACTCATGGGTCCGGAAATCATTCACGAAACAACCGATAAAATAGTCAAAATTCAAAACAAACTCAAAGCCACACGTGATCGTCAGAAAGGTTACGCTGACGTGAGACGCAAACCACTCGAGTTCCAGGTTGGAGATCGAGGACTACTTAGAGTTTCACCTTGGAAAGGTGTCATTCATTTCGGCAAACGCGGTAAACTAAACCCAAGATACATTGGACCTTTTGAAATCATCGAAAGGATAGGTCCAGTGGCATATCGGTTGCAGCTGCCATCCGAGCTAAGCAGTGTGCACCCCACTTTTCACATTTCAAATTTGAAAAAGTGTCTGTCTGATGAGACACTTATCATTCCACTCGATGAAATTCGGGTTGACGAAAAGCTTCACTTCGTTGAAGAACCCGCCGAAATCATGGACCGTGAGGTCAAGCAACTCAAACAAAGTCGTATTCCCATCGTCAAGGTTAGGTGGAATTCGCGGCGTGGTCCGGAATTCACCTGGGAACGGGAAGATCAAATGAAACTCAAGTACCCTCAGTTATTCGCTGACGTTACTTCAAACACGACTTCCACTTAAATTTTGGGACGAAATTCTTCTAACAGGGGGAGAATGTGACACCCGTCAAATTAAGACTAGTAAGTAGTCGCGCCCCGACCCGAACCGCTTCCGCATCATAATTTGGGGGTGCGATAGATGTGACACCCATCAAATTAAGACTAGTAAATAGTCGCGCCCCGACCCGAACCGCTTCTGCATCATAATTTGGGGGTGCGACAGTTTGGTTATAGGGGTAGGTCGCGTTACTTTAACTTGTAAGGTTTAGCTCACCTTGCAGGGGATCATAATCTAAGTAATTCTCACATAACTATAGGAAAAACATATCCTACAACTGTTTCACATCGGAAAACATACCGATTACTTATTTTATACTGGTAAAGAACCAGTAATATATTTTGGGGATAACATCCCACATAAAACTATATTTTAGGGTAACAACCCTACAAAACATATACTTTGCAAACCTGCAAATGATTATTTAAGTGAATAACATTTCACTAATACAAACAAACTTGGTTAAACAAACCACATACTCACATAAAACCTGTAAATTCACTCAACATATTTTGTTGATGACTCTTCTCTATGTTTTACAGGAAATTAGCCGAGCAAGTAAGAATCGCATGCATTCAGGATGGACAACCCTGGACTAATTAGGATGCCACTTATTTTGGGACGCTTTTGGAGATTTCCTCTGTATAACTGCAAACATTGCTATCATACCTATGAAATCTTATCTTAATCGTATGTATTTATTAAAACTTAATGTTTTAAATACTGCTACTACTGTTATGACATACTTTGTCGTAATCTTTTGTAATAACGGTTAAACCTGGCATCTTAATACATTATGTTGCGAAATGGCCATATGCTCTGAGTATCTATGTACTACTTGGTTGTATTACTGTTCGCAGCCCCGCCACGTCACCAAAGCTTCCGCACTTTTAATTAGTACTGATCGTAATTATCGTTTGGTGGGGTGTTACAGACTTGGTATCAGAGCCATTGGTTATAGCGAACTAGAAGTCTTTAAGTGACTGAAAATCTTAGAGACCTAGACTATAGCCTTGGCTAGAAACATTTATGCATTCACGCATACATACTTTGCATACATCTAACATACGACTAACACGTCACCCATAATTTCTTTTGTCTCGGCATGTCTAGACAAGAGCCGATTTACCTGTATGCTTCTGATGTGGAGCCGACCGAGGTTTCCTACCATAGTGATGCTAGCACCGGAGTTGTGAGTCCATCTGTTCACCAGAGAGCTCTATCTTGATGACACCAGTGATGCCTACATCACACCACCCCCGACCGCACCTGTGGTCTCACCTACAACTGTTTCCACTGATCCTACCACACGTATGATAGGGTCTACCTTTATGTCGACATGCCATATGACTGCTGGACCTTCTAGAGGACCGGTACCGAGGAGGACACCCCGGATGTGTGTCCAAGATTTCCCCACTAGACCATTAGCGTCGAGGGACAAGGTGCTGATGGATGAGACTGCCGAGCCACCACAGAGGGTACCTAGATTTGCTCACCTAGAGTGGATGACTCCTATGCTGGGACGGTGGAGGTCACTAGAGGTTTTTCCCTTGACATTTGAGACTGGAGAGTCCTCGCGACCACCAGCTCCACTGCCTACTACTGGAGAGCCCGTAGAGTTGACCCTCCCTACCCTTATTGCGGTGATTTGTACCTTGTTTTGTATTTCTGGTGGCAGGGGTATTCACCTTGCAGAGTTACAGAGCGATGTCTCTCGTCTGGATGGAGACATGGATGATATGCATGAGCATTGCCACTTTTTACTGGACCACATGTTTGCTGCTCGAGAGATAGCTGAGACTGCACGTACTCGTGTGAGGGTACTGGAGAGACGTGCTAGGATAGCAGGGTTTATGGTTGGAGCTTGTGTGATGATAGCTGTGCTGAGGACAGCTGTGGGATTATTTTTACCTTATTTCTATTAGACCTATGTATGGCGGGTTGTGCCTACTAGGTATTAGACCGATTACTTTTGGCAGATTGGCATATGTATGTACTAGACATGTACTAGGTAAAAACTGTTGTTAGAATGGGTATATGTATAGGAAAACCCATTATCTTTTGTATAACGCTAACCGCCGATGGGCATATTAGGGATCCCATCTTGTTTGTACGAAATGACTGTATCAGCGTTATGACTTTTGATATAATATAACTTATGTTTGGTTTGTATTTCATATTCATTACATTTGTCAACGACTATAATATTGCGTTTATATCTACATACGTGTGTTTGAACGATAACCAATCGATATCCTTTGTAATCATTTCTTGTAAACCTTGAAACATACCACACTTTGACTGTTGATTCTTATCGTGAACTTCTTTGAATCTGATTGTGTTAAATGATGATGAAAAGAAATATGTATTTGGCATTATATAATGATGCCTGGCCAACGTGATTATATTATACTAAGTACATGTGGGTGTTTCAAAGTCGTGTGACACATAATGTGAAAACTTGTTCTTCATCTATCATACTGTTCCTTTGTTAAACAACGTGAAATTTTGTCCTTTTCACATTCACTATCTTGGCATTGACTTCTGCAATTTCTTAACCACAAAACGGAATCATGCCGCCAAAACGACGAACAACTAAGAACAGTCGACGTACGACCACACCTCCAGCCACTGAAACTATTCCACCACCCAACACTGGGGAAACTACTGAACAAATGATCGCACATCGAATAGATGAAGGTATTGCCGAGCATGAGGCAAGCCGAAACCGCAAGAATGGAATAAATAACAATGGATCTACCCCTGTTAACACTGAGACACTTGTGAATGCCCGTCGAGGGTGTTCATACAAAACCTTTCTGGCCTGTAAGCCAACTACTTTCCGTGGCACAGAGGGTGCTATTGGTATCATTCACTGGATAAAAAAGATGGAATCAGTGTTAGATATCAGAGATTGCTTACCTAAGTGTATGGTGAAGTATGCCACCTGCACCTTGGCTGACAAGGCATTAACATGGTGGAACAGTCAACTCCAATCCATGGGAAGGGACGCTGCCCACTCCATGTCTTGGGGAGTGCTGAAAAATATGATGCTAGAAGAGTTCTGTCCCCGTAGTGAAATGCAGAAAGTTAAAACTGATTTGTGGGACATTAAGATGATTGGCGCTGATGTCACTGGGTACACCACTAAATTTCAGGAACTAGCGCGACTAGTGCCACACATTGTGACACCCGAGTTTAAACGCATTGAGCGCTACATCTGGGGATTGGCACCTCAGATCCGTAGTCTAGTTACATCATCTGAACCTGCCACATTCAGGAGGGCTGTTACTCTAGCTCAGAGGTTGACCGATGAGGCGGTCAGAATGGGGACCTTAACCAAAAGGGTTGTAACAGGAAAAGTTGAGCCAAGCAGCACTAAAGCTGGTAGTTCTAGGGGTTCAAAGCATAAGTGGAATGGCCGAGGGAGTGACCGCTAGGGCCAAACAAACAAAAAGGGATTTGGAAACCCAAAGTCCTATGCTGCCACCACTGTGGAACCGAAGCCATACTTGGGTAACAAACCTAAGTGTATCAAGTGTAGCAAACATCATGAGGGTGAATGTTGGTTCTGCAACAACTGTAGAGGTTGGGGTCACAAAACCCAAAAACTGTAAGGTTAACCCTTGGTGCGTGTGAAAGCGCGTCTTGTTTTATAATTTAGAAATGGAAATACCTAATAAATACTTTTCACACAACCAGGCAAGAATACCTGATCGAAAGTAAATATAGACTTGGTAAGTCCGAGTCGATCACAGGGAACTGTGGTATTTATAAAAATAGAAAATACTAATTAACTAAAAAAAACAGTAAACAAAGGGGGGCGTTTTAGTTCCGTTCGAACAATTGTTTATAAAATATTAAATTCAAATAAACAAACTGAATAAAAACTTAAATTAAAATTATTAATAAATAATAATAAATACCAATAGGAAGGAATAAGTAATTGTATAATTAACTTCACTCAGATTCATATATTCTGATTCATCACGTATTGATTATCTAATTGTGATTCTTTTATATCAATTTAATACCAAATTCTTCAATGATATTAAATTGAATGTAAATTAGCCAACTTTCCTGGTCAAACTAATTCCTACAATCTAGGGTCCAACATAAAACATTGATCCAATGTCACAAGATGATCAGTCAATTGTGTGCCTTTCCTTGAACTGAGCATTAAACATTCACAACTCATTATAATTAACTCTAATGGTATGACTCAACAATACCCAATAATTACTTATTGTCTTGTTCATTTTAAAGTAGATAATTATCGTTTACTCAACCTATCAGACTCAACATATTTAGCAATAGTCACAAATCCTAAAATAGTAACTATCAATAATTAATAACATTAAAGGAACTCAATCTCATCAATCTTATTAACCACGTTGAGCAACAATAACTACTAGTTACCAATAAACAAGGTTTCACGAGTAATATAATCGTTTTCAATTAAATAACTTAATCAATACGCAATTATAATCGTTCAATAATCATAATCTAAGATAAATCAATTACACAATCACTTTTATATTTAACTCATCATCAAAACAGAAAACTCAGATTATTCAAAGTCAAATTCATCAATGAAATTGAAACAAAAGAGTTATACCGAATTATAAAGAGGATTCACGAAGAATCAATACGAACTATCCTCAATCTTGACTCCACGTGCCTCCAAAATACCAAAATAATCCGTAAATAAACCCTAAGAAACGATAAAAGTCGACTGGAAAGAAACCCTAGCCGATTCTCCCTTTTTTGTGGTTTTTTCGCGTTTTTATATTTCTGGAATTTTCATCCATACGGCGTATGGAAATCCATACGGCGTATGGAAATCCATACGGCGTATGGATGCGAAATAAGTCCAGCCCAAGTCCGCGTGACCTGGGCCTCCACCGCCTCAATCCATACGGCGTATGGAAATCCATACGGCATATGGATTGCAATTTCAGACGATTTTCTTCATTTTTCTTCTTTTTATCTTTTCTTCAACTTTATTCTTCAAATATGCATCACTTAACTCGGTTATTGACTGTTTTTCCGTTCCTTTCTTCATAAACGCTCCATTTCCACATCTAATTGCAAATATGAACGAAATCAATATCTAAACTTAATTAAATGCAATAGAAACATCCAAGAATCGGGGTAAAATACTACTAAAATATAGTACTTTTGAGCGTTTATCAACCCTACACCTAGGGAAAACACATAACGCCAAAATCAAGGGTGTTTTGAGTGTGGCGACATGAGACATTATCGGAACCGTTGCCCTCGACTCAACAACCAAAACCCTAACAACAACAACAGGAACAATCAGAACCGCAACAACAATGATAACAACCGCGGTAACAAAAACAACAATCAGCCAGCTCGTGGACGTGCGTTTGTGATAGCAGCAGCAGAAGCGCGTCAGGATCCTAACACAGTTACTGGTACGTTTCTAGTAAACAACCACTTTGCATCTGTGTTATTTGATTCTGGTGCTGATTTAAGCTTTGTGTCCACTGAGTTTAGACCACTATTAGAGATCAAATCCCTTAAGCTAGATAACAAATACACTATAGAGCTAGCCGATGGTGAGTTGATTGAATCAGGAGAAATAGTACCAGGATGTACCTTAATCTTGGAAGGTCATTCTTTCAAAATAGACTTACTACCGGTAGAACTAGGGAGCTTTGATATAGTGGTTGGCATGGACTGGTTGTCGAAAAACCGTGCAGAAATTGTATATTATGAGAAGTTGGTACGTCTACCGTTATCGACAGGTGAAACCTTGGAAATACAAGGAGAGAAAGGAAACCGTACAGTAAAAATGATTACGTGCATGAAAGCGAATAAATTTCTACGAAAGAGTTACCAAGCGTTCTTAGTACATGTGATTGAGAAGGAAACCGAAGAGCGACGCATAGACGAGGTGCGTATCGTACGTGAATATCCGGGAGTGTTTCCTGACGAATTACCAGGATTACCACCCCCGCGTCAAGTGGAGTTTCATATCGATTTAGTGCCTGGAGCTGCACCAATTGCTCGCGCACCTTATCGCCTAGCTCCATAAAAAATGCAGGAGTTGTCTACGCAGTTGCAGGAACTATAAGACTTACGATACATCCGACCGAGCTTTTCACCTTGGGGAGCTCCGGTTCTGTTTGTCAAGAAAAAGGATGGATCAATGCGGATGTGCATCGATTATCGGGAACTGGACAAAGTAACTATCAAAAACCGATATCCATTGCTACGCATCGATGATTTATTTGACCAACTGCAAGGGTCAAGTTACTACTCGAAGATCGACTTACGTTCGGGTTACCACCAACTGAAGGTACGGGATGAGGATATCCCTAAGACTGCGTTTAGGACTCGATACGGTCATTATGAGTTCCTAGTCATGCCGTTTGGATTGACAAACGCGCCAACAGTGTTCATAGATCTCATGAATTGAGTATGCAAACCTTATCTCGATAAGTTCGTCATTGTGTTTATCGAGGACATACTGATATACTCACGAACGAAGGAAGATCACGAACAACATCTGAGAATAATTCTTGAACTACTGGAGAAAGAGAAGCTTTATGCAAAGTTCTCTAAGTGTGAATTTTGGATGCGTGAGGTTCATTTCCTTGGTCATGTGATCAATAACAAAGGAATACACGTGGACCCATCCAAAATTGAGGCGATTAAAAACTGGGAAGCCCCGAAAACTCCATCCGAGATACGACAATTTCTTGGGCTAGCCGGCTATTACCTACGATTCATAGAGAATTTTTCAAAAATAGCCCAACCACTTACCGCCCTAACTCAAAAGGATAAGAAATTTGACTGGGGCGAGAAGCAAGAGAATGCTTTCCAACTGTTAAAACAGAAACTGAGTACCGCACCCATTCTATCATTACCTGAAGGAGTAGAGAACTTTATTGTCTACTGTGATGCTTCACATCATGGATTGGGTTGCATGTTAATGCAAAACGACAAAGTCATTGCTTATGCGTCTCGTCAGTTGAAAATTCATGACAAGAACTATACGACGCATGATTTAGAACTGGGAGCAGTCGTTTTTGCACTCAAGATTTGGAGACACTATCTATATCGCACGAAGTGTACGATCTTTACTGATCACAAAAGTCTTCAACATATATTTGATCAGAAAGAACTCAACATGAGACAAAGACGTTGGGTTGAACTGCTGAATGATTACGACTGTGAAATCAAGTATCATCCGGGTAAACTAATGTAGTAGCAGATGCCCTGAGTCGTAAAGAAAGAACTAAACCTCGCAGAGTTCGAGCTTTGGGATTGACAATCCACTCGAATCTCATTACTCAAATTCGTGACGCTCAACAATTAGTTTTCGTTCCCGAACGCCTTAAGGAAGAATCTTGGAAGGGAATGGACAAACAACTTGAAACAAAGGACAATGGAGTGTTGTATTTTATGGATCGAATTTGGGTTCCTTGTGTTGACGAACTACGTAGCCTGATATTGGACGAAGCTCATAAGTCCAATTACTCGATACATCCTAGTGCAGACAAAATGTACCACGATCTGAAAGGTTTCTATTGGTGGCCTGGCATGAAACGAGACATTTCCACCTATGTTAGCAAATGCTTGACTTGTGCGAAAGTCAAAGTTGAATACCAAAAACCGTCTGGTCTTTTGCAACAACCTGAAATGCCCAAATGGAAATGGGAACACATCACAATGGACTTCATCACGAAGTTACCAAGAACAACATCTTGAGTTGACACCATATGGGTGATTGTCGATCGATTGACTAAATCAGCCCACTTTCTTGCCATCAAAGAAACAGACCGGATGGAAAAACTAACTAGAATCTATATGAAGGAGATTGTTTCTCGACATGGTGTACCATTATCTATCATCTCCGACAGAGATGCACGATTCACATCACGTTTCTGGCAAACACTTCAACAGGCATTGGGTACTAGACTCGACATGAGTACTGCCTACCACCCACAAACCGACGGTCAAAACGAGCGAAGGATACAAACGCTCGAAGACTTGTTAAGAGCGTGTGTGATAGACTTTGGAGGTAATTGGGATACTCACTTACCTCTAGCCGAATTCTCTTATAACAATAATTATCACACCAGCATACATATGGCACCTTTTGAGGCGTTGTACGAATGCAAGTGCCAATCGCCACTCTGTTGGGCAGAGTTGGGCGACAAACAGTTATCCGGTCCTGAGATAGTCCAAGAAACTACGGACAAGATATCTCAAGTACTTAATCGATTAAAAACGGCATGAGACCGACAAAAGAGTTATGCTGACAACAGACGGAAACCCTTGGAATTTCAAGTAGGTGACAAAGTCCTACTTAAAGTATCTCCTTGGAAAGGAGTTGTTCGATTTGGAAAACGTGGTAAACTGAACCCTCGTTATGTTGGACCTTTTGAAATCCTTGCAAGGATTGGTCCCGTAGCTTATAAGCTTAAACTACCAGAGGAACTTAGTAATATTCACGATACATTCCATGCGAGTAATCTTAAGAAGTGTTTATCTGACGAAGCGTTAATCATACCTCCGGATGAAATCTTTATTTACGCAAAACTCCACTTTGTGGAGGAACCGCTCGAGGTAATGGACACGAAAACACAAAAGCTCCGAAACAGTCGGATCAAGCTTGTCAAAATTCGATGGAATTCGAAATGAGGCCCAGAGTTCACCTGGGAAAGCGAGGATGAAATGCGCAAGAAGTATCCTCAACTTTTCGAACGCGTGACCGAGACTCACGACACGAATTAAATCTCGGGACGAGATTTCCCTAACGGGGGGAGAATGTGACAACTCTCCAATTTAGGTAACAATTAACCTTAAGCATGTGCATTCTTACGCTAATTTCCTAACAAAAGAATTTGAACAACAGTTCTGATGTGAAATAAGTCTAGCGAGCCCAAAATAATAATACGAAAAGTATTACAAAAATTGTGATTTATATAATTACATACTAAATACTTGAATAGTTAGTGAAACGCGAGTCCGAAAAATGTCTCCAAAATGTTCTCAAAATCATTTCGAAATATTATTTAACTAAAATAATATATGAGAAAAATTTTAAAACGAAATAATATTGTGTTTTAAAAACATATTGAGCACGCAGAACATTTAAAATGTACTGATCATACAACAGTCAAAAATAATGAAAATATCATTATTCTAATTATAGATTATGAATCTGGGGAACATCTACAAAATAAATATATAAAATGCTAAATTTTATATTGCACAAATTATACCCGTACCCAAAATTAATGGTTTAAATTTTTCCACCACACCACATTATTGGTGAGACCGGTTACTGTAAATAAGCCATACTGTTTCATTTTTATATATATCCAATTCGCTCCCTCTCTTACTCAGTGACTACCAACCTATAATAATTGACATATACACACACACCCTTTCCTTTGATGCTTTCTTCTGAGAACACTACAACCGAACCAGCTGAAGCAACATAAGCAAGGAAACAACAACAATCAAACTTCTTAATTAATTATAACAATAATCATCACCTCAAAATCGTCATCGTCATCATCAGTAGGAATCATCATCACTAAATCACTGTGAGAATTTAAACTCAAATTTCATATAGATATATGTGTAACACCCCCAAATTCACTGTTTAGCGGAAGCAAGCTTTGGGTGTTACTAACCAATAATCAAGCACCAAAGTAAAGCAAACGATATCTATATACAACGTCGTACAATAGTATAAAAGTATTACATTGTAAAATTAGAATAACAAGCATCGAGTTCAAAAATAGTTTCCTAGAGATTCTAATACATAACTGATATACAAAAACTAATGCAAAAGAATCTCCACAAGTTTGTATGCATGCGACTCGAGCTATCTGTCCTGAGGGTGTGCAGTCCTACTGCTACTGTGAACCTGAGATAAATGCTAAATGTGTCAACCAAAAGGTTGGTGAATCTCATAGGTTTAGTAAAGTAAATCATAACCACAAGTAAGTACCAGTAATGCCCTCGAGCATAGTAAGTAAATCAGTAAATCAACACAAGTACAATCAAGTACAGTATCACGTACCCCCGTGAGTGCTATCCGAACACTCATATGTAACAAATACTAATATGCCTGTTT
Organism: Helichrysum umbraculigerum; assembly: GCA_949592205.1. Lineage (NCBI taxonomy): Eukaryota > Viridiplantae > Streptophyta > Magnoliopsida > Asterales > Asteraceae > Helichrysum > Helichrysum umbraculigerum. The sequence goes on along the minus strand of CATIUR010000002.1, from coordinate 92,103,511 downwards.
CTACGGTGAAATCCGTGGTAGCGCTACTACCCCAGGCAGGGATTGTCAGTCCCAAATGGATCCATTACTGAAAATCGCGCTTAAGTCAATAACTAACAACTTATGATAGGAGGATTTCAGTGGATAAAAGTAACTCATGTAATGCATGTAAAGCAGTGTAAACTGTTCAGTACTTGTGTTCATACGTAAAACGGTAGCAAATATCTCACCCCAAAGTAGAAAACAGTAAAAGTGGGGCTGTGTCGCGCCCCGATCCGACACGGTCATCAACGCAACGGAAGGGGACACGACAGTGGAGTGTTTTAAATTTGTAAAGCTGGGGACCTAAGTTTTACTACGGCTGTATAGCAGCAGTATGACCTAGGGTCGTTCTTCAAGCTAATCGTATTGTGAAACGGAAGTATCAAGACAAGTTGTTTATTTTAGTGATGGGATTTTTAAAACAGAGTTTGAGTGGGTTTTTGTTACTTAGGTTCATAATTTAAAGCAATTAAATAAAAAGTAAATAAATGGAAGACAGAAATAGGGATGAAATCAGTATGGAGGAGATGTGTTTGTTATGACTTCGTTAGCTTATGCGGGGGTGATGCTAGGGTTTTGATATGAAAACGTCTTTTTAAAAGTTTGTGTCTTATCTGAGCTTAATTGTTCATAGTGTAAACACTAGTACCCTACTGATTGGGGAGACCAATCAGTATGTCACTGAGTACTAGGCCAAATTGAGTCTGATCGGAGGAGGATGCTCAACTCTTCAACGTTATCCAGTGACGGAGTAACGACCCTTCTTGGAATGTTAGTTCCTGGGTGCATGAGATAGAGTAACATACCCACTAAGGTTCCGACCTTTATTAACACTACGTGGACAACAAAGTCAAACAAGGCATTTAAGATTAAGACTTGGTTTGGTGACTATTAACTTTATATTAATGGTTATATTTTAGTCTAGAGCTTTCATCACGGTGTACAGTGCGATTATGCATTTCCACAGCTTTCCAGACCCGAGATGTACTAACGGTGTACAATGCAATTAAGCATTTCCACAGTGTTCCAGATCTTTAGGTGTACTAACGGTGTACAGTGCGATCAAACATTTCCACAGCTTTGAAGTTAAACCAGGATGTGACACAGTCGTCAACCACCGACATTTCCTTAGCTCCTACGTATTTGTACTCCACCAGAGGTGTTTCCAACGTTACATGAAGTACAGTGCCGTTTACCGTGGTCTTTCCGGGGTCACATACTTTATGGTCACTCTAGACTAGTTTAAACTAAGTTTGTATTAAAGCCCAACCATCTATGATATAAACCAGCCCTCACTATTTCCCAATAAATCCCTGATTGATTCACGGTGTACTATACGAAAGGTTTTAAACAGTATTTCCACAGCTACGCAATTCAGACCATGTTTACAGTTTCAGAAAACATAGATAGGTAGTGACCGTTTGATCAAGGTTCGCGACTCCTTGTCATAAAGGTTCTAACCACGTTTAATTGGAGGAAAGGCGATTAGGTTTAGAAATTCATAAATACAAGGTTAATAAATCACCGGTTTTCATTATATGATATAATTAGGATCATTACTTCCACAACGGATTGTGCCCACGACTTTCATAGCTTCCACGTTCCGTACTACACACATAAGTGATGATTCCGGCGCTATACAAATGAAAGTCGTATAACGTTACCTCCGTTGTTTCATAATATTATCATCCCAATCATATATTTAAAGTAGAATCACCCCACACATATATAAACTAACTACATCATAACTAACACACAAGGAAACTACTCACTACGCATAATAATAGGTCCTAAATCTAGCATAACAACAATAGCAATTACCATTATAACAGATAAGGAAAGAAGTAACCGTTAATAAAGCGTAGATTGAATAAGCGTTTAGAGAGAGAGTACAAGCATAATTTCCGCAATTTCCTTGATAATATTACAATAAAAGCCCCTGGACTATTCCCTATGCTATTACAAAAGTAGCCCCTCCGTTAGTTTCAGTTACATACTAACTAAGAACTAACTGGATCAAACCCTAATTTCTAGAGAGAGAAAGAAAGAAAGAGAGAATAGAGAGAGAGAGAGAGAGTGTGTGAGAGAGAAAGTGGAAATGGAGAAATGTGTGGAATGGTGAGGTGTGTTGAATGTTGGAGGGGTGACCCCCTATTTATAGGCAAAGCTTGAAATCAGCCGTACAAGTCGCGAAGCACGCACGTACAAGCAAACGAAGCACAAACGGGCAGCATATGGGGTACCAGGGGCCGTATACGGCCTTCATAGGGCCGTATACAATGTATAAAGGGCCGTATACGGTCTATGAAGGGCCGTATATGGTGTGCAAGGCCGTATACGGCTTCCGTCTGATTTCGTTCGTTGCTTAAAACGTCCGTATCTCCTTCGTTATCCGTCCGTTTGACCTGATTCTTTCGCCTGTGTATTCGTAATTCCGTTATGCTTCTAATGGTGACAATATAACTGAAATTGGATGTGTATAACTTTAGCATAGCCGAAATCACTTTATAGGAGTTTGTAACCGTCCTGTCTTCTCCGTTCTTTATCTGATTTGCATGATTCTTGATTGTCTCGTCTCAATTTCACCTATTACAACATATAATAAGGTTAGAATGTGTTTATCATAGGATAAATGAGGGTGCGAGAATTGGTTGCTGCTCATTTGCTCCGTTTTGCACGTTATTCGGATGTTTTTAGTGACTTTTGTAGCAACGTCTATATTTTGAGTACTTTAGTGAATTTTAGTAAATAATGATTGTTTTAGAATGTTTTCACTAAAGATGTGCTCAAAAAGTGTGGAATAAGGGTATTGAAAACATGACTTTTTGCGTCACATCAAGTTATCCCACACTTAGACGTTGCTTGTCCTCAAGCAACACTCAGTTTTTGAAAACATTTTAAAACATTTTTAGAGCGAGCTTCAACATTTTTAAGAGTTACCACTGTCAAATGCAAATAAGATAGTTTCAGGAATTTAGGGGGGAATAAGATGATCCTTCCTTAAACAAGAAAAGATTCTCTTAGGCATACATCCAAATCTCATGATCTTGGAGTACACATGACTAGGCGATCTCACAAAAGGTGGTCACTCAATTCACTCAAAGTGTATCGGGTTTCCTATCAATCTAGAACAAACGAAATCGCTCAAATAGACAGTCATGCAGCACTCATCGTCATAGGCTTGGTCGAGAATCGGATCTCCACCACTTAGGTGAGGACGGTGCTAATTATCCCAAGACATGAGGGTTGAGGGGTAAAGGGTATGGATAGTGGTATTTTTGAGTTGTAGGGGTTGCTTATCTTAAAACAACTAAGATCATGAACAACTTTATTTCAGAACGGAGAGAGAGGTAGCTTTTGGTCTTCTATCAGGATCTTCTTGTGAGGATGATACTTCAAAGGACTTTAAGCTTTATTCTTGTGGAACTATTTTTTTTTCTCTTCTTTTTATTTTCTTTTTCTGCTTTTATACTTTTTTTATTTTCTTTTCTTCTTCAGAATTTCTTTGCCAGAGAATTTCCAAGGATATTTTTTTTCTTTTGATTCTTTCAGAAATCCCTTATCTTGAACATTTCGAGTCTTTTCGTGGTGTCAATTTTTCACACCAAGGATTCTTCAATCTTTTTGAGAGCACGAAGAGGTAGGATAAGTGAAGCGGATATTCTGAAAGATGTTCTTCAAAACCTCAGAAATTCTAAGATAAGTTTGGGAATATTTTTGGGAAGTAGGGTTTTTATGAGGGTTTTGTGAAGCGAAAGGTTTAGGCTCAACAGGGTTTACTAGGCGGATCATCGATACTAAAGATGAGCATCGGAAAGGGTTTTGGGCTTGAAGAGATATGTGAAAAGGGGTTTAAATCCTAGGGAATGTCAAGGTCATCTAATTGCACCTATACCGCGTACGGTACACACCAATGTGGTCTCGAAACGTATGTCAAGAGCAAGTTCTAATTCAGAGATGCATCGGTGTTGCGCCGTCAGAGTGCTGACTCAGCCGCGGTCGTTTTCCAAGGGGGGCTGGCACGGCGGTCCTGCAGGCAACGACGCAACAACGTGTGAACGTGTTAGGTTTTAAATTTATATGAGCTGGGGCTCAAACTATAAGTACTACCTACTTTTGGGGAGTAAGCAGTAAGTATAACTCGAGTGTCGTTCTTAAAATCGGAGCGAATGGAACCAAAAGGGACTTACCGTAAATGAGCTTTCTGATAGGATGGGTTTATAAAAGTAGGTAGGTTTTGGTTGGTTATCTAAGCTAATACTAAATAAAACAAGTAAATTAAACAGAGAGTAGGCAACAGGTAGAGCGTGATTGCTGAAACTTCGATAATTAGGGTTTCTGGATGATATTCATTAGACAGATGATTGGAGACTACCTTGGGCAAATCATCAGACGGACAGTCGGTGTAAACACTAGGACCCTACGTTTTAGTCTAAAAGCCTAAAAGCATATGTCACTGAATCCTAGGTTATCCTGATGCTGATCAGAAACAGGTTGTTCAAACCCCCCTCATTTGCCTTGTAAGACTAAGCGACCTCTACGGATGATATATCCTGGGTGTAGGCATAAGGTAACAAACTGCAATTTTCTATCTGACCTTTCCGAACACCTAAATCTATCTGGGTTTATCTAGGTAAGTACTAATTGTATGCTGTATATGTTGAGCTGTCGGTTATGTTGAGTTAAGCGGTTTAAGCATCTTGTATTACAGCCGAATACTTGCTTTCTTTTCAAAACTCATTTATTACTGGTTTAAGCATAATTAACTCCGTCATGAATTAGACCCTCCTTTGCTATCAGGCGTTCATCCCTAGGAATACTCACGGTGTACAATGCATTTGGCATATCCACAGTGTTCCAGACTCAAGGCATACTAACGGTGTACTGTACGTTAAAGTAGTTCCACAGCTGTATGTTAACCTTGGTGTACTAACGGTGTACGGTGCAGCGAGCATTTCCACAGCTGTATTTGAACCTTGGTGTACTAACGGTGTACGGTGCAGCGAGCATTTCCACAGCTTTATTGTTCCTAGACCCATATTCTAAAAGGGTGACTTCTAGGTATTCCACGATGAAATAAACCTACGGCAGTTCCTTAGCTTTTCCCGCGTATTTAAACGTTATACGAAGTACTGTGCCGTTTTATGGAATATTCATAGCTTCATACTGTAATATGAGATAACTATATCTACGTAGTATTAGGGTTGATCAGATCCTATCCTAAGGCAATAGTCACGTGAAAGACTGGAAAGGGTGGACACTGAATTAAGTCTATATTCATGTAAAACTCAACCAGATACACAACAAAACAATCACCAATCATAATACTGGGGACATTATGTAACACCCCCAAATTTTGTTTAGCGGAAGCAGTTAGTTTAAGTACTGGGGTGTCACAATAATAAAGCATGCATACGTATCAGAGCTTATGATTACAACAGAACAATATATATTAAGATGCCAAAAGAGTTAATTACAATTTTTACGATTCATCGAATCGTATTAATTAATAGTAGTAAGTTTACAAAAGTAGATTTCTGAAATATGACTAAAACATTTCAGTTATACTAAAGAAATCCATATGTTTCCAAAAGTTGGCATCCTAAGCTTCAAGGGTCGCCTAATTCTCCATGTGTTGGCGATTCTTACATGCGCAGCTAATTCCCTGAAAAACATAGTAAAAGTCAACAACTAGGTTGAGTGAATTCACAGGTTTTAAGTTTACACAAGTTGAATCAAGTTTGTATCACAGTTGTTATCCAAATATGTTCACAAATAGTATTGCCATAATAGTCGAGTATAAGTTTTGTAGAATGTTATCCAAATACCAGTTTTGTGGGTTGTTCGCCCAAAGTTCAAGTTAAAACACGTGCTGGTCGTTCACCGGCGAGTTATAAATACACAGTACCGGTCGTTCTCCGGCCAAATACGCACGGGTCGTTCTCCCGTCCAACAAACGCATGGGTCGTTCTCCCATCCGAGACGCACGGGTCGTTCTCCCGTCCCTTGGCCAGTCGTTCTCTGGCACTAAAATACGTGGCTGGTCGTTCTCCAGCGTTTTACACAAAAGTACCGGTCGTTCTCCGGTATACCAAACAAGTTTAAAAGTTATGTTTGTGTCGGTCGTTCTCCGACAAGTTACCAAATGTACCGGTCGTTCTCCGGTCTAGTTACCAAGTTAGTGTCGGTCGTTCTCCGACAAGTTACCAATATGTACCGGTCGTTCTCCGGTAAGATACCAAAATAGTTTACAGTCGTTTGCAAAACAGTTTACCGGTCGTTCTCCGGTCTAGTTAAAACAGTTTGTCGAATAAGTTATCCCATTTGTTCAGTGTATCGGTATGAAAATGTTATTTCATAAACAAAGTTCGTACAACAGTTCAATAGTTCAAAGTACTCTAACAGTTTGAGTAAGACACGTATGATAAACAATCATGTAAGTAAAAGCAGTTATGGCAATAAGTAAAACAGTTGACTATGTTTTCCACCCCTGTTCAAAAGCAGTTAAATCAACAAAAGTAGGGGCTGTGAACTCACCTGTTGAGTTTAAGTAGTTGTGCGAGTGCTAGCAAACCTAAGCCCAAGTACGGTCTGAAATCTCCTAACGTCCTAAACGTACGAGATTTAATAAGTATGTGGATGTCTAAACTAATCATCCATGCTAGTGTTTGTACATCCAAGTCACGTCCAAATCGTTTGTTTAATGTTTGTATTTCGTTGTTTATGAAAATGTATACGACTCGTTGGTGAAAGTTTGAAATCAACATTTCGATAAAACAAGTATGTTTAAATTGCTTGTAAGGCTCGTGAATCGAATTTGTATAAAGATATGCGTTTTCGGTTAGTTCGACACTTAGTGAAAACAAGTTTTTAAACTTTCTGTTTTTAGCGACGTAAGGTGCGACGCTGGGTGGTTATGCGACGTAGGGTGCGACGTACGGGTCTACGTCGCATTCAGGTTTTGCGACGTCATGGGTTGCGTCGCATAGGCGACGCTCGCAATTTAATGCGACGTAGTGGTCTGCGTCGCTATGTGCGACGTAAGGAAGGGTAATGCGACGTAGAGGCCTACGTCGCAGTACTGTTTTCGGTCCCAATGCGACGTAGTCGCCTGTTCGACGAACAGCGAGAAAATAACGAGTTTTGGGTCGATTTCGGACGTTTTCGGTTGTATAAAACACTAAAACATGTAAATCTAAGTATATTAAACACTAAGTAGCAATTATAACTTTGAAATCTAAAGATTTGCGGGATTTGTCGGAAACTTACGAGTGTCGGATTTGAAATCCGAAAAGGTAGAAGTGTAGATCGGGAACTCGTGATCGTTTTATTCCAAAGGAGCTATGTGATTCGGCGTCGTTTTAGTGTAGTTTTTATGTGATTTGTGTGGTTTGTGGGTGAGTTTAGAGAGAAGGAGGAGAAAAGAAAAGAGGAGAGAGAGAGAGATGAGATGAGAATGAAAGAAAAGTGAGGTGGGGAGGGGGTTTTGTCCCCTTTTTCGCCTCCGTGTTTGCGCTCCGTGTTTGTTTACCCGACCATTAAATGTTACGGTATTTCAACTAATGTATTTTTAAATTACATATTTCATTATATTTAATTAGGCTCTTTTTATGGAACCAAATTTATAAATTTTATAAATTTCAAACTTTGTTTGATTTTTAATTATACGTTTTGACGTTTTGCGTTATAAAATAAATTGGTAAATATTTTTGACAAAATATTTATTAGTTACTACGTTATTTAATAATTTCGTTTTATTAAATAATTTTGTTCACCAACAGTCGTACATTTTTGTCGCGTTTGTTTTCAAATTGTTCTGTACGTAATTACAACTAATTACGAATACGTAATACTACGCGTACTAACTAGTTGGGCTATGCTAGACTTACCTCTAAAATGTGTTGTGAATTCACTCAAGTAGGGAATTAGCCTAATAATGCAAGTGATTAATGTTATTAATCGTGTTCAAATTTGCGAGGTGTTACACATTATTCCATAACGGATTGTGCCCACAACTTTCATAGCTTCCACGTTCCGTACTACACACATTCGTGATGATTCCGGCGCTATACAAATGAAGGCCGTATAACGTTACTTCCGTTATTTTATAATGTTTATCCCACTGAATTAAATATCATCCATAATCCTAATATCTACATTTCAACAATCATAGTATTAAACTACGTAAATAGCATGGCAATATTCGCAACACAAACAAAGATATCATGCAAACAAAACATAATAACCGTAAGTAAAGGAATAAGTAATAACTAGTATTTAAGCAGCGTAACACTGAGTAGTACAAGCTAGAATCTTGAAAACTTCAATACAATAAAATTCCCAAGCTACAGCTATCTTCCCCACTCGAACCGTGCCTACATCTCTCTAGTTCTCTAGAGAGAGAAACTAGAGAGAGAAGCTAACCTAATCTAATTCTCCTCTAACTCCTAAGAGTAGTGCTAGAGAGAGAATGTGTGTGAGAGAGAAAGTGAGAGAATTCTATGAAGAATGGTGTGTGAAATGAGGTGAATGAGGTCTTCTATTTATAGGCAAGCCTTGGATCCAAGAGTACAAGTCCACAAGCACACGTACAAGCCAAAGAAGCAAGGAAGAGGCCGTGTGAGACCAAAGTAGGCCGTACACGGCCCTATATAGGCCGTACACGGCTATGTATAGGCCGTACACGGTCACATCAAGGCCGTACACGGCTTGGTGGTGGCCGTGTGCTAGGCCGTGTGATTTTTCCGACTTTTCTCGCATCTTCGGGAGGCCGTATCTTCTTCGTTTCGCGTCCGATTGACTTAATTCTTTCGCCTACGGCTTCGTAATTCCGTTACGCTTCTAATGATGCCAATTTGGTAGAAATTGGATGTGTGGGGCCCGGGCGTGTTCAGAATACGTTTTGTAGCTTTCGGCTGCGCTGTAACTTGCATAACTTTCTCGTCCTTGATCCGTTCTGAGCAATCCTTATATCCACATTCTCGTAATCTTCATAGCTACAAAATAAGACTATTATGAGGTTCTGGTATGAAGTTTACAGTAGAATTAGGGTTGGGCTCAGAATAGTGCCTATTTAGGTCAGTTTTCTGCCCTTTTTGCTTGATTTTCAAAAGACCGACAAGTTTACACCTTTCTAACAAAAGTTAATGAATAATTATGATTTTAAGATGTATTTGTTAGAAAAGAGCTAAATATGGGGCAATTAATGCATGTAAAAACGTGACTTTTTGCGATACATCAAATATCCCACACTTAAGCTTTTGCTTGTCCTCAAGCAAACCTCATTTGGAAAATAGTTTTTTGAAAAATTTATTTTGGATGCTTAGAGTATTTTTTGCAGAAAGTCACTTTCTTCAAAGTAGATAAATCTTTTAGGAAAGCAAGCATCAACAAAAATTAACTATACTTAAACATAAAATTGATCAACCCTTTTTGGCATGCTTTGCAACTCTCGAGACGTAGATGTACATGACTGGGCGATTCTCACAAGTGGGTCACTCAATTCACTCAAAGTGTATCGGGTTACCTATAATCTATAGAAACGAAATCGCTCATTGCCAGTCATGCAGTGCTTATCGTCATAGGCTTGGTCGAGAATCGAATCTCCACCACTCCTTTGAGAACGGTGCTAATTATGCCAAGGCATTTCAGTGGGTTGTGTGAGTAAGAGTAAGGTAGGTAAGGATAGGGGTAGTTTGGTCAATGGTTTTAGGGTTTTTGAACTTCAGACCCGGAGCTTTTCAAAGATCAAAGCAAGTTTCACTTCAGATAACTTCTAGAGTAGACTCATCTCCTAGATGAATAATCTCTTCTCTTGATGTTTCTTTTGAGTTCTGATTGATTTTTCTTCTTTGGAGAGTAGTCTTCTTCTTCTAGGAGTTCTCCAAGGTCTGCTTTTTTTTTTCTTTTTTTTCTTTTACTTTTCTTTTTCTTATTTTTATGACCTTGGAGATCCTTCATATAGTGAGACATCTTTGACTTCTCTTTTGACAAGTACCAATTTTTCGTACTGTCTTTAGCGGATAATATCTTCGTGATGAGTAATAACTTCGCTTTCGTACCGTATCTTCAATTTGGATTTCTTTCTTTAAACTCTTGATAGGTACGGAGAGATGTTTGAAGATGAGACACCAATAGAAAGATATTTCAAGTAGCCCTCACTTATGATCTATGAAGATTCACGAGCTGGAATGGTGTTTGGTGGGAAAGTGTTTGTGTTGTGGGGAAGTGTTTTAGGGTTTGGAAATGAAATAGGCTAAGGCTCAAAGGGTTTTCTAATTGGATCATCAACAATCTTTTGAAAAGAAAGTTGGAAGGGTTGGCTTGAAAAGATATGAAAGAAATGGGTTAATCCTAATAAATGCCAAGATCATCTAATTGCACCTATACCGCGTACGGCACTCATTGGTATGGTCTCGAAACGCATTCAGGAGCAAGTTCTAATTCAAAGACACATGCATCGGCGCACACTCAGAAATGAAAGTGAAGCATTAAAAGTGAATGCTTATTAAAGGCTCAAGTACCTCACAATCAAAGGGTCATATGCACCAAGTCATGCGATGCCTAGAGGATTTCTCAGTTTTAGTTTAAGATACGTTCTTATCTTTGCCTTATCTTACTTTCCAAAGCAATTTATTTATTTTGACAGAAGGTTTATCTCTTTAAAAGAATATTCTAAGACTAAAATCTTTTGAAAATATTCGAAATCAACCGAATGGATGTCGAACACCGTCGAGGTTGGGTTTTCGAATGTTTTGGTGATTAAAAATCTCAACCTTTTGGGTTGGTTTTGCGAAAAAATTTTGAAAAAGTTTGAATGAAAACGGAGGTATTACTTTGGACAGGCAAATATAAACTTGCGGTATATATATACCGTGTATCCCACACTTAAAACAACATTGTCCTCAATGTTCATTGCTAAGACGTAGGATTTTCTTCGGGAAAAATCCCACACTTAGGTTTTGAAATAGTGGAACAATTTTTAAGTGTTTTGAAAAATTTGGTGGGATGGAATCCCACACTTAGAATTTAGGCATATTTGGATATGTGGTAATGGTGAAAATCATGACAAAAAGAAAGGAACTTCCCTACGATAGAGACGGGGAGATGGTTTTAAGAAAGAAGCGGCGGTCTGCAGGTGATTGAAATTCCTTGGTTGAATCCATGCAGAAAGCAGTTTCTTCGTGAATGATTGGCATCTCCTTTCCTTAATTCTCATTTGCACAAACACAATTCACTTATTCTAACAAAGAAGAAAAACAGAAATAAAAAGATAATAAGTAAACTAAATAACTAATAACTAAATGATAAAAGAAAAAGAAACTAAACAGACTATGTCTGATAGTTCATGTTCCAAAAATATAACAAAGTAAAGTTCCACAACCACACAACAAGTCAAAAGTATGGAATAGAGGAAATAGTAAGTATGTAGATATGGGTGCACAGATCTAGGGTGCTGGAGAACCCTGATCAGAATCCTGAACAGAAGGCTGAACCGGTGGAGGAACTGAGGAAGGTCCGGCAACTGACTGCTGACCACTGGAGACTCTCTGCTCCTCTGACCTTACCTGCCTATACTGCATCAATACATCTCTAAGGGAGCAAGCAGGTAACTTCATCGGATCATCTAATGCCAACTGTCTGAAATCCTCAAAAGTCATCCCCTCTCGCTCCATCTTGGATCTGTAGATGTGCCTAAGTATCTCCTCTGTAGGAAGCTGATCAGAAGGTATAGGGTCTAATGCCAACAATCCCTGAAACTCTGATAAGGTGAATGGATCAGTGCCCAAATGAACAACATCTGGTCGGTAGGAACCAACAGCCTCTCCTCCTGCGGACTGCTGAGAAGAACGGGCTCTACGGGCTGACATAGTAGGATGTGGGAATGCAGCTTCAACCGATAAACAATGCTCGACTGACTGTGTGGGTGGAATGGTAGTGGTAGGTGGTATGTGGGTAGTGTATGGTGGTATGGTAGTAGGTGGTGGAATGGTAGTAGATGGTGGAATGGTAGTGGATGGTGGAGCTGGTGGTAGTGGCACACACTCGTACAGGAGCGGCTCGGGAGCTGGAATACCTAAAGCCCTAGCTATAAGTGCCTGATGCGCGTTGTTGGCAGCCAACGCGTGCAATATTAAGTACTGGGTCAAGGGAGTGACTGGATCTGTATGTCGTATCTGAGCTCGGGGACCTGATGTCCCAACCCCAGCATCCCTGACTGGTGTCCTGGTACTCCTAGGCACAGCCGGTACTCTATCTACTCTATCAACAACCGGAGTCTCAACATCCTCCTCTCTGACCCTCTTCTTGGTCATGAAACATCCAGGGATAAGCTCATCAGTGTCCTTCCAGTAACACAGTCTCTCAGAACCCTCAGTGATCAAATGGATCTGCTTGCAGTAGTCCAAGTCACATGGTAATGAAGTGGAAGACACTCTATACTCGGCCTCATGACTCTTTTTCAAGAGTCGCAAACCTCTCAACAATCTGGTGATGAAAGCTCCCATAAACACATGCTTCGTCAGGTCCAAGTTCTTCTCCTTCGCCATCCTCTCAGCAATAATGCAAGCCACATTGATATTCTGGCGGCTCATGATAGCATCAATGATATATAGCTCATCCCCATTTATCGGCCCGGTCTCCTTCTTTCCCATAATAGATGTAACAATCAGCTTGTGTAGGAGACGTAGCTGAGGTAGAATCAAGGCCGAGGACTTGGCACCACAAGTATAATGTGTGCCCGTCAGCTCACTCCAAATGACTCTATGGCTCCTCTCGGGATGATGAGGAATCGTCTGATGACTATGTAAGAACCAATCTGAGCTAATCTGATCCGCTGAATATAATCCCAAATGTATAGCTAAGCCTGAAATAGAAACACTCTGGCTCTTCCCTCGGTATCTGAATGATATCTTCTTGTCATCTCCAATCCCTAACTCTGGGTTAAGCTCAAATGTCATCAGAAACTCAGTGACAACCTCGGGGTATATGGGCTCACGAATGCTAAAAAGCTGGATCCACGAGTCGAACTTATGTTCCTGAACCTCATATCCTATCAAATTCCTCAACCTGTCCTCGATTCCAAGTTTCCCCATGTCTTCCCAAACTATGTACCAATTACTTCCAAATGTCCTCTTTAGCCATTTCCGAATCAAAGTCTTTTCTTGTGTAGTTTTGGCCAAATAAGCTAGAGTAGGTGGAATCGGGTCCATCTGTTTAAGAAAAACAAGGAAACAAATCATATAACAATAATTGGACAATATAATATTTATTCCAAATTTTCAGAAAAAATTCGAAATGTAGGCTTTAGATTTTGCAATTATCCCATTATTATTTTTATGAATACCCTAAAAACCGCAATCATCAATCCGCAATTTATCCAAATAAACAAAACCGCAGCTTTCCTATTTTTCTAAGATTACTTAAAGATGAATATTTCTAAACATGCTAAGTAATCGAATAATCAAGCAAGCATCATGATTATAAATCATATAATTACCTTACTATGATTAAAACAAGCAAGCAAAGCGATTTTATTTATCATCCATCATTTTGTTTAAGCATAAGACTTTTAATTAGAGAATAATTAATTCGAAATCTCACTAACTTTATTAATTAAAGTAGTGCTACTCCAAATATATTTAATTGCATTTTCATGAAGCAAATTATACAAAGTTTAAAATAAATACCATTTTAAAAGATAATGATTTTAATTAAAGAAATGGTTTTTAAATAGTTTTGTATAAAAAGCCTTACTTTAATTAATAAGCATGCAATCAAATTAATCCTCTAATCTTTAACAATCAATTACTCATGTAAACTAATCATTTTAAGCGCAAATTAATCACCGAAAAGTCAATCATAAGCAAATAATCATCCAAGAAAGTCAAAATAGCTAAAACCCTAACAAAAAGTCAACATTCAAAATCAAAACATCAAATCTAGCCATGGAAACCTCAAATTACTTCCGCAAACATGTTAACAATCAAGCATATAGCACTTTGCAAGCAAAAAGCATGGAACTTGATGATTAAAATCCAAGATCTAAGCATAAACCCTAACTTTATAAAAGTATTCAAAATCATGATTTTAGGTTAGAATCATACCTCAACCTTGATGTAAAGATGTTCTAGATGCAAAAGAGATGAAGATATGGAAGATTTGAAGCTTGATTTGAAGAAAAATGATGAAAAAATGGAGAAATGGAGATGGTGAAGGTGGGTGACGGTTTTGAAAGGAGAAGGAGGAAGAAGAAGTTGCTTTTTACTTTTTGTAAAAAGTGGTGGAAGCTTCCTTTGCTTTATGTATTTTTAAATTGCATTTTTAAAATGCAATTTCAACTTAAATGCGAACGAAACGAAACGTATACTTGGGTTTTTAAAGTTAAAATATTTTTTTATGAAAATCAACCAAAATACGCACGAAACTTTCGTATTTAAAATCGTATATTAAAAACGTAACATTAATTCACGTGCGAAAACATTTTCGTTTTTAAATACGTTTATTAAATCTTTTTGTGTTCTTTAAAATTCAAAACCAATCCAAATAAAATTTTCCAAAATTTAAATTAAAACTTTGTCAAATTTCTGAAACGTTTGGACCGTTCGCGAAAATTCGTTTAAAAACTTACGCGTTTAAACTCTAAAGAACGTTTTTCTTTGTTTTTATAAAAGTAAATTAAAAGAAAATCTAATTAAAATTATTTTTTGTCCTAATTAACGAAATATTCAAACCTATTTACATCAGACCATCTCCATTTATCTGTCAGTGCTTGTGACGGCACTTTCAGATAAGCCTGAAACATGCGAGAAAGTGTGGCGAAGAACGAACATACCTTGAAGCGCTTTAATGATACTATGAATTAGGTCAGCGGGATTTATATAATAACGCTCAAATTCTCGTAAGAATTCTTTTTCTTCTTGACCTAATGCTAGTAACGCATCAATGAATTGGTTAAATGCTCGTCTTACCTTTCTCGGATTCGAAATACCATCCCTGAATCCTGTGTCTATAAAACATAGATCAAAGAGCAATTCTCCGATAACATGCTGAAATTCCTTTTCTTCTTCTGAATCAGGGTTTCCAGAAGTAGAGTGAACTACTCGTGAAATCTTTCTGATGTAAATCCTTTGTTGCTCAGTAAAAGGGAATTTAGATGTTAGTAACAACTGAGTAAGCTTAACATGGATTTCTTTTCTCTTTTGAAAGAAAGCAGAATCTATGGCTTCCTCAGTAGAATCAGGAAAAATTGATCTCAGTTCATTAATCAGATAAGTGGCAGGATCAACAAAGAACAGTTTAACGCATGGAATCAAAGTATAAGTGATAGGGGCTCTTTCAATCCAAAATTCGAGCTCATCAATCAGGGCAGCAACATAACGATTAATCTTAATCTGTGAAACAGATGGATACTCGGTGCTAGCTATTAGATCCATTAGTAGGTCTAACTCTGATTTTAGTGATAACTCGTCTTTTTGATTGTAATTAGTACGTAGACATGTTATTATCCTATCAATCACTACAAAGGTCTTCCTCTGCTCAGTTGAAAAAGGGAAATCTGATATCTTAAGGTTTCTAAGAAAATTAGCACAGATATCTATTCTCCTACTGGGCTTGTGAAAGTTTTCTAAGTGATGTTCATTACTTGATTCTGGTGGGTTGTTACTTGGTTCAGTGTTGGGCAAGGTTGGTGGTTCTAGTTCAGGATCCTCCGGACACTGGAGACGCTCATCCACTTCTACACTTTGGAAAAGAGTAGTGGGGTAGGCTCGCAATATATCTGGAAGATCATACCTGAAGTATTCATCTAAGCAATGAAGTCGCTCATTTAAATCCATCCAAGGCATTGGTGGATAGAAGAAAACTTCAATACCGAAAGGAACGTCTTCTGGTAGGGTGGCAGGTCTAAGGTAATGTGGATATCTAGATAAGATTGATAAAATCTCAGGGTCAAGTGTGGGTTGACCACTTAATTCAACAGTGACAGAAGGTGGAATCTTCTGCTGAGATATATCAAAACCTAGGTCTAAGGATGAATATTCGTCAATCTCAACTTCCTGGTTAACACAGACCTCTTTGTGGGAAGACACAAAGAATTCCGCATCGTCCATGATCGTTATCTCATCCATGGGAGAAATAAGATTGGAAGGAGAATTAGGGTTTTTATGGTTTTCTAATTTTTTTTTTTTTTTTTTTTTTTTTTTTTGTATTTTCTCTAAATTAATTAACTACTAAAGCAAATAACTTCCTAAGTAATGAAAATCTTAAGGAAGGGTCTCCTAAAAGTCAACTATCTACGGTAATCTTAAAGTTCACTACGCTCAACAGATCCCCGGCAGCGGCGCCAAAAACCTGTTGCGCCGTCAGAGTGCTGACTCAGCCGCGGTCGTTTTCCAAGGGGGGCTGGCACGGCGGTCCTGCAGGCAACGACGCAACAACATGTGAACGTGTTAGGATTTAAATTTATATGAGCTGGGGCTCAAACTATAAGTACTACCTACTTTTGGGGAGTAAGCAGTAAGTATAACTCGAGTGTCGTTCTTAAAATTGGAGCGAATGGAACCAAAAGGGACTTACCGTAAATGAGCTTTCTGATAGGATGGGTTTATAAAAGTAGGTAGGTTTTGGTTGGTTATCTAAGCTAATACTAAATAAAACAAGTAAATTAAATAGAGAGTAGGCAGCAGGTAGAGCGTGATTGCTGAAACTTCGATAATTAGGGTTTCTGGATGATATTCATTAGACAGATGATTGGAGACTACCTTGGGCAAATCATCAGACGGACAGTCGGTGTAAACACTAGGACCCTACGTTTTAGTCTAAAAGCCTAAAAGCTTATGTCACTGAATCCTAGGTTATCCTGATGCTGATCAGAAATAGGTTGTTCAAACCCCCCCTCACTTGCCTTGTAAGACTAAGCGACCTCTACGGATGATATATCCTGGGTGTAGGCATAAGGTAACAAACTGCAATTTTCTATCTGACCTTTCTTAACACCTAAATCTATCTGAGTTTATCTAGGTAAGTACTAATTGTATGCTGTATATGTTGAGCTGTCGGTTATGTTGAGTTAAGCGGTTTAAGCATCTTGTATTACAGCCGAATACTTGCTTTCTTTTCAAAACTCATTTATTACTGGTTTAAGCATAATTAACTCCGTCATGAATTAGACCCTCCTTTGCTATCAGGCGTTCATCCCTAGGAATACTCACGGTGTACAGTGCATTTGGCATATCCACAGTGTTCCAGACTCAAGGCATACTAACGGTGTACTGTACGTTAAAGTAGTTCCACAGCTGTATGTTAACCTTGGTGTACTAAGGGTGTACGGTGCAGCGAGCATTTCCACAGCTGTATTTGAACCTTGGTGTACTAACGGTGTACGGTGCAGCGAGCATTTCCACAGCTTTATTGTTCCTAGACCCATATTCTAAAAGGGTGACTTCTAGGTATTCCACGATGAAATAAACCTACGGCAGTTCCTTAGCTTTTCCCGCGTATTTAAACGTTATACGAAGTACTGTGCCGTTTTACGGAATATTCATAGCTTCATACTGTAATATGAGATAACTATATCTACGTAGTATTAGGGTTGATCAGATCCTATCCTAAGGCAATAGTCACGTGAAAGACTGGAAAGGGTGGACACTGAATTAAGTCTATATTCATGTAAAACTCAACCAGATACACAACAAAACAATCACCAATCATAATACTGGGGACATTATTCCATAACGGATTGTGCCCACGACTTTCATAGCTTCCACGTTCCGTACTACACACATTCGTGATGATTCCGGCGCTATACAAATGAAAGCCGTATAACGTTACTTCCGTTATTTCATAATGTTTATCCCACTGAATTAAATATCATCCATAATCCTAATATCTACATTTCAACAATCACAGTATTAAACTACGTAAATAGCATGGCAATATTCGCAACACAAACAAAGATATCATGCAAACAAAACATAGTAACCGTAAGTAAAGGAATAAGTAATAACCAGTATTTAAGCAGCGTAACACTGAGTAGTACAAGCTAGAATCTTGAAAACTTCAATACAATAAAATTCCCAAGCTACAGCTATCTTCCCCACTCGAACCGTGCCTACATCTCTCTAGTTCTCTAGAGAGAGAAACTAGAGAGAGAAGCTAACCTAATCTAATTCTCCTCTAACTCCTAAGAGTAGTGCTAGAGAGAGAATGTGTGTGAGAGAGAAAGTGAGAGAATTCTATGAAGAATGGTGTGTGAAATGAGGTGAATGAGGTCTTCTATTTATAGGCAAGCCTTGGATCCAAGAGTACAAGTCCACAAGCACACGTACAAGCCAAAGAAGCAAGGAAAAGGCCGTGTGAGACCAAAGTAGGCCGTACACGGCCCTATACAGGCCGTACACGGCTATGTATAGGCCGTACACGGTCACATCAAGGCCGTACACGGCTTGGTGGTGGCCGTGTGCTAGGCCGTGTGATTTTTCCGACTTTTCTCGCATCTTCGGGAGGCCGTATCTTCTTCGTTTCGCGTCCGATTGACTTGATTCTTTCGCCTACGGCTTCGTAATTCCATTATGCTTCTAATGATGCCAATTTGGTAGAAATTGGATGTGTGGGGCCCGGGCGTGTTCAAAATACGTTTTGTAGCTTTCGGCTGCGCTGTAACTTGCATAACTTTCTCGTCCTTGATCCGTTCTGAGCAATCCTTATATCCACGTTCTCGTAATCTTCATAGCTACAAAATAAGACTATTATGAGGTTCTGGTATGAAGTTTACAGTAGAATTAGGGTTGGGCTCAGAATAGTGCCTATTTAGGTCAGTTTTCTGCCCTTTTTGCTTGATTTTCAAAAGACCGACAAGTTTACACCTTTCTAACAAAAGTTAATAAATAATTATGATTTTAAGATGTATTTGTTAGAAAAGAGCTAAATATGGGGCAATTAATGCATGTAAAAACGTGACTTTTTGCGATACATCAATCGGCACACACAAGAAATGAATAGTGAAGCATTAAAGATGAATGCTATTAGGCTCAAGATACCTCACTGCAAATAGGGTTGTATGTGCTTCGCCATGCTTCCATCAGATTATTATTTCTTGCTTAAGCAATTTCTACCTTATTTTCCCTAGACTCCGAAATATATTACTCACATCTGAAAATAGCTCCTCTCAAAAGATATTTTGGCTCAAAATTAGCAGAGTTAATCAATAGATTTAGCTCATACTTTCAATTTTCTTGAAAAATTTTGAAAAAATTTGAGGAACATTTTCTGAGTTTACTATTTCGGACATTAAAAATCAAAGAAAACTAACCAAGGTATTCTATACCTGCTATCCCACACTTAGAGGAACATTGTCTCTAATGTTCTCTTGAGTTGAGATTTACTGGAAGTAAAATCCCACACTTAGAGTTTGAACATGTAAGAAAATGTTTCTCAAGTGTTTGTTTTGGGCTGGAATCCCACACTTAGTGATAAGCTTAGGATAGAGTATAGACTACTTTAACAAACTAACAAAGCAAATAATAAACAGAATCATAAACAAAAGAGAGTAAAGGTTAAGACACTCCCCAGATAGCGAGCAGCAAAGAAGCTGAGAATCTGAATTTGCTGAAAAGAGATGTTGCCAAGATCTTTTTCTGCATTCATGAAGAGCGGCTCGGCTTCAAGCGTCTTGCTATTGGTTTTTCTCCATCCATTATTTCTCTTGTCACTAGTACAAAAATGAGATTTGGTCACACATAGCCGGAATTAAACGGCCACACATTCGAATATTTATGTGGCTAAAGGTACCAAAATAAAATTCAAGTTATTAGTTAGCCACATATGAACTCCGATCGTGTGACCATTCGGGAATGTATTGCCACACCTTCAAACATTTACGTGGCTAAAGGTCACGGCTATTTTTTGGCTGATTATTTAGCCATATATGAATTGGAACGCGTGACGAATGAAGAGTACGTTTGAAGCATTAGTCACGATATACATATAAAACGTGACAAATCCATGTCACACACTTTATTTCACTGTGACCAAATGCCATATATGGTCACATGAGGTAATTGTTTATGTGTCTAAATCATAGAGTCGAGTTGTCACACATGATTTTAGTGTAGCCAAAATCCGGTACATATGGTCACATAACTATTATGTGTGTCTAAACTTTAGCGTGTGCTAGCTTGCCAAAAGCTAATGTGTATAGTCACATTTATTTCTAACACGATCATGTGACTATATGGATTTATAATAGCCACACCATATCACAAATGTGTATCTAAATGATATTTATGGCCACACTCTAGGTGATTATATGTGACCAATATATTTATAATAGTCATGTCGTTAAATATTCATGTGGCTATTATTTAGGGCAAACATTGGCAAAAATGATTATGATTAAATTTGATATTAGTCACATTGAGTGTTTGTGTGTCTAATTCATGAGACGTTATATGGTCACATGAGGTAATTGTTTATGTGTGTAAATCATAGAGTCAAGTTTGTCACACAAGATTTTAGTGTGGCCAAAATCCGGTACATATGGTCACATAATTATTATGTGTGTCTAAACTTTAGCGTGTGTTAGCTTGCCAAAAGCTAATGTATATAGTCACATTTATTTCTAACACGATCATGTGACTATATGGATTTATAATAGCCACACCATATCACAAATGTGTATCTAAATGATGTTTATGGCCACACTTTCGGTGATTATATGTGACCAATATATTTATAACAGTCACTTTGTAAAATATTTATGTGGCTATTATTTAGAGCGAAAATGGGCAAAAACGATTATCATTAAATTTGATATTAGTAACCCATGTTTTCAGTGTAGCCAAACATATGGTCACATAACTTATTATGTGTGTCTAAATTTTAGCGTGTATTAACTTGCCAAACGCTAAATTGTATAGTTAAATAATAAGCATTGGGCTTTTAAATCAAAGTAACATTTAGGTCACTAGTGTAACATGTTTCTTTGTAGATGGATGTGATGGGATTGAAGTTCGAATCCGTCTTTTGAGCATGTTTTTGCATATTAAAGTCATTTTTACAAAAAAGTATAATATATGCAATGTAATTGAACGGAAATGGTATGGTCAATTATATGGTTAAATGGTAATTGTAATATATTTGTTAGTTGTTATTGTAATATGCTTGTTAGTGAATGGTAATGTAAAAGAGATGTTATGGCATGGAATGTATTTATTATGTGATAATTTACAAGGTTAATGTAATACAATAAATGACAATGTACTATAAAATATTAAAGTAAGATATCCTGTAAATCATCAATTAAAGATATCCAGTAAAAATCAAAGCTTTGTTATACATAACATTACAGAAACGGAAGATAATAAAATCAAAGATAATTTTTTGTTGTCTCGGAACATAGAATAACATGAAGACATCAAAACATTGACTTCATGGTTTCTCAATTTTCACAGTAGCAACAAACTTCTCACTGGTAGAATTCTCAACACTCACATCTTTCGCAATCTTCACAGCATCAAACTTCTTCTTACTGGTAGAATTCTCTGCACCAACATCTTTCTCTAAAGCTTCTCTCGAACGCTTAACCAGAGGACTTTTAGATGTTTGACTATCATCGTCCACATTTATAGAAGAGTCATCGGTACAGGAAACAACATCCTTCAAAGGAACAACAAACAAATCTATATTACAGAAAGTTTGTTCTAGATGCCTACAACAAATATATACAAAACAGATTATAAAAATTAATTTTTAACCTCATCATCTGGATACATATCAAGGAAATCTGAAACTATCCTTTGATCCGAACAAACTTTTATAACAGTGTACACTTGAAAATCAAAGCGAAAGCTTGTTTGAAGGGATGGCAAAATGGGTGGGTTGGGTAACACGTCAAAATGGTTAGACCCAAAAATAGCACTTTAACAGTACTGGTAGGGTTGACTCGAAACATTGTATTCTTTTTTATATAAATAAATAATGTGTTAAAACCATATGATCAGAATAATAATCTGAAGTGTTTCAATAAAGAGATTTATAAGCTTTGATGCATACGAACTCATTTTGGATGACTCTCAACCCGTTCAACACGGGTTTAATGTGTTAAGTTATTCATGTTTGTTACCTGCAACAGCTCACTGACTTGTTTTTGAGCAGCATCAGCCATCAGCATAGTGTATACTTCACAAGTAAAGCATTATCATCAGTCTTTAAGTCACAAGGTTGGATATATAAGTCAAGAAATAAAAGAGTCCATGATTTACCAAAAATGTACCTTTTGGACATAAAAAATTTACAAGGCTTTAGATCCTTAAATATAAAACGTTTAGAGTTCTCAACATTAGAAAATATGTTGTTTTTTCAAATATTATAAAATATGGCAAGAACACTAATAATCTCTAGACATATACTTGATGTTTCAACATCTGTACAATATATTGTTGAAAGAAGCACTTGATTCAGATAGAGAGACATTCAAAAAGTATCCATACCTTGAATCCATTAAGGAACACATATATTAAACATTATTGTAATCAATGACTACGGATGGAGTAGCAAACAGGATCCCAAATGATAACCGCAAAACAATCACAAAATCAATTACTTACACATAAATTTAAGCAAAGGAGCATCTATGACATAAACCACATAATAATAAATCAATTATCACTAACTGATAATTTCCCTAATCCAATACAAAAACTCAAAACCAGAGTCTACAAACATGAAGAATACCTTAAACCAAGAATTTTGTATACTAGTGGAATCTTGTTTATTATTTAGTATTAACCATCTTCGTTGAAGCTGTGACATCGGCGACATAGACGAGTCTCTCGATTAGGTTGGGAATATCGATTGGGCTACTCTGAAATATTTTGGAAAACTAGCGATTTCACAATACATTTGATACTTTGGGATGAAAAGCGGGTTTATTTGAATTTTTGGGGAATAATTGAGCGGGGTGAAGGGCGGGTTAAATTGGGAAGAACTGAAAAAGGTAGTTCAATTTTACCCCGTACAAGTAAAATGGTTTGCAAGAATATATATTTTGTTTACGAGTAGTGTTTACTATTTAACTAATTAATCATTTGGCGTATATATATATTAATAAATGATGATTATCTTGATCGGCTTAAAATCCCAGTGCTCAACTTTTAAATGTGAATAGAAAAAAGAACGTACATATTAAAGTCAAGGTTAAAGGCTTGTGGAATTTTAAATGAACTTCTAATTTGAAAATTACAAATTTAGTGTTAAAACATGAGTGTCTATAGTATTTTATATTATATAAACTATATTTAAACTCGTGTATACAAAAGGGTAATTAATTTGTATACGATAATGTTATAACGTTGTATATAAGTTAACAAATATATATAGTTAAGTGTGAAGTTAAAATCAATGACAGTATTTGTAACACCCCCAAATTTTGATTGATTTGCGGAAGCACGATTTGGGTGTTACTAATCAATAACAAAGCACAAAGATATATAGTAAACGACTCTATATGCGTCGTTTTAACAAAATATATTAATATTGAAATGTTTACAACATTTATAGCTTTACATAGCTCGAGTTTAAATGAAAGGAGATTTCAGTACATAAGTACTTGTACAAAATATACTAATGCAAGAAAATCTCAAACGTCTGAATGCTGACTCGAGCTAAATGTCCTGAAGCAGAAACATCCTACTGCTTGGTACCTGCGATACATGCTAAACGGGTTAGCTAAAGCTGGTGAGCTCACAGGTTTGAAATCAAGTAATATAGTATGAACCGCAAGATTTAAATAATGATTGAATTGCATCCAGCAATTGATAATGAATATGTATACAGCCATGAGCACATAGTTGAGCTTAACTCGAGGGCCGGGTCCCCTATAGAGAATTCCGGGCGAGGTGCCTCCACGAATGCCTAATCAACATTCGTCTTCCCAAATATTAGTACGTCCGTTTACCCGGTTAGTGCTTGCTAACCCGAACGAGGAGGGTCAATCCTATATGGTACCATATACTAATATTAACGCTACAACGTATTAACAACTATGCTGACGGAGGACTTTAAATGATTAGTTGTAAAAAACTCATGTAGTATATGGAAATGTTTGTACTTGCGTTCACATGTTAAAAATGAGCAATATCTCACACCCCTGAGTAAAATAGTAAAAAGAGGGGCTATGAGACTCACCTTAGTCTTGTGAGTTTAACTTAATAAACTTGAGTTGATTAGCCGAGTATGAAGTCCAAAGACTTGTAACCTGAGGGTGTGCACGACACGCGATGGTTATAAACATGATTGGGTATCTCAAAAGATCACCCTTGTAGTTGTTACACAACTATATATATGTCCAAATTACTACGATTTGGTTGATTTGTTAAGTGTTTGAAAACATGTATGGCCCGTTGGTGACGGATTTGTAATAATAATCTCAACTATTATTATTTTGATTTCGTGGCGTTTTACTTGAAAAATGTGTTTTCATGTGTTTTAGAAGCCGTTACGGAATCTAAGTACGGGGGTCCGGGGGCAGCGCCCCTGGTAGCGGGGTCCAAGGGGCGGCAGCCCCTGGCGGGGTCCAAGGGGCAGCCCCCTTGGAAAATTTTTATTTCTACTATATTGCTTTGACGAAAAACGCATCTGGGATATGTATTTAGGTAAAATCGAGTGATAAATTTCGAGTCTCGACACTTAGTAAAAATCTGAGTTTTCTGTGTTTTGCGACACAATATGCGACACAAAAGTTGATATGCGACACAAGGGTTGTGTCGCATAGAAATGCGACACAATATCTATACGACACAAGGGTTGTGTCGCATAGATGCGAGATCCTGATTCAACAGCGACATAGTGAAAGTGTCGCATAGTATTTGCGACACAAGGTACGACACAATATTGTGTCGCATAGGGTACGACATAACTGGTTTCATACGACACAATATACGACATAAGAGGCAAAATACGACACAACATGCGACACAAGGCTTGTGTAGCATGGAAGAACACCAGCTCAGAAAGTCCGGCTGTCAAGATTTTTCCGGCCAAAAACCTAATTCAAACCCGTTTTTAAGCTATAAAATCATGTTCTACACATTGTAATGGACATATATAAGTTATATAAACACTAACAAGTGAAATGTACAAAGAATCGAGAGTTTTCGGGATTTTGTCGGAAACTTACAATTTGCCGAAATGGAAATCCGGAAAGATAGAAATGTAGATCGTCGCGAGGTGGTCGTGAATCTCTAAAAATATTGGTGATACGAGTGCGTTTGATTATGTTATTTTGCGATTTTAATGGATTGGTGGTGTTTTCTTTTTAGAGAGAAATAAGAGAGAGAGAGAGAGAAGAAAGAAAAAGATGAAATGAAGAAAGAGGAAAGATGGAGGTGGAAATGGTGGAAGCCCCACCATTTTCAGTCCACGCAATGTGCTCCGTACGGTGTTCGTTTTCTCCTTCGTTTAACGCTTTTATAAATATTTTGTGCGTTAATTAACCAGTTTAAAATACGAATTTTGTTTTAATAATTTAATTAAATTGTTTTACTAATTATCTAGTAATATAAAGATTTAAAATGTGATTTAGATAGTTTGCGTATTTTTGTTGTTAATTGGGTAAGTTTTAAATTGTTCGACACGAATTGAAATTTGAACATTATTAAAATAATATTTTTAACATATTAGTGTTACTTAATAAAATTGGTCACCAACGTCCGTATTAAATTGAACCGAATTACATTCGATTTAACTTGCGTACGATTTAATCAAATCGCATTTTCGTATATATTCAACAATATATATTTTGATACATTAATTAGCCTAACACATAACTAATTACATGTATTAACAGAGAATTAGGCACTAATTACTAGTCCTAATTTGGCGGGTGTTACAGTATTATGATTAATTGATTTTACGTAGAAGTAAATACATAAAAAAGGGGGGAAAACTTTTAACTTGATTGATATCTACATCGGAACAAAAAAATATATTAATATCATTGGATGAGTTTTGCAAATATGGAATGTTGGTATTGTATATGTATTAGAAAGCCTTCTTTCAATCGTTGTGATTTATTTTTAAAAAATTGTTAATTAATATCTATGATGTCATCATGTCCTAAATTTTAATCAATTTAATAAATTTGGACAATTTGATTAGCTAATTAAATTTTTGATGACATCATAAAGAGATTCCTAATCACTAAAACATAGTTGATGTGTCTTTGATATCGTATACTTGTATAAAAACATAGTTGATGCTCCAATGTATCTAATTGTGATTGTATAATCACTAAAGCGTAAAACAATAAAAAGTTTTGTAGCAAATCCGTAGCAATTTTAGATATTTTGTGACGGTTTTGCCACAGCTTCATTTTGTTTTAATTTCTAACAAATAGTTTTAAATAAAAAATGCACATGCATGTTTTGAAATGACTAATTGAGGATAAAAATGTTCTTTATAATACCAAGTTATTCAATACAATATACTTTCAACATTAACGTTTGGTCGATTTTAAGCATTATCTATTATGTAATTATCTGAACTTTAAATTTAACTATTGATTTGTATTCAGTATAAGCCGTTAGTATCATCTATAATAGTTTAGTGTTATTATTATGATCATATTTATTATAACTATGATTATTTTCATTTAACAATTATTTTATCAAAATAATTGTTGATATCCAATGATCCATTAACCCCCTTTACCCGGCGGATATAGATATGGATGATTAAATTAAAATTAAATGAATATGGATCGGATGTAGATATGACTCCACCCGATCTATATCCGATCAATTGCCATCTCTATTCGTCGATTAGGGCCTTGATTTTTAAATTAAGGATGTTTAAGTGAAATAGAAAGAATAAGGACATTATTCCTAATATTATTTAAGATGACTGAAGAAGGAAAAAATGCATCACAATAACGATTGGGCTATATAAGTTTTGTTATATAAATATTATTTTTTGTTGATTAAATTTAATTCGTTTAGTTATAATATATACATTATCAATTACGTAGTAAAATTTAGGGCAAATAGCCCAAAAATGTAACGTAAGATTCAAAATTTCCCAATAAAGGGAATGTCACTTTTTCCATCGCCCAAAAAGGACCATTAGTTTTAATTTGTGGCCAAAAATGATTATTAAGTCAAAAAAACTTAAATTATGGGGAATATCAACCGCTCGATTTTTTATTTTTTCAAAATTGACTCTTGAAACGACTTACATGAGTTATTACGAGTTTAAGAGGTTGGCATCATTGCATCATCAACACACAAGAAACGTTTAATTCCACGAATCGCCATCTTTTGGATACGTATTTGTCACTTCAATTTTGGAACCTAGGCGGCTTGCTCATGATCCCCGATTGTTTCAAACTTTAATTGGTGGTATAAAGTGTTTATAAATGATGCACATCACCTTTAACCGACCTTAATTTTTAAAAAATAAAAAATTGACCCACTGATATTCCCCTTAATTTAACTTTTTTGACAAAATAATTCTTTTTGGGCAAAAATTAAAATTAAGGGTCCTTTTTGGGTGATGGGAAAATTGATATTCAATTTTGAATTTTACGTTACCTTTTTGGGTTATTTTCGCTAAAATTTATGGACTCTTCTAATTTTGTTACTAGTCTAGAAGTTTCAAACAAAATTAAATTAAAATAGTCGTACAAAAAAACAAGTTAACCTCCAAATTCCACCGCCATTCACTTTCACCAAAATCAAAACAATCAATTTCTCCCTCCAAGAATCCCCCTACCTTCTCGATTGCCATCTTAAAAGAATCAAACTCTACAATTCCTCTAATTTGTTCCTCTTTATATTTTTATTTCTCTCTTTCTATAGTTTCCCCAACTCCGATTCTGCCCTAAATTCCGTATTATCGTGGTTTGCGCTTTTAGCCATTGTGGCTCAGCGACCACAACTCCAAAACTCCACCGTTAACCGCAACGTCTTCGGAAGTCTGCTTACGCCGTCAACATACAACAAGCTAAATCGTCAATCTGCAATTCTACCCCGGCCTTCACATATTCTATTGGTTATATGATTATATATATATATATATATATATATATATATATATATATACACACACACACACACACGTATTCTCTATTTCTCTTACCTTGGTTATCATTCAGTTAGATATATATTGTATTTTGTTTTGATTATGATTGAATGCCAATGAATTGGGATGTATTGAAACTATTTTCGCTGTCTTTATCTCACAGGCCATACACATACACTTCAGTGTTTGATTGTTGGGAAAGTTTAATCTAAAACTTGAATTGAAGAACAACTAGGTATGTGTATATAATATTCTCTATAAATTGAGCATTTTATATAATTTGTATGGTAAAAAAGCTAGACATTATATTATGATCTGATAATTCGTGTTAATGCTTGATTTAGAATTGAATTATTTATAAGTTTGGGTCTGAATAAGCGAACAATATATTAATGAATGAAACAATGATATAGTTTTCGTACTCTTCTATTTTAAGACATGTTCGTAGGACATTCAAAAGTAATAGTTTTTGCAAGTGCCAATATAACACCCCTCATTCCATAGTAATAATATTATAGATAATACGGAAGCGAAGATAAATAAAATGCCATAATTTGTTACATATTCTCCGAAAATACCAAAAACAGTTTAGATGTTTAAGACACATCAACTTAATACTTGTTCAAAAGATTAGCATGACGGGGTATTATATAAACTAAACTGAGCTGTTACAAAAATAATCAGAGTAGCTTGAATATCAAACATTCCATACATCCAAGGTTTGAACTTCCTGCTACCCACCCGCATGCATAAACAAAAGTCTGCAGGAAGTAACAACGAGGGATTAGCACATAGCTAAGTGAGTAAATCCAACACTCAACATTTAACTTAGCTAAACCAATTAACTACAACAAGTATACGCAACCACAACAAGCAACAACAACTTAATGAGGATCGGCGGATCCGGGGATAACTTTAGTACCCGGGCGGCTCCCCAAGATCACTTATCCAAACATATCCGTATGGCCATAACGGACGAGACCGATAGCTAGTGTTCGTTATACTTAGGTACAGTTCAGCACACACAACAAATGAAGTACATCCCTGTACCATTCACACAACAACACACTAGCCCAACCAACAGTTCATCAACTCGTTGACCTCATTAACAACAATGCCCGAAGGCCACACAAGGCATATATAGGCATATGAACAACAATACAACTAATCAACTCAATAATCAAGTCTACGTTTACCCGTCGTAATCAAATGATTACAACTAAGCCAAACGGTGAGTTTTGAATCCACTCACCAATACCTTCGTCCTCAACTACTCAGATTCTCGGGGCAACTTTGTCTTTCAAAGGATCTGAGATTCATCACCAATAAAAAGTTAGTAATCGAAATCGCCCAAATATAACTTATAAAAGTTCAACACATTTGGAACTCATTAATATAAACATCGAGATTACTAGCTACTAACCATGCATATTCAATCATAATGCATCATTTAATTATCATATAATAACGATTGGAAGGTGTTTTAACAACTAACATAAAATGCCCTGGAACAGCCAGAAGCTGCCGGCTGGACTCACTTAGCCGCCGGCTAAACCCACCAAGCCGCCGGCTTCCGCGTCCAGCCGCCGGTTCCCAACCCTGGGACGCCGGCTCTAAGGCATTTTGAGCAACCAGAAATAAAACGAGTTTTAAAGCTATTTTTACCCGCCAGCTAGGGTCTTTGACCCGTCGGTCTTAGGCATTTAGCCGCCGGCTAGGCTTCTTAGCCGCCGGCTTCCCTACCTTTAAACAGAACCCGCCGGCTTGTCTCATCAAGCCGCCGGCTTCTCATGCAGATCAAGAACAGCAGCAGCAGAAATGAAGTATACACGAACCAAAACTAACAAAATCTCAATTTCTAACCAATTAATGCAACAAACTCGATTTCTAATCCAACAACAACCTCATACAACAACTATATAACATTAATCAATCTCCATAACATCCAAATAACTAAGGTTCACATCAAATTCATAAATTCTAATTAGGTTATTCAACCATTTTCAATCAAAGCTCATAATCATGAATTTGATGCATATAACTAGTTAAGAATCATCACTTAGTATCACATACCACATATAATCACCAACTAACACCTCTATCTACATCAAATTATCAATTATCATAAATTCTAATATTTGGGATAAACTCTGTTTACCTTAAAAATGAAGGAGATGATGAATAGAAGAAGAAAATCTTGATGATAACTTGTAGATTACTAACTCCAATCACTTGCTAATTTGATGATTTCACTATATTTTACTAGTTAGGGTTTATGTGTTTGGTTATGAAAGGAGAAGATGAAAAGGAAATGAGAATTGGTAAAGTGATCTCCAAAAAGGGTCAGCCCAACCATTTAACCGATTTAACATTTTGGGTATTTTATACCCGCTCTAAATCTATTGTCTGGCACCTAATTACTAAATTCGAGAAACTTATTTTATTATACCGTCAACTTTAATAAATTAAAACAAGCAACATTTCATTATCCACAATAAGTCCTAAGACCTATTTCACCAAATTTCACAATTAAACAATTATATGGCAAATTTATTTAAAACAATTAAATACGAAATTATAACTAGAAAATACCAGGCTATCGGAGAGGATGTTACAAATCTCCCCTCCTTAAGGAGATTTCGTCCCCGAAATCTCAGCCCTATCAAACAATCCAGGATATCTGGACTTCATCGACTCCTCACTCTCCCAAGTTAGGTCGGAACCTAAACTATGTCGCCACTTTACAAGCACCATAGGAATTTGTTTCTTCCTAAGTTTAGTCACCTTTCTATCAAGGATCTCAACCGGTTCTTCAACCAATTTCCGAGTTTGATCAACTTTTAAATCTTTCAACGGAAGAATTTGTGACTGATCCTCTATATTACACTTTCTCAAGTAACATACGTTAAACGTATCATGAATACCAAAGAGCTCTGGAGGAAGATCCAATGCCATTGACTGATCGTTTACAACTTGGCGAATCTTGAATGGACCAATGTACCGCGGCGCTAACTTTCCACGTTTTCAGAATCTAATCACACCTTTCCATGGAGAAACTTTATGATATACTAATTCACCTTCGGTAAACACAACCGGTCGTCTTTTAGGATCAGCATATTGTTTCTGTCTATCTCTTGCGGCTTTCAACTTCTCACGTGCAATAGCTACTTTATCAGCGGTTATTTGTACAATATCGGGCCCAGCAAACTGTTTCTCACCTGCCTCTAACCAACATGTAGGTGTTCGACAACGACGACCATACAACATTTCATACGGAGGCATCCCAATACTTGAATAATACGAATTGTTGTAAGTAAATTCAACTAATGGGAGATGTGAATCCCATGAACCTCCATATTCCAAAATACAAGCACGAAGCATATCCTCTAAGGTTTGAATTGTACGTTCTGACTGACCGTCTGTCTGAGGATGATAAGCTGTGCTAAGGTTTACACGTGTACCCAACTCTTGTTGCAGACTTTGCCAAAAACGAGAAGCTAACCGAGTATCTCTATCGGACACAATCGATAAGGGAATACCATGTCTAGAAACGATTTCGTTAACATACAATTGAGCAAGTTTAGTCAACGAAGCGGTCTCACTCGTAGCAAGAAAATGCGCGCTCTTAGTCAATCGATCCACTATAACCCAAATCATATCATTGCCTCGAGCAGTACGCGGTAACTTAGTCACAAAATCCATAGTTATGTGATCCCATTTCCACTCAGGTATTTCCAACAGTTTTAACGACCCATACGGCTTTTGATGTTCCGCCTTGACCTGAGCACAAATATGACAAGATCCCACAAACTTTGCAATGTCGGTTTTCATCGTTGGCCACCAATACAACGGTTTCAAATCATTATACATTCGAGTACTACCCGGATGAATAGACATTCGTGACTTATGAGCTTCATTCAAAATCAAATCTCGAATACCACCAATGGAAGGAATCCAAACACGAGTCTGATAAGTCTTTAATTTCCTTGAATCATCAACTAACTCATCCTTGCGTTTTATCATGATTTCGGATTTCAGATTCTGGTCTTTCAATGCCTCAAGTTGTACAACTTTAATTTGATCAATCAAATCCGAGGAAACATTCACTTTTAAATAGAAAGCTCGATCAGGAGTATTCTTTCGACTTAACGCATCGGCAACCACATTAGCTTTGCCCGGATGGTATATAATCTCACAGTCATAATCTTTTATCAATTCCAACCATCGTCTTTGACGCATATTCAATTCTTTCTGGGAAAACACATATTGCAAACTCTTGTGATCAGTACAAACCACACATCTAGTCCCATATAAATAATGTCTCCAAAGTTTTAGGGCAAATACAACTGCTGCGAGCTCTAAATCATGCGTAGGATAATTCTTCTCATGTGGTTTCAACTGTCGAGAAGCATAAGCGATAACTCTATCCCTTTGCATTAAGACACAACCCAAACCCGAATATGAAGCGTCGCAATAAACCACAAAATCATCAGTACCTTCTGGTAATGCTAAAATCGGTGTTTGCCACAACAATTGTTTCAATGTCTGAAAAGCTTGCTCCTGTTGATCAGTCCACACATACTTCTCATCTTTACGGGTTAGTTTGGTTAACGGACCGGCTATCTTAGAAAAATCTTTGATAAATTTCCGATAATATCCCGCTAACCCAAGGAAACTCCTTATCTCAGAAACAGATTTCGGCGCATTCCAATTCATCACAGCTGCAACCTTCGATGGATCCACTTTCACACCA
Source organism: Helichrysum umbraculigerum (assembly GCA_949592205.1). Lineage (NCBI taxonomy): Eukaryota > Viridiplantae > Streptophyta > Magnoliopsida > Asterales > Asteraceae > Helichrysum > Helichrysum umbraculigerum. The sequence goes on along the minus strand of CATIUR010000002.1, from coordinate 92,070,663 downwards.
TCTCGACAAATTATATGACCCAAAAACTGAACTTCTCGAATCCAGAATTCACATTTGGAAAACTTTGTATACAACTGTTCTTGTCTCAATGTTTCAAGAACCAATCTCAAATGCGTGGCATGCTCAGTTTCAGATTTCGAATAAATAAGTATATCATCAATGAAAACAATCACAAATTTATCCAAGTATGGTCGACACACACGGTTCATCAAATCCATAAATACCGCTGGAGCATTCGTCAAACCAAAAGGCATAACCAAAAATTCATAATGACCGTACCTAGTACGAAAAGCAGTTTTAGGTATATCTTGTTCACAAACCCGGACTTGATGATAACCCGACCTCAAATCAATCTTAGAATATACCGAAGAACCCTGTAACTGATCAAATAAGTCATCTATTCTCGGAAGAGGGTACTTATTCTTTACCGTTCTCTTGTTCAACTCTCTATAATCAATACACATGCGCAACGACCCGTCTTTCTTTTTCACGAATAACACTGGTGCACCCCACGGCGAGGAACTAGGTCTGATAAAACCTTTATCCAACAATTCCTGAATCTGATTCATCATTTCACTGATCTTTGAAGGAGCTAACCTATAAGGAGCTTTAGCAATCGGCGACGAGCCCGGAACAAGGTCAATTCTGTATTCTACTTCCCTAACTGGTGGTAACCCAGGCAACTCATCGGGAAACACTTCAGGGTACTCACAAACAACAGGAACATCCGAAACAGTTTTCCTTTCTAATTTGGCATCGACTACATAGGCTAGGTATGACTCGCAACCTTTTGATAATGACTTCCTAGCTTTCATCAACGAAATCAAAGGAATATCTACACCATCCCGTTCTCCTCGAGCCACAACATATGACCCTTCGGAGATTGGGATCCTAACCAACTTCTGGTGACAATCAATACTAGCCTTATTCTGACTCAACCAATCCATACCAATTATTACATCGAAACTAGGGATTGGCATCAACAAGAAGGAAATAGGAAAAACATGATCGTCAATAGTAATGCTAACTCCAGTCACCGAAGTGGTAACAGGAACTAACTTACCACTAACTATTTCTACTTCTATAGGCTTTGTTATCACAGTAGGGGCTAATTTCAACTTATCATAAAATTGCACAGAAATGAAAGTACAATTAGCACCCGAATCAAACAATACACGTGCAGGTACAGAGTTTATAAGAAATGTACCCGTGATAACATCTTCAGTACGCACGGCCTCATCAACCGTCATCTGAAAAGCCCTACTAGTTGCTGGAGGAGGGTTCTTTCTTTTCTGACCGGAAGATCCCGAACTCCCGACCGAACCCGACCCCGCCGACCTTGCCTCCGGACATTGACCAACCCTATGTCCTTCCTTCTTACAAGTCCAACAAACAAAATTTGGATACCGGCAACTTTTTATCTCATGACCCAATTCACCACACTTCATACATTTGTTTGTCTTAGCCGTACACGGACCATCATGCCGAGATCTACACGAACTACACCAGTTGGAACTATTATAAATTCCCGAAGAACTACTTCTTCCAACAAATTTCTTACCACCTTGTCGATTCCCTTGCCACTTAGATTTATTCCTACCCGACGATTCAGTTCTTGCCTTAGAGAAACTTGTATCCTTTCCTTGCCATAATCTCAAACCTCTCAAATCACTATCGGCAGACCGCGCAAGATTAAAAGCATGCGATAAATCCTTAGCCAATCTCACAACCGTACGGTAGTTATCCGGTAAAGCATCCACAAATTGTTCAATTTGAGTTTTCTCATCCGGAACCAATTGTTGCACGAACCTAAGCTTATCCGTAAACTGTGAAATCAATTCATCAATAGTCATGTCATCCTTTAATCGAAGATTCACAAACTCTCTTCGAATTCTAGCAATATCAAAATCCGAACAGTATTGATTACGAACAACTTGATGAAACTGAGACCAACTAATATCTTCTTTCTGTTGTTGTGTGAAATGACCGGTAATGGAATCCCACCAAACCATAGCATCATCTTTCATGCATTGAACCGCATATTTGACTTTAAGTTCCTCATCACAGCAAGTCACATCAAACTTGCGTTCCATATCTCTCAACCAATTTAACGTTACCGTAGGATTTTTACTTCCCTGAAATTCCGGTGGTCGACTAGCCATAAAAGTCTTGTATGAACACTTCTTTTCTGATTGAGAGGATGAACCAGAACCAAAGACTGGGGCTTGCTGAAATAACTGTCTAGTCGCAGCTTCCTCAGCTTTCCTCTTGAATTCCCTAAGGAATACCAACTCGTCTTCCATCTCATGAATATTCTCATCTCGGTTAGATTGTTGTCCGGTTGGTTGAGAAGTACCATTATGATCATGTTGCTCGGTATGAGTCCCGATTTGAGGAGCGACAATCCGGGAGGCATTGTTGGGGTTGGTGGTCGGTGGTTCGTTATCTGCCATTTCTGAAATTCAACACAACACTTGAACTTTTGTTAATCGTTAGCATCTAAATACTAACTACCATCAACCAATACTAATCCCATTCCCAAGAATGTTTGATATATCACGCTCGAGTTTTGGGATTGATCATTCAACAATGAACAATTATCCCAAAACTATGCTCTGATACCAACTTATAACACCCCTCATTCCATAGTAATAATATTATAGATAATACGGAAGCGAAGATAAATAAAATGCCATAATTTGTTACATATTCTCCGAAAATACCAAAAACAGTTTAGATGTTTAAGACACATCAACTTAATACTTGTTCAAAAGATTAGCATGAAGGGGTATTATATAAACTAAACTGAGCTGTTACAAAAATAATCAGAGTAGCTTGAATATCAAACATTCCATACATCCAAGGTTTGAACTTCCTGCTACCCACCCGCATGCATAAACAAAAGTCTGCAGGAAGTAACAACGAGGGATTAGCACATAGCTAAGTGAGTAAATCCAACACTCAACATTTAACTTAGCTAAACCAATTAACTACAACAAGTATACGCAACCACAACAAGCAACAACAACTTAATGAGGATCGGCGGATCCGGGGATAACCTTAGTACCCGGTCGGCTCCCCAAGATCACTTATCCAAACATATCCGTATGGCCATAACGGACGAGATCGATAGCTAGTGTTCGTTATACTTAGGTACAGTTCAGCACACACAACAAATGAAGTACATCCCTGTACCATTCACACAACAACACACTAGCCCAACCAACAGTTCATCAACTCGTTGACCTCATTAACAACAATGCCCGAAGGTGTGACACCCCCAAATTTAATGATTTGCGGAAGCTTGATTTGGGTGTCACTAATCAATATACAAAGCACACAAGATATAATGAACGACCACTATATGTGTCGTTTTAAACTTGTATAGATAAAATAATTGTTTACATCAAAATATAGTTACAGTAGCTCGATTTCCTGAAATTGAGAGATTACATAGCATAATTACTTTTACAAAATATAATAATGCAGTCCAATCTCTAGTTGTATGAATGCTGACTCGAGCTAATAGTTCTTGCTTGTGCAGTCAACCTACTGCTGGGTACCTGTGATAAATACTAAAATGGGTCAGCGAAAACGCTGGTGAGCTCACAGGTTTGTATGTCAATTGTATAGTTGTCAGAACCGCAAGATTTATATTGAATTTAAAATGCAATTAAGCAAAATAAAAGTTATACTGTCCATGAGCACATAGTCTGAGCTTAACTGATTTGTCAGGCCCAATTAAGGAAACCTAACGTGGAGTGCCTCCTACGAGTGCCTAATCAACACTCGTCTTCCCAAATGCTAATACATCCGTTTGACCGATTAGTGCGTGCTAACCCGGATGAGGATTGTCAATCCCATATGATATCATATACTAACATTCACGCTATAAAATACTAGAGACTATGCTTATGGAGGACTTTAAATTGATTAGCTTGAAACTCATGTAGTATTTGAAGTTTGGCACTTGCGTTCTACTTGTAAAACAAATGAAGTAGTAATATCACACCCCTGGTAAAAGTAGTGAAAATGGGGCTATGAAACTCACCTGAGTCTTGAATTGTTAAGTAATTAACTTGAAGTAATTAGCAGTGTGTTGGTGTCCAAAGACTTGAAACCTGAATGTGTCCACGACACTTAAATTGTTATTAATTGTATTGGTATCTCGAAAGACTACCATTGGAATTGTTTGTCTAACTTAATGTCCAAATTACCCCGATTTGGTTGATTGTATTGTTACAAGTTACTCCGACTTGTTTGATTTAAATTGATACAAGTTACAATGACTTGTTTGATTTTGAAGTATGTTTTGAAAACGCGTACGGACCGTTGGTGATTTGTTGAAAATAAAAGTGTTATTGTTGTCGTCTTGTTTTTGAAGTGTTACACTTGAAGTATAAGTCCCATTATGTTCTAAAAGTCGTATGGAATAAGCATTTGAAGTTGTATAAGCTCGACATTTGGTGTAAGAATGTGCTTACGGAGTCTAAGTACGGGGGTCCGGGGGCAGCGCCCCTGGTTAGCGGGGTCCAAGGGGCGGCAGCCCCTGGCGGGGTCCAAGGGGCAGAGCCCCTGGCTGGGGTCGAGCTGCCAGGTCAGCTTGGAAAATTTTTATTTCTACTATATTGCTTTAAGGAAAAACGCATCTGGACTTGAATTTGAGTGAAATCACGTGATAAAATTTCGAGCCTCGACACTTAGTAAAAATCTGTGTTTTTGAGGTTCTGGTTTGTGCGACGTAGCCTGCGACGTAGGCTGCGACGTAGGGTTTTGCGACGAAGAGGGTTGCGTCGCTAAAATCGACAGTGCTAACTAAATAGCGACGTAGGGTGCTACGTCGCTAATGCGACGTAGGTTCGGTTTGCGACGTTAAGGTCTGCGTCGCTATGTGCGACGTTCGCAAGTCAATGCGACGTAGTAGGCTGCGTCGCTATATGCGACGTTGGGGATATAGTGCGACGTAGGTCGCTGCGTCGCATTTGCTCCAGGCCAAATGCGACGTACGGGGTCTGATCGGAGTTTCAACTCCAAAAACGCATTTTCCGACCATCGATCGGCCTAATATTTTTACCCAACCCATTTTAGGACATTACAAGGTTATACAAACAACTAGCAAGTTATAAAACTTAAAAACGAGAGTTTTCGGAGTTGTGTCGGAAACTTACAAATCGCCGAAATGAAATTCCGGAAAGATAGAAGTGTAGATCGTCTCGTGGTGGTCGTGAATCTCTAAAAATATTGTTGATACGGTTGCGTTTCGAGGTGTTTATTTGCGATTTTGAGAGAATTTGGTGGTGATGAGAGTTGAGAGAAAAAGATGAAGGAGAGAGAGAGATAGAAATGAGAATGAAAGAAAAGAAAGAAAAGGAGGTGGTTTTGGTGGGGATCCCCCACCACTTTCAGTCCACGCACCACGCTCCGTGTGGTGTTCGTTTACTCCGTCGTTTAAACGTTAAATATTTATTTTCTATGTTTTACTATACGTTTTAAATTACGAATTTATTATAACAATGTTTTATTGAAATAATTCATCAATTATCCCTTTGGGGATATCTAAATTGAAATTTGTTTTATGTGTTTGCGCGTTTGCATGTTTAATAGCATATACGTTAATTGTTTAATAAAACTTGGATACGAAATGTTATTATGAATAATATTTTGAATAAATTGAGTTATTAAATAATATTTGTATTACTTAATAAAATTGTTCACCAACGTCCGTATTTATTGTTTCGAAATTCATTCGATTTGAAACTCGTACGATTAAAACCAATCGCATAATTGTAGATATATATTCAACAATATATATAATAATTGATACATTAATTAGCCTAACACAGAACTAATTACATGTATTAAAACTTGATTAGGTACTAAATTATAGTCCTAAATTGACGGTTGTCACATTCTCCCCCTGTTAGAAGAATTTCGTCCCGAAATTTATGTTGAAGTTGTGTTTGACATTGAATCAGTGAAGAGTTGAGGATACTTGAGTCGCATTTGGTCTTCCCGTTCCCAGGTGAATTCCGGACCACGTCGCGAATTCCACCTAACCTTGACAATGGGAATACGACTTTGTTTAAGTTGTTTGACCTCACGGTCCATGATTTCAGCGGGTTCCTCAACAAAGTGAAGTTTCTCGTCAACTCGAATTTCATCTAGTGGAATGATAAGTGTCTCATCAGACAGACACTTCTTCAGATTTGAGACATGAAATGTGGGATGCACGCTGCTGAGTTCAGATGGCAGCTGCAATCGATAAGCCACTGGACCAATCCTTTCGAGGATCTCGAATGGTCCAATGTATCTGGGATTCAACTTCCCTCGTTTGCCAAATCGGATTACGCCTTTCCAAGGCGATACTTTGAGTAGAACTCGATCTCCAACCTGGAACTCGAGTGGCTTGCGTCTCACGTCAGCATAACTTTTCTGACGATCACGCGCGGCTTTGAGCTTGTTTTGAATTTCTACGATTCTCTCGGTTGTCTCGTGTATGATTTCTGGACCTGTGAGTTGGCTATCCCCAACTTCAGTCCAACAGATAGGTGACCGACACTTACGACCGTACAGTGCCTCGAAAGGTGCAGCCTTGATGCTGGTATGATAACTGTTGTTGTATGAGAACTCGCACAATGGTAGATGTTTCTCCCAGTTTACACCGAAGTCCACTACGCAGGCCCGTAGCATGTCTTCAAGTGTTTGAATGGTTCGTTCACTTTGGCCGTCGGTTTGAGGATGGTATGCGGTACTCATATCAAGTCGAGTACCCAGGGATTTTTGAAGTGATTGCCAAAATTGTGAAGTGAAACGACTATCTCTATCGGAGATAATTGAGATTGGAACACCGTGTTTGGTCACGATTTCCTTCAGATAAATGTTGGTGAGGCGTTCCATTTTGTCGGATTCCTTGATTGCCAGGAAGTGAGCAGATTTTGTGAGACGATCCACGATCACCCAAATGGAATCGCAACCGTTCGAGGATCTGGGTAGTTTGGTTATGAAGTCCATGGCAATTTGTTCCCATTTCCATTCAGGAAGACTGGGTTGTTGAAGTAAACCAGAAGGTTTTTGATATTCGATTTTGACTTTGGAGCAAGTAAGGCACTTGCTGACATAGGTGGCGATTTCGGCTTTCATGTTCGGCCACCAGTAGAAGTCTTTGATACCATGGTACATTTTATCGGATCCCGGATGGATAGAATATTTGGACTTGTGAGCTTCATCCATCACCAAGTCTCGTAGGTTCCCAAATTTAGGCAACCAGATTCGGTTTGAGAAATACCTAATCCCGTTAGGTTTGACTTCGAGTTGTTTATCCATGCCCCGCAAGGTTTCATCTTTGACATATTCGGGTTTTAAGGCCTCGAGTTGAGCAGTGAGGATTTGAATGTTTAAATTGTTGTGAATGGTCATACTGAGGGCTCGAACCCGAAGTGGTTTCACTCGCTCTTTTCGACTGAGGGCGTCAGCAACAACATTTGCTTTGCCTGGATGATATTTGAGTTCGCAGTCGTAATCAGTAAGCAACTCGACCCATCGACGTTGCCTCATGTTGAGATCCTTCTGATCGAATATGTGTTGAAGGCTTTTATGGTCGGTAAAGATTGTGCATCTGGTACCGTAAAGGTAATGTCTCCAGATTTTGAGGGCAAAAACGACAGCTCCTAGCTCGAGGTCGTGGGTGGTGTAATTCTTTTCATGAATCTTGAGCTGTCGGGAAGCATAAGCTATGACTTTGTCTCGTTGCATGAGCACACAACCGAGACCTTGGTGAGAAGCATCGCAGTATACCACGAAGTCATCGGTGCCTTCGGGTAATGAGAGGATAGGAGCACTGCAAAGCTTTTGTTTTAAGAGTTGGAATGCCGACTCTTGTTTATCAGTCCAGTCAAACTTTTTGTCTTTCTGGGTCAGAGTCGTGAGTGGTATGGCTATCTTGGAGAAATTTTCAATGAATCGTCGATAGTATCCGGCCAGTCCTAGAAACTGCCGTACCTCCGTCGGAGTGGTTGGCGATTGCCAATCTTTGATAGCTTCGATTTTTGATGGGTCAACGTGAATCCCCTGACTGTCAATCACGTGACCAAGGAATTGAACGGTTTTGATCCAGAACTCACACTTAGAGAACTTGGCATAGAGCTCCTCGTGTTTAAGTAGTTCAAGGATGGTTTTGAGATGTTGCGAGTGTTCTTCTTTGCTTCGTGAATATATGAGGATGTCATCGATAAAGACAATGACAAACTTATCGAGGTAAGGTTTACACACCCGATTCATAAGGTCCATGAATACAGCCGGTGCATTGGTTAGGCCGAATGGCATCACTTGGAATTCGTAATGCCCGTAACGAGTTCTGAAAGCGGTTTTTGGAATATCGGCATCGCGGACACGCAATTGGTGATAACCGGATCGGAGATCAATCTTTGAATAACAACTCGACCCTTGAAGTTGGTCGAACAGGTCATCGATTCGAGGAAGTGGATACCGGTTCTTGACAGTCAACTTGTTCAACTCTCGATAGTCGATACACATTCGAAAAGAACCATCTTTCTTCTTAACAAATAGGACCGGAGCTCCCCAAGGTGAAGAACTCGGCCTGATAAACCCTCGTTCCAGGAGTTCCTGTAACTGGGTGGACAGCTCCTGAAGTTCGGATGGAGCTAAACGGTATGGTGCTCGGGCCACAGGCGCAGCACCTGGTACAAGATCGATTGAGAACTCAACCTGTCTTGGTGGTGGTAGACCAGGTAGTTCTTCAGGAAAGACTTCTGGAAAGTCTCGAACAATTGGAACATCCTCAAGTCGCTTCTCCTCCGACTTTTTCTCCATGATGTGTGCGAGGATTGTTGGATAACCCTTTCTCAGAAATTTCCGGGTTTTAAGACAAGAGATGATGTTAAGCCTCGTCCCACCGGTCTCCCCCTGTATGATCAGGGTTCTACCGACGGCGAGAGGTATGCGAACAACTTTGTCGTAGCAAATGATTTCGGCGCGATGTTCGGATAACCAGTCCATGCCTACGATGACATCGAAACTTCCTATCTCAACAGGCATAAGATCTATGGAGAAGGTTTCGTCGGCTAGATTTAAGGTGCAATTAGGTATCACACTATTTGTTTCTATCAATTTGCCATTTGCTAGCTCTACGGTGTACTTAACGTCTAAAGCAACAGGTGTAACGTCAAGTAGAGGGCAAAATTCATCGGAAATAAAACTCCTATCGGCACCAGTATCAAACAGAATGGAAGCAGTTAAATTGTTGAGGAGGAACATACCCGTGACCACATTCGGGTCCAGACGGGCGTCCCCTGAGTTGATCACGAAGGCGGTACTTTTGGCATTGTTGTTGTTGCGGTGGTTGTTGTTGTTGCCCTTATTCTTCAACTTTGGGCAAGAATCCCTGAAGTGTCCTGGGTTTCCACATTCGTAGCAGGACTTAGGTTGTCGGGTATTTCTGTCAGAGGGGTTGTTGTTGGATTTGGGAGCTCTGCAATCCTTAGTCAAATGCCCTTGCCTCCTGCAGTTGTTGCAAGGAGTACCGCACTGACCAAAATGGTGATAGTTACACTTGGGACAATATGGTCTGTCCCCGGTGTAGTTGCGGGTGGTTTCAGAGTTGGTGTTGTAGACTTGGATGGCGTTGTTTTTCTTGTTGGAGTTGTGGTGGTGTTCAGTGGATTTGCGTTTGTTGTTGTTAGAGGATGAGGTGTTGGAAGTCTCACGGCTGACAACTAGAGCCATGAGTTCGTGGGCCAATCGAATGGCACTTTCAGTGGTGGTTGGTTTGGATGAGGCGACGTTTCCTTGGATGTTCTCGGGAAGTCCACGAATGTATTTCTTAATGCCCTTACTTTCTGGTTCGACTAAACCCGGGCATAATAGAGCAAACTGCTGAAATTTGGTGGTATAATCAGCGACATCATTTCCCTGCACCTCCAGATGCCAGAATTCTTCTTCCAGCCTGTGTAATTCCTCTTCAGGACAGTATTTCTCTGTCAGTTTCTTCTTCAGTTCGGCCCAAGGAAGTCGGTTTGCAACCTCAAGGCCTACAGAGTTTGCGTGGGTTTTCCACCACGTGAGTGTACCTTCCTGAAAGGTGTAAGCAGCGAATTTGACCTTGTTGTTCTCAGTGCAGTCGCAGAGACTGAAAACAGATTCCATACGCTCAATCCAACGGATCAAGCCAATGGCACCTTCCGTGCCCTTGAAGTATAGCGGTTTACAGCTAAGGAAGTCCTTATAGGAGCAGGGTTTGGGTGGTGGAGTATTGGTTGCCGTGTCCTCGCTACCGGGTGGTGTTCGGGTAGCCAAGGCTTCGGTCACACTGCGGGCAATGATTCCCGCGATCTCAGCTTCGCTAAGGGTAATTTGACGACGTGGAGGCATGATGCTGAGTAAGAAAGAACAAGGAAATGAAATAAGATACTAGTCCGAGTATGATGAACTAGTGGTGTGTTTGTCATTTCGAGACAAAACGTTTTGAAAGAAAGAGGCCTATATTCATATAATATAATATAGCCTAAAGTTGTAATGAGGTCTATTCATGTATATATATGTATATCACATAATAACCTATTAAGTGTCTAGCACAGAAGTGTTTTGAGTCCCGTTTCTCTCGAGGTCAGAGTCAACTAATGCATTCCTGTTCAACATAACTCTTTCAGATTTCACATCATCTTTCTTTAATTGTACATAGTTGATCAGGCTATGTTAAATTAAAGTCGTATGATGTAATCCCTGAACTAGTCATAACTAATAAGGAATACTGCCTAACGGTCATAGTCTAGGCCCACTAAATGCAACCTAGTTCACTATAACCTTAGGCTCTGATACCAATCTGTGACACCCCCAAATTTAATGATTTGCGGAAGCTTGATTTGGGTGTCACTAATCAATATACAAAGCACACAAGATATAATGAACGACCACTATATGTGTCGTTTTAAACTTGTATAGATAAAATAATTGTTTACATCAAAATATAGTTACAGTAGCTCGATTTCCTGAAATTGAGAGATTACATAGCATAATTACTTTTACAAAATATAATAATGCAGTCCAATCTCTAGTTGTATGAATGCTGACTCGAGCTAATAGTTCTTGCTTGTGCAGTCAACCTACTGCTGGGTACCTGTGATAAATACTAAAATGGGTCAGCGAAAACGCTGGTGAGCTCACAGGTTTGTATGTCAATTGTATAGTTGTCAGAACCGCAAGATTTATATTGAATTTAAAATGCAATTAAGCAAAATAAAAGTTATACTGTCCATGAGCACATAGTCTGAGCTTAACTGATTTGTCAGGCCCAATTAAGGAAACCTAACGTGGAGTGCCTCCTACGAGTGCCTAATCAACACTCGTCTTCCCAAATGCTAATACATCCGTTTGACCGATTAGTGCGTGCTAACCCGGATGAGGATTGTCAATCCCATATGATATCATATACTAACATTCACGCTATAAAATACTAGAGACTATGCTTATGGAGGACTTTAAATTGATTAGCTTGAAACTCATGTAGTATTTGAAGTTTGGCACTTGCGTTCTACTTGTAAAACAAATGAAGTAGTAATATCACACCCCTGGTAAAAGTAGTGAAAATGGGGCTATGAAACTCACCTGAGTCTTGAATTGTTAAGTAATTAACTTGAAGTAATTAGCAGTGTGTTGGTGTCCAAAGACTTGAAACCTGAATGTGTCCACGACACTTAAATTGTTATTAATTGTATTGGTATCTCGAAAGACTACCATTGGAATTGTTTGTCTAACTTAATGTCCAAATTACCCCGATTTGGTTGATTGTATTGTTACAAGTTACTCCGACTTGTTTGATTTAAATTGATACAAGTTACAATGACTTGTTTGATTTTGAAGTATGTTTTGAAAACGCGTACGGACCGTTGGTGATTTGTTGAAAATAAAAGTGTTATTGTTGTCGTCTTGTTTTTGAAGTGTTACACTTGAAGTATAAGTCCCATTATGTTCTAAAAGTCGTATGGAATAAGCATTTGAAGTTGTATAAGCTCGACATTTGGTGTAAGAATGTGCTTACGGAGTCTAAGTACGGGGGTCCGGGGGCAGCGCCCCTGGTTAGCGGGGTCCAAGGGGCGGCAGCCCCTGGCGGGGTCCAAGGGGCAGAGCCCCTGGCTGGGGTCGAGCTGCCAGGTCAGCTTGGAAAATTTTTATTTCTACTATATTGCTTTAAGGAAAAACGCATCTGGACTTGAATTTGAGTGAAATCACGTGATAAAATTTCGAGCCTCGACACTTAGTAAAAATCTGTGTTTTTGAGGTTCTGGTTTGTGCGACGTAGCCTGCGACGTAGGCTGCGACGTAGGGTTTTGCGACGAAGAGGGTTGCGTCGCTAAAATCGACAGTGCTAACTAAATAGCGACGTAGGGTGCTACGTCGCTAATGCGACGTAGGTTCGGTTTGCGACGTTAAGGTCTGCGTCGCTATGTGCGACGTTCGCAAGTCAATGCGACGTAGTAGGCTGCGTCGCTATATGCGACGTTGGGGATATAGTGCGACGTAGGTCGCTGCGTCGCATTTGCTCCAGGCCAAATGCGACGTACGGGGTCTGATCGGAGTTTCAACTCCAAAAACGCATTTTCCGACCATCGATCGGCCTAATATTTTTACCCAACCCATTTTAGGACATTACAAGGTTATACAAACAACTAGCAAGTTATAAAACTTAAAAACGAGAGTTTTCGGAGTTGTGTCGGAAACTTACAAATCGCCGAAATGAAATTCCGGAAAGATAGAAGTGTAGATCGTCTCGTGGTGGTCGTGAATCTCTAAAAATATTGTTGATACGGTTGCGTTTCGAGGTGTTTATTTGCGATTTTGAGAGAATTTGGTGGTGATGAGAGTTGAGAGAAAAAGATGAAGGAGAGAGAGAGATAGAAATGAGAATGAAAGAAAAGAAAGAAAAGGAGGTGGTTTTGGTGGGGATCCCCCACCACTTTCAGTCCACGCACCACGCTCCGTGTGGTGTTCGTTTACTCCGTCGTTTAAACGTTAAATATTTATTTTCTATGTTTTACTATACGTTTTAAATTACGAATTTATTATAACAATGTTTTATTGAAATAATTCATCAATTATCCCTTTGGGGATATCTAAATTGAAATTTGTTTTATGTGTTTGCGCGTTTGCATGTTTAATAGCATATACGTTAATTGTTTAATAAAACTTGGATACGAAATGTTATTATGAATAATATTTTGAATAAATTGAGTTATTAAATAATATTTGTATTACTTAATAAAATTGTTCACCAACGTCCGTATTTATTGTTTCGAAATTCATTCGATTTGAAACTCGTACGATTAAAACCAATCGCATAATTGTAGATATATATTCAACAATATATATAATAATTGATACATTAATTAGCCTAACACAGAACTAATTACATGTATTAAAACTTGATTAGGTACTAAATTATAGTCCTAAATTGACGGTTGTCACAGAAGGCCACACAAGGCATATATAGGCATATGAACAACAATACAACTAATCAACTCAATAATCAAGTCTACGTTTACCCGTCGTAATCAAATGATTACAACTAAGCCAAACGGTGAGTTTTGAATCCACTCACCAATACCTTCGTCCTCAACTACTCAGATTCTCGGGGCAACTTTGTCTTTCAAAGGATCTGAGATTCATCACCAATAAAAAGTTAGTAATCGAAATCGCCCAAATATAACTTATAAAAGTTCAACACATTTGGAACTCATTAATATAAACATCGAGATTACTAGCTACTAACCATGCATATTCAATCATAATGCATCATTTAATTATCATATAATAACGATTGGAAGGTGTTTTAACAACTAACATAAAATGCCCTGGAACAGCCAGAAGCAGCCGGCTGGGCTCACTTAGCCGCCGGCTAAACCCACCAAGCCGCCGGCTTCCGCGTCCAGCCGCCGGTTCCCAACCCTGGGACGCCGGCTCTAAGGCATTTTGAGCAACCAGAAATAAAACGAGTTTTAAAGCTATTTTTACCCGCCGGCTAGGGTCTTTGACCCGTCGGTCTTAGGCATTTAGCCGCCGGCTAGGCTTCTTAGCCACCGGCTTCCCTACCTTTAAACAGAACCAGCCGGCTTGTCTCATCAAGCCGCCGGCTTCTCATGCAGATCAAGAACAGCAGCAGCAGAAATGAAGTATACACGAACCAAAACTAACAAAATCTCAATTTCTAACCAATTAATGCAACAAACTCGATTTCTAATCCAACAAAACCTCATACAACAACTATATAACATTAATCAATCTCCATAACATCCAAATAACTAAGGTTCACATCAAATTCATAAATTCTAATTAGGTTATTCAACCATTTTCAATCAAAGCTCATAATCATGAATTTGATGCATATAACTAGTTAAGAATCATCACTTAGTATCACATACCACATATAATCACCAACTAACACCTCTATCTACATCAAATTATCAATTATCATAAATTCTAATATTTGGGATCAACTCTATTTACCTTAAAAATGAAGGAGATGATGAATAGAAGAAGAAAATCTTGATGATAACTTGTAGATTACTAACTCCAATCACTTGCTAATTTGATGATTTCACTATATTTTACTAGTTAGGGTTTATGTGTTTGGTTATGAAAGGAGAAGATGAAAAGGAAATGAGAATTGGTAAAGTGATCTCCAAAAAGGGTCGGCCCAACCATTTAACCGATTTAACATTTTGGGTATTTTATACCCGCTCTAAATCTATTGTCTGGCACCTAATTACTAAATTCGAGAAACTTATTTTATTATACCGTCAACTTTAATAAATTAAAACAAGCAACATTTCATTATCCACAATAAGTCCTAAGACCTATTTCACCAAATTTCACAATTAAACAATTATATCGCAAAATTATTTAAAACAATTAAATACGAAATTATAACTAGAAAATACCAGGCTATCGGAGAGGATGTTATAGCCAAATGCCCCATTACAATCTTGTTTGGTATTCTCTACTGTTACATAACAAATTTTGCCAACCAACTAAGTATAACATTGTCATTGAATTTAACTCAACTTGTGTTGATTTTTCTTTATCTCAGTGATGGCCAGCTTGATGTCATTGTTTTATCGTTTTGTTCACTACCTGGAATTTTAAGAAAATAAACACAAAATGCTAGGTGAGTTAACTCTTTAGACTAAATGTCTCTAGCTTGTTTAGATGAATACAGTCTAAACTAGAGACTTATGCCATATCAATGTTGGTTATTTTTACTTGTTGGACTTTGTTGGGGGGTTTAATTATGACAAAGTCTTTAAGTGAATGTTAAAGTTAAATATACTATATCGTGAAACTTTTACAAGGTTTGAGCAGAAAGAAGTAGTGATTCATCTTTCCTATATATGTCTAAGTTTATGATTTTATTCCATTCGTAATGTCATTTCGTTTGTTAATCCATATTTGTCATATGTTGGAAGTTCATGTGAGTTTATCTCCGATTTTATTCACAGTTCTCATTTTTGTCTCAACAAATTGGTTTGAGTTACTGGTTACATTTTTGGTTTTTTGTATATTTTGTTGGTCTTCTATTGGTTCAGTTTGTGTTATAATTGGGAACAAGTTTAATTTGGCGTGTTAATGTTATCGAATATCCATGGCTATGTATAGAGTTCTTTAGTTCAAGGTCTATGTTTGGCTCTCGGATTTTCTGGGCAGATTGGGTAGAGTTTTGGCTTTTGGGTTACAGTTGCGGTTTTCTTTCTTGTATTGCTTTTGACTGCTATATTCTGATTTTTACTAGTCTACGTAGCAATTTTAGTCTCCTAAGTTATCTAAAAAAATTATACTAGTGTTCATAATCTTATACGGAATAGTATTCTTAGTTCCGTCTAATACCTTATTTATATGGCCCATGACAGGTATCTACTATTTCAAAATTGCTGTTTTGGATTTTATCAAAAGCTTCATTCGAATTATTGACCAGTACTATTTTGTATAGAGGTATGATTATCAACAATATGTTAGTCTCTTTATGTTAAAATCTTGATGTATTTAATCATTTCATTTCCCCTAGTTTGTCACTCAGGTTTCTTGTACAGCTCGACTAATATGAACGACAGATTTGGTGCTCTAACCCATCATAAAATATTATTCTTGTAAAGACAGGTTATACTTGTATGCATATTTGTTCTTGGATCATTTTTCCTAAGTTACCACTGCTGTAAGTAAACTCTACCGCCTCAACAGTTACTTGAATCGGTCTTTCACAGGTACAAATGGAATTGATACTTTAAGTAAATGTTATGCTCCATCTTGATTATACTACTTTGTTAAATATGCCATATGCCTTTCTCTTGAATTTAACTAATTGTTGTATTTGTCTGTGTATATAGGTGTGCTATGAAGAGGTTTATCAACTTGGATAAAGCTGCAGTTCATCCAGTAGTGCCAAGTCTTTTATGTGATACTATGTAATTAGATATGCAACCTTGTTCTCTACTGTTGTATACTAATTTGTTTGGATATTGATAAACAATATTAAAATTTACTTACTCTTTCATTTGAAGTATTGAATATTGTTCCTTGATTCTCCTTATAGTTGAAAGTAATTCGACTTATGATTGTATGATATCATCTTTATATGGGACGCTTTTAGATTTGGTCATATTAAATAAAATGTCCTATAAAGTACTCTTTTAGGATACTAATTGGTGTCCTATAAACCCATTTTTGTTGTAGTGCATATTGTGACACAAATTATTTATTTTTTAAATGTGGCTAAAAGATTCACTCACATAATATGGTCACACTATTAACACTTTTGGCCACTGTTTGTTTAATTTGTTGTGTGACTAAATATTACAAAACGTCACACAAACAAACAATTCACGTGGCCATTTGATGAACAATAGTCACACAACATACACATTTACTTTAATTTAAAACGCATATGGTCATACTTTTTAACACTTTTTGGCCATTTTTTGCTTAATTGTATGTGACTAAATCCCCATAAAAAACATGCACTGTATGACTAAATATTACAAAACGCCACACAAACATAAAATTCATGTGACCATTGGATGAACAATTGTCACACAAAATACACATTTACTTTACTTTAAAAAGCATATGGTCGCACTTATTAAAACTTTTGCCCACTTATTGCTTAATTGTATGTGACTAGATCCACATAAAAAACATGCATTGTGTGACTAAATATTACAAAACGCCACATAAACATAAAATTCATGTGGCCATTGGATGAACAATTGTCACACAAAATACACATTTACTTGACTTTAAAAAGCATATGGCCGCACTTATTAACACTTTTGGCCACTTTTTGCTTAATTGTATGTGACTAATTCCCCCCAAAAAAATGCGTTGTGTGACTAAGGGGGTGTTTGGGTATGCGTTTAGAGGCTGATTTTTTGATTATTACGTTTAGATATCACAAATAATCTATACTTAGTGTTTGGCAAATAAATAATAAAAATTGATTATTTACGTTTTTAATTCATCAAAACGCAGAAATCCAAAAGTGGGCGGGCTCTTGCTGTGTGAAAACGCGCTTCCCCAAATATTGTGTCCCGCCAGTAAATTTACCTACGTACCCTTATAAAAGCCCTCAATACTCTTTCCATTCAACCCGTTAAAATATAGGAACCCTACCACTACCTGCAACCTCTGCGCCTACTCTCTAACTTGAGGTGCAATTTTTTATTATTTTATATTTGCAAAACTTTTCTCTTTACGTATGATTTGACGATTCATAATAACTATGTATGGATCTATGCTTTTTGAGGTTGCATATTTATATTAACTAAAATAATAATAATAATATGGGTTATATTACACACTATCTGTTGATATCTTTAATTTATATTGGATGAATAGCTTAATTATTACATATAATTTAAAAATATAACATTATTTTATAAGAATGTCCCTTTTGGTAATTTTACTTTTTAAGTTATCAGATAATCCAATTTACCAATCACCTAAAAAACTGATTATTAGATTCTTGCGTTATCAAAAAGCATAATCAAATCCAAACACCATTCATCTACAACACATTTTGATACAGCTGATTATCTGATTCTAATTATCTAAAACGCATAATCTATTTTCAAAACGCAAATACAAACACCCCCTAAATATTACAAAACGTCGCACAAACATAAAATTCATGTGGCCATTGGATGAACAATAGTCATACAATAAACACATTTACTTGTCTTTAAAAAGCATATGGTCACACTTATTAAAACTTTTTGCCACTTTATGATTAATTGTATGTGACTAAATCACCAAAAAAAACAATCGTTGTGTGACTAAATCATCGCAAATGCCACATATATTATATATTTATGTGGTCAAAGGATGGACAATAGTCACACAAAATAGACACTTACTTGATTTTACCAATCATATGGTCACACTCATTAACAGTTTTGGCCAATTTTTGCTTAATTATATGTGACTAATTCCCTATAAAAAACATTTGTTGTGTGACTAAATAATCGCAAATGCCACATCTATTATATATTCATGTAGCCAAAGGACGAACAATAGCTACTCTCAAAAACCGCTCGTGTGACTATAAAGTGTTTACGGTCACTAAAACCTATTAAACCAAAATAAACTTGTACCCAATTAGTCACACATTTTATGGTTTTGGTTACTGATTTTAAATGGATACGGCCACTAACTTGCTAATGTCACCGTATGTACCCTATGGTCACTCGACCTTTCGTCACACCTACGTTAAAAAACCAAGTGTGACTATATGTATATCGTCACACTTTTTTGGTGTAACGAAATCGCAATTTTGTTCTAGTGTGTGAATCAATCTCGTAAGTGTGAACATGTTGGTCGTACCAGTTTATAAACTCAAAGTATTTGCAAATGAAAAGATAAATCACCGTCTCAGAACTTGAAAAGATGTTTTCTACTACAAATCATTTTTCTAAAATATGTGTTTTTAAACTAGTTCGATCATAATGCATAAAAGTAGTATGCAAGTACCTCAAATGCTCGAAACACATGAATTATTATTTTTCAAATTGATTTCCTTATTTCTGAGACAAGTGGTTTATTTGCAAGTGAGTTGTAATATCAGAAAAGCATTTTGGTGACGACCAAGTGTGAAGGATAGTCAGAGATATATCTTCACTTATTGACACTGTTCTCTCTACACGTCTTATTGCACGGGTTGCCTCCCGAGAAGCGCTGCTTTTAGAGTCGAGGGCTCGACTTTGCCTTCCTTCAGATTAGTTGGTGCTGGAACCTCCAGGACCGGAAGTGCTCAGTAGTGGAATCCTGGGGTTGCGTGGGTAGATCCTCAGAAAATGATGAGCGATGATGTCGACGATGTTTGGAATCGCTGATGAAAAGATAGGGAAGCTTTTTAGATGATTCTCAGCAACCCTTTTCATGTGTAGAAGATCCCAAGTTATCTCCTTTACTGCTTTGGAGATGGTTCCGCGGGAATCCACAAAAGAGAATCCATCAGCCTCGATCATCTCTCATTCAAGATGCTGTCGTTTGAGAGAGTCCATGAATCCAAAGAACTGCAGGTGTAAAGTCTCATGATTTGCAATGCCTGAGTTTCCTCTAAGTTCTCGGATTGACTCATGGATCTCTTGGAGTAGGTGAGTCTGATAGTGGGAAAACGTGAGGTTTGAGTTCTTGAAGGTATTGTTTACTATATCGTAAACCTCACGTAATCCGTAGTTGAATATTTGACTATGCTCTTCATCAGGTACCTCAGCGAAGATTTCCTTGATTCGATCAGTGAGGAAGTTTGCGATGTTAACCATTAAACCTTCAGGTATAGAAGAAGGGATGACACGCGTCCTCTCGTCAGAACTCACGTACTCGAGATCTTCGGTAATCTTGTGAGCGTGGTACTCGATGGTGCAGTCAATGTAGAACCTATGAGGAGAAGTTTCGTCGATATGATCATTCCTAGCCATAGAATCTAGAAGTCCCCTAAGATCATTCATCAACCGGATGTCTATGTCTGCGTCGGGATTCCAGTAGCATTGTACATATTGCTGCGATAAGAATTTAAGAACTCATGTTGTTCAGCAGAATATGGAAATGCGGATCTGAACAGCGTGTCATAGATCTTCCTGTACATGCGTCTTTGGTCTTCAAAGAACTCTAGCTCCTCAGGTGTTGGTCCAGCAGTGTGGTGTTCTCGTAGTAGCTGTGCAGCGAGATCTTCAGCAAAGGCATTGAGGCGGTTGTGGAAGAATCTGTAATCTTGGGAATTCTCGGCTTGGTTGACCTCAGATTCAGCTATGATTTCCTCAATCAGGTTCCTTTGGTGCGGAGTGTAATCATTGGTGGAGTTAATGATAATGCTTCTCATCATAGGTATGTCATTTTCGAATTCTACAATAGCACTTATCATTTCCTCATGGTTGGAGATAGTCGGAATTTGGGGAGAAGCGGGAACAGTCGAAGATGCAAGAAGTCGGACAGACCGGATATCTATTGGAACAACAGTATAGATGATGTCATCCTCGTCACTTTCCTCAGCTGGAGTATCCCTAGCCTGGAAATCAGGGAACTCAACAGTATCGGACTGTGGAAGGGTGTCATCAGTAATCTGAGATATCGGCTGAGAGGAATCCATCTCGATGTCTTTTTCTTCCTGAGAATCAGAATCACGGCTAGATCCGGAGGTGCTTCCCTTCTCGAACTGACTTCGAGGTGCAGGTGTGTCAAATGTTTGAATCCTTTGGGGAAGTCGGGATGCTTTATATGTTGCAATCTTTCTCAAGAGTTTGTCTCGAAGCTCTGGGTGCTGTGCGGATAAGGCTATAGTCTTCTCAATATTCAGCAGAGCATCAAGTCGGGGAGACACGAGAGGTTTGGTGGGATCAATAGCTGATGCAATGATTTTTTTCATGGTGAGACCAAATTCTGCATCATGAGAGTAATCAGTCAGTGTATCCTCATCTGATTCATCTTGTGACAGAGGGATGAAGTTCTCAAGGTTCTCGATCTGCATAATCTCTGCTGTCGGTAAATATGAGTCAGGAAGGTATAACACCCCATGTTTTCAAGACATTTTTTTATTTTTTTAAAACAACCTGGAAGCGTTATCCCATTCAACAACATATACACATACATTGTATAATGTCAAAGATTAGTTATTACATATACTACCATTAAGTTATTTAGTTACAAACAGGTAATCTAGTGGGTGTTATTTATACAAACGTTTAACAACCAACAAAAGTAATCAAGAGTTGCCAGCTTGTCAAACATTTCACCAAAACCTCTCAACCGAGCATAATCAAACTTAACCTGCAAAAGTGAGGTGGGGGATTAGCACGAAGCTAAGTGAATAACGATTCCAACAATCTAACTTAGCATAAACAATCAACTCACAACAATCAACTAATAGTAACAATCAAATTAGAGGATCGGTGGTTCTTGAGGTACCCTCAGCCCGTAGATGGCCCACCAAGAACACTTACAATCCACTGCAGGCCAATACAGAGATTTTACCGATAGTTCGATGCTATCTTTAATCAATATGGACGAATTCACAACGAATGTTCATCAATACCATAAAGATTAACCTATAGCAACTAAACCCAACCGAAATTGTCACACCCCCAATTTAATGCTTTGCGGAAGCGACTGTTTTGGGGCGTGACTAATCAATAATCAAACCCAAAGTACAAGCAAACGACTCTAAATGAGACGTTGAAGAAAAAGTTACATTAATACATAAGTTTTCAAAAGTAATACATCATTGATGAGTTCGCAACAGGTTTTGTTAGATTTTAAGTACATAATCATTATACAAAAGATAATGCAAGTAAAATCTTCATATATGTAATTGCATGCGACTCGAGCTACTAAAGCATATCCTGCTGGGCCATCTGTACTGATCAACCCTACTGTTGCTGTGTACCTGAGAATGCATTACTAAAACAGGTCAACCAAAAGGTTGGTGAATCTCACAGGTTTATAGTAAGTAACAGTTTGAACACATTAGCTTGTAAAATCATTGAGTAAATATTGCACAGTCGCAATAGTTTCCGTATACATTGCCATGAGCACCATAGTCGAAGCTTAACAATCAGTGTTTTTGCCCTCGTGAATGCTAATCCAAACATTCATATGTAACGAGTAAGAAACACCCATTTATACCTGTATGTTCGGGGTAGTGCGTGCTACCCTGGGTGAGGATTGTCAGTCCTAATGGATCCATTTACTAGTACTCGCGCTTAAGACCATAACTGACGACTATGATTAAAGGGACTTCATTGGATTAAGTAACCTCATGCAATCGATATACCAGTAAATCAGTTTGTAATCAAGTGTGTAAGTACATGTGTTCGAGTAAAACAAGTAATGCATCTCCCCCAAATGTGAAAACAGTAAAAAGTGGGGATGTAAGACTCACCTGTAGAGCCAGCAAATCCTAATGTGCGTACGTATTCCAACAGTAATCTCCTAACGTCCTAAACACGCAAGATTGTATGTTTGTAAGTGTACGCGTCATGATTCGTTTGTTTAGTTGTTCGTTAAGTTAATTACTTAGTTTGCAAAAATGTACGACTCGTGGTTGTCGGGTTACAATTATATTTCAAAAATATAATTAAGTTTGTTCGTATTAATATACTTCATAAGTTATCCTAACGTATCGTATTGTATCCGAATATTAATAGTTTTTATTTTTAACAATCTGACCAAAAACTACAGCTCACGCGATCGCGTGATATACTCGGCCGATCGCGTGATGTTTCCCTTGACCCGATCGCGTGACCTCCTCGGCCGATCGCGTAACAATACCCATGACCCGATCGCGTGAACTCTTTCGGCCGATCGCGTGACAAGTTAAAAATGTTGGTTTCTTTTGTACATCACGCGATCGCGTGATAGCATGAAATAGCAAAACGGGTTTTTCACTTGAAAAGGACGCGATCGCGTCATTTGTTTCAGGCACTGTAGCACCTTCGTGTTTAACAGAACAAGTTCGTGATGTTTTTCAAATTTTACCATGTATAAGTTTCCAATCTTTCATAAAATGGTTATAAACAAGTTTTAGGAAGTATTTAACGTAAAAAGAAGTACAAAGAATTTGTTTTTCCTTACAATGATTTATGAAGAAAATGATGATAATGAAGCTCAAGATGATGATAATGATGCTGTGAAGATGATGATGATTCTGCTACTGTTGTTGCTCCTTGTTGTTGTTATTGTTGTTTGGAGATGAAAACCGAGAGAGAAAAGAGAAGAGACCGAGATAGATAGATCAGTGTGTTTGTGTTTGTATTACATTATTGGGGTCGGGTGTATAAACCGGCCTCAATTATTGTAGGTTGTTGGTATTTTTCGCCCCGTGTTTGCGTACCCGATCGTTAAATAGTATAATCCTTTAAAATGATAATTTTCTAAATATTATTTCGTATATGATTTTAATTGAAATATTTGATAAAAATACTTCCGATGAGATATAAAAATATATCTTAGTTTAACTTGAAATACACGGATAGTTTTCTGTATTTAAAATGTATCTAAATAATTTTCTGAGTACATTATTATTATTCTCAATAATAATACTTTATTTGAAAATGTTTTTCACCAAATCTTAATTTGGGTTTCTGCGTTCTACTAGATTTATGTACGTGTGATTATTATATAATCGTTTCGGGTTTATATATAAACATATATATATATAATACTTGTGTACTTGAGTATTGACACGTCTGTAATTACGTGTTTTAAAAGTTCAAATTAGGAGCTAATTTTTGGGTTATTTTGACCGGGTGTCACATTCTCCCCTTGTTAGGAGAATTTCGTCCCGAAATTTGTTCGTAGTATTTATCGTTGTATTCAAGTTGTAGTTCGCATGTTATCTATGTAAGTCTGACAACACCTATCTAGAGTTGCCTATCTCCCCTTGTTGAACTAGTGCCCTTCCGGCAACTAAGGAATTCGAAATGAAACTTTGAGATGTGTTGACTATATTGCCTACATGATCAGTCCAGTCGATCACTAGGGAGTAGCTACAATGTGTACTAGTAGCCTAAAGTAATTCAGTAAATCCTTGAGGGTTTTGTCGGTAGGACAAAGTTAATCATTCAGCCAATTGCTTGAGTACAACTACTTTTGCACTAGTAGTCCACCTTAGACTCTATCAGTCTCATACAGAAACGAAGTGGTTTAGCACATTTCAGGTTTATGTGGGATGTTACCCAAAATACGGTTTTATGTGAGTCGTCACCCAAAAATTTGTTTTACTCGGGACGTTACCTAGTATATAAAAGTCAACCGGTATGTTTTCCGGTATACAACAGCGTAGGATATGTGATTCCTATACCTTTGTGCTAAAACTAGTTTCATATATAGAGACTATAGATCTAAATTGTTATTTTCCCCTAACCCTATTGTGCACTTAGAATCTAGGGAAAACATAACAAGTATCAAGTAGCAAGTATAGTTTATCCAGTGAGTAGTATGAAAGCAGATAGGTTGCTAGCGAGTTACCATAATCGCATCCCTATTCAGATTCTGGTAGGTTTTGCTCCTATAACAGCAAGGAGGTCATTGTGTACTGTGAAATTTTGTTGACCATTCAAGGTCTGCAGTTTTGTATCAAATTGTGTACAGTAAGCAAGTTTGAACGGTTTTGAAGTTTTGAAAATTTCTTTAGAACTTTTCATAAGAAATTTTGAAACATGTTTGTTAAAAGTACATTTGTCAGAAAATTTTGACAGTGAAAGTCGATTGAAAACTTTGAAGTTTGTCGAAAACTTTAGTCAATAAATAGTTCGGTTGAAATTCTTGTCAGTGACAAAGTTTTGAAATCTTATTTAACAAAATTTGTTTGAAAATAGATTTCATGAAAAAGTTCGGGGTAAAAGCATGTGAAAATTGTTGAAAATGATTTTCCTAGGGTTCGCCTAACAGTAAGACGATGTACATTGTAGACATAAAATTTTGTAGACGGTAGCATTTTAAAATAGAGTCCCGATTTCCGTATCAAGAGACATTGTAGCAGCTATGTTTGTCATTTATAATGGTGTAGATAGTCTCAAATGTATCATCAAGTAAAGGCCTATTCCTATACATCCAGTATATAATATAATAGCCTAGTGAGTAGTACGTAGTCTAGGCCTATGTATGTATATATACCAATATCCCATAATAGCCTAATCATACTTGTATGTATCACCGATTTCATCGGTATCCTACTGCCTGCCTGAAATAGTTCGCCAATTTCCTTATTCTATTTGTACTTAGAATCTGAGGAAACACATAAAGTTCTAAACAGTAATAGAACCTATTCAAGTAAGTAGTACGTATGCAGTTTTGTTTATCCGGGAGTGTACGTACCCGTGTTGAGTAAATCAATAAGTCTAGGGTTCTGGTGATTACCTTCAGCATTAAGTACATAGAACCTGCCCTTAGCAACGTTGTTGTTTTTATCCTTTAGTTTTGGATAGTCTCTCTTGAAATGCCCAGTACCATTGCACTCATAGCAGGTTTTGGGTGCAAAGGTGTCGGTACCAGTGGTGGTTTCTTTACAGTCCTTGGTCATATGTCCAAATCGCTTGCATTTGTTACAAGGACATTGACCATCATGATGAAGCTTGCACTTAGAGCAATAGGGCTTCCTTCCCTTATACTCTTTCTTGTCATCAGTTTCAGAAGTGTTGGCCTGAGCAGTTGCAGGCTTCTTGTTGGCTTGGTTCTGATTTCCAGAGCTTCCATCAGCTTTCCTCTTGTTATCTCCCGAGCTGTTTCCAGTAGTTTTGTCGCTAGCGGTTCCTTGACGAACCATTTGTGCCATCAGTTTGTGTGCCATACGCACTGTACCATGAAATGTGGGAGAGTTTGATGAAGTAACCATTCCTTGAATTTGTGGAGGAAGTCCCCAAAGATAGCGCTCAATTCGCTTGGATTCCGTATCAACCATAGATGGGCACAAGTGTGCTAACTGATTGAATCTAGAAGAGTAGCCAGCAATGTGATTTCCTTGAGTAGCGAGATTCCAGAATTCTGCCTCGAGCTGTTGAATCTCATCCCTAGGACAATACTCATCCTTGAGCATTTTCTTCAGCTCATCCCAAGGAGTTTCCAAAGCAATGTCTTGGCCCACCGAATCAGCATAGGTGTTCCACCATGTCAGAGCATCATCCATGAAAGTGTAGGTGGAGAACTTGACTTTACAGTCCTCAGTGCAGTTGCAGATGCGAAAGACTGCCTCAGTCTTTTCCAGCCATCGCAACAACCCAATGACACCTTCAGTGCCATTGAAGTTTAGAGGTTTGCAGCTAAGGAAGTCTTTATAGGTGCAGGGTTTCACTACAGTGGTATTTGGTGTTGTTTCGACACTTTCAGATCGTTGTCGCTCGGCAAGTACTGCGTCAGCTACCAGTCGGTCAACCTGAGCTTGAGTGAACTTTTGGCGTCGTGGAGGCATGTTCCTTCAATGAAGATAAGGGACATGTCAGAGTTTTGTACAAGAGTATGATCATCGTAGTTGTATATATTACAGTAATATACCACAACACAAGTGACAATCAATAGCGTAGAATAACAGTGATTGTAATCACCCAACTTACTAGTTCAACTGATTACGAGGATTAAGGTTTTCAAAAAGGAAAAAGGATATTACATCCGAACAGATATCAGTAGTTTTGCGGAATGTGATAGGAAAGTAGAAAAGATTTGTACTTAGAGAAATACTGGATTCGAATGTTAAAACTGATGAATGAGTGAAGAATGGTCCTCTGTTGACCAGTTTGTGCAGAGTAAGGCGTAGAAGTTCTTAATCTCTACCTAGGGTAAGCCTATTTCGAAGAGATGACCCTCTCTGTCAGGGTACATCCCGGTACTATTTTTCCTGATTCGATCAACTAACCATAGGCCTATTCTAAAGTGTGTTTGCGCAGTGAGTGTGTTAGTGAATTTCGGAGGATCTCAATAAGCCTAATTATATAGGTGTAACCTATATACACTTATTATCCACCTAGTTGTATCTATCACAGAACAAGTACAAGTCACGGTTCTCTCGTGGTCAAAGTCAACTAGTGCATTCCTGTTCAACATTCCTGTTCAACATAACCCCTTTCAGATCTTACATCATCCTCATTTAATTGTACATAGTTGATCAGGCTATGTTAAATTAAACTCGTATGCTGAAATCCCTGAACCAGTTATATCTAATGAGGAATACTGCCTAACGGTCATAGTCTAGGCCCACTAAATGCAACCTAGTTCGCTATAACCTTAGGCTCTGATACCAATCTGTCACACCCCCAATTTAATGCTTTGCGGAAGCGACTGTTTTGGGGCGTGACTAATCAATAATCAAACCCAACGTACAAGCAAACGACTCTAAATGAGACGTTGAAGAAAAAGTTACATTAATACATAAGTTTTCAAAAGTAATACATCATTGATGAGTTCGCAACAGGTTTTGTTAGATTTTAAGTACATAATCATTATACAAAAGATAATGCAAGTAAAATCTTCATATATGTAATTGCATGCGACTCGAGCTACTAAAGCATATCCTGCTGGGCCATCTGTACTGATCAACCCTACTGTTGCTGTGTACCTGAGAATGCATTACTAAAACAGGTCAACCAAAAGGTTGGTGAATCTCACAGGTTTATAGTAAGTAACAGTTTGAACACATTAGCTTGTAAAATCATTGAGTAAATATTGCACAGTCGCAATAGTTTCCGTATACATTGCCATGAGCACCATAGTTGAAGCTTAACAATCAGTGTTTTTGCCCTCGTGAATGCTAATCCAAACATTCATATGTAACGAGTAAGAAACACCCATTTATACCTGTATGTTCGGGGTAGTGCGTGCTACCCTGGGTGAGGATTGTCAGTCCTAATGGATCCATTTACTAGTACTCGCGCTTAAGACCATAACTGACGACTATGATTAAAGGGAATTCATTGGATTAAGTAACCTCATGCAATCGATATACCAGTAAATCAGTTTGTAATCAAGTGTGTAAGTACATGTGTTCGAGTAAAACAAGTAATGCATCTCCCCCAAATGTGAAAACAGTAAAAAGTGGGGCTGTAAGACTCACCTGTAGAGCCAGCAAATCCTAATGTGCGTACGTATTCCAACAGTAATCTCCTAACGTCCTAAACACGCAAGATTGTATGTTTGTAAGTGTATGCGTCATGATTCGTTTGTTTAGTTGTTCGTTAAGTTAATTACTTAGTTTGCAAAAATGTACGACTCGTGGTTGTCGGGTTACAATTATATTTCAAAAATATAATTAAGTTTGTTCGTATTAATATACTTCATAAGTTATCCTAACGTATCGTATTGTATCCGAATATTAATAGTTTTTATTTTTAACAATCTGACCAAAAACTACAGCTCACGCGATCGCGTGATATACTCGGCCGATCGCGTGATGTTTCCCTTGACCCGATCGCGTGACCTCCTCGGCCGATCGCGTAACAATACCCATGACCCGATCGCGTGAACTCTTTCGGCCGATCGCGTGACAAGTTAAAAATGTTGGTTTCTTTTGTACATCACGCGATCGCGTGATAGCATGAAATAGCAAAACGGGTTTTTCACTTGAAAATGACGCGATCGCGTCATTTGTTTCAGGCACTGTAGCACCTTCGTGTTTAACAGAACCAGTTCGTGATGTTTTTCAAATTTTACCATGTATAAGTTTCCAATCTTTCATAAAATGGTTATAAACAAGTTTTAGGAAGTATTTAACGTAAAAAGAAGTACAAAGAATTTGTTTTTCCTTACAATGATTTATGAAGAAAATGATGATAATGAAGCTCAAGATGATGATAATGATGCTGTGAAGATGATGATGATTCTGCTACTGTTGTTGCTCCTTGTTGTTGTTATTGTTGTTTGGAGATGAAAACCGAGAGAGAAAAGAGAAGAGACCGAGATAGATAGATCAGTGTGTTTGTGTTTGTATTACATTATTGGGGTCGGGTGTATAAACCGGCCTCAATTATTGTAGGTTGTTGGTATTTTTCGCCCCGTGTTTGCGTACCCGATCGTTAAATAGTATAATCCTTTAAAATGATAATTTTCTAAATATTATTTCGTATATGATTTTAATTGAAATATTTGATAAAAATACTTCCGATGAGATATAAAAATATATCTTAGTTTAACTTGAAATACACGGATAGTTTTCTGTATTTAAAATGTATCTAAATAATTTTCTGAGTACATTATTATTATTCTCAATAATAATACTTTATTTGAAAATGTTTTTCACCAAATCTTAATTTGGGTTTCTGCGTTCTACTAGATTTATGTACGTGTGATTATTATATAATCGTTTCGGGTTTATATATAAACATATATATATAATACTTGTGTACTTGAGTATTGACACGTCTGTAATTACGTGTTTTAAAAGTTCAAATTAGGAGCTAATTTTTGGGTTATTTTGACCGGGTGTCACAGAAATTGACCTCTATCATCCCAACCTATCATGGAACGAGTCAATAGCAATCAATCATTTAACCGCAATCAATTTATCAATAACTCAATAATATCAATCTAATTAAAATTGATGTAACTAAATTGTTAACACCAATTTAAACTGTAAGAACCAGTCACTCACCTGTCTCATTTCAAACTCCACTCAAAGATCTAATTTTATTGAGTCGTGGTCGGATCTGAAATACAAAAGAATCTCAAGTCAATTCTCATATTATATTTACATAACTTAATATCAACAATCAAATAGGTATTAAGTCATATAAACATATTATGCAAACAAAATCACATTATTAAGCTTAAGTTAAAGTTTCTGTCCAGCCAAGGGAATCCGCCCGGATTCCTGGGAATACGTCCGTATTCACTTGAATCCGGCCGGATTCATATGAATACGCCCGTATTCCCGACCAATTTTCAAACCAGAACTCTTGCTAAGGAATACGTTCCTGAATACTGAGGGGAATACGCCGTATTCCCGGGAATACGTCCGGATTCAATTGAATCCGTCCGGATTCCCACTTCAAACCTGTGCGAATTTTGCAGGTTTCCTGCACAACTCAACTTCGAACAAAATTCACCAAAATCGACCAAACTCAGTTTTAACTCAAACTTTTACCTATCTTTGGTCACAATATCATATACTAACATCATATAACAATGATTCAAGCTTCAAATCATCACAATTTCAATCAATCACCTATAACCTAGCAATTCCACTTACAAACCTAAAACTCAAGAATCTATCAAGTTTCTTCATGTAATTAACATGAAATTATCACCAAATCAGTTTATGAAGCACATATATATCATTTAAACTTGAATCCTATCATGTACACACCAAAATTACCTAGATTTCAACTTTAAGTATCAATACATATCTAACTAATTATTCACTAATACTTACAAGATGAAGAATCAAAGAAGCTTATGGTGAGGAAGATGATGAGCTTATGATTAAATCTCCAATCTTGTTTAAGTCTTGCAATTGATCACTAGCAATTTGGTGTAGGTTTGAGTTTGAGGTTTTTGAGAAGTAAAATGAAGAACAAGAATTTTGGGGAAAATTAAGTCGGCCTCATCCTTTTATTTAAACCGACTCCCTTTATTTCACAGTGTAAGATTATACCATCTTTTAATCTATTGTCTGGAACCTCAATTTCAATTGCGATAAAATTATTTTATTTTACCGTTACCTAAGTTTATTTAAAACAAATAATATTTTACTAGTCACAATATTTCCTGAGGCTTATTTACCTATAAATTTCACAATTAAACACAAAATACAATTTAATATCACAATTAAATATAAAGAAATACCTATTTCTCCTAGGCCCGATTTGGGGATGTTACAAATCTTCCATCCTTAAGAAGATTTCATCCCCGAAATCTCACTAGACATAAACAAACTAGGATATCTAGTTTTCATACTCTCCTCGGTTTCCCATGTTAAATCTGCGCCCAAGCTATGCTTCCACTTAACTAATACCATCGGGATTTCCTTTCTACGAAGTTTGGTCACTTTTCTATCTAAAAGTTCAACAGGTTCTTCCACCAATTTCTTACTTGGGTCAACTCTAAGATCTTGCAAAGGAAGGATTTGGGATTGATCCTCCACATTACACTTTCTTAAATAACAGACATTAAACGTATCATGAATACCAGCTAATTCCGGAGGAAGTTCCAAAGAAACTGATTGGTCATTAATTACTTGCCGAACTTTAAATGGACCAATATAACGAGGAGCTAACTTTCCACGCTTACCAAATCTAATAACACCCTTCCACGGAGAAACTTTCAAATATACAAGTTCACCTTCAACAAACACAACGGGTCGTCTACGTGGATCAGCATACTGTTTTTGCCTATCTCTAGCTGCTTTCAATTTCTCACGTGCAACCTTAACTTTATCAGCTGTAATCTGAACTATATCGGGACCCGCAAATTGCTTTTCTCCTGCTTCTAACCAACATGTTGGAGTTCGACAACGACGGCCATACAACATTTCGTACGGTGGCATACCAATACTAGAATGATAAGAGTTGTTATACGCAAATTCTATCAAAGGCAAGTGTGAATCCCAAGAACCGCCATACTCAAGTACACAGGCTCTTAACATATCTTCTGAAGTCTGAATAGTACGTTCTGACTGTCCGTCTGTCTGAGGATGGTAAGCTGTACTGAGATTAATTCGAGTACCTAACTCACGCTGCAAACTCTGCCAAAAACCAGAAACAAACCGGGAATCTCTGTCGGACACAATAGATAAAGGAATACCATGTCTTACAACAATCTCATTAATGTACAAAAGAGATAACCGCGTCAAAGAAGCAGTTTCGCTGGTGGCAAGAAAATGGGCACTTTTAGTCAAATGATCGACAATGACCCAAATCATATCATTTCCTTTCTGTGTACGAGGCAACTTAGTAACAAAATCCATAGTGATATGCTCCCACTTCCACTCAGGGATATCCAACTGTTTTAATGTACCGTAAGGTTTCTGATGCTCTGCTTTTACTTGGGAACATATGTGGCAAGTTTCAACCATTCTAGCAACATCGGTTTTCATCGTTGGCCACCAATATAACGGTTTCAAATCATTATACATTTTCGTACTCCCTGGATGTACTGACAACCTCGATTTGTGTACTTCAGTCAATATCAAATCCCGAAGTCCCCCAATCAATGGAACCCAAACACGAGACTGAAAAGTTTTCAACCCACGAGAATCATCAACCAATAAATCTTTTCTTTTCAACAAAATCTCAGATTTTAAATTCTGATATAACAATGCTTCTAACTGTGCAGCTCTCAACTGAGAAATCAAATCAGAAGATATTTCCAAGCGCATAAAGTAGACTCGATTAGAAGATACCTTTCGACTTAAAGCATCGGCTACTACATTAGCTTTACCTGGATGATATCGGATTTCACAATCATAATCCTTAATCAATTCTAACCAACGGCGCTGTCTCATATTAAGCTCTTTTTGAGAAAACATATATTGAAGACTTTTATGATCTGTACATACAATACATTTGGTACCGTATAAATAATGTCTCCAGATTTTTAGCGCGAACACCACAGCAGCAAGTTCCAAATCGTGGTAGGATAATTTCTTTCATGAGTTTTGAGCTGACGAGAAGCATACGCAATAACACGATCACGTTGCATTAAAACTGCACCCAACCCAGCATGTGAAGCATCACAATAAACCACAAAACCATCAGAACCATCAGGAAGTGCTAACACTGGAGCTTGACACAACAACTGCTTAAGAGTCTGAAAAGAAAATTCTTGTTGATCACCCCACTGAAACTTAACATCTTTCCTAGTCAATCGAGTCAACGGACCAGCAATCTTAGAAAAATCTTGGATAAATTTCCGATAATACCCAGCTAAACCAAGGAAACTATTAATCTCAGAAGGGGATTTAGGAGCATTCCAATTCATAACAGCTTCTACCTTAGAAGGATCTACTTTAACTCCATCATTACAAATGATATGACCAAGAAATTGCACCTCTCGAAGCCAGAATTCACATTTAGAAAATTTAGCATAAAGGTGTTCTCTTTTCAGAATTTCCAGAATCAACCTCAAATGACGTTCATTTTCAAATTTAGACTTAGAATAAATCAATATATCGTCGATAAACACAATCACAAACTTGTCCAGAAAAGGTCGACATATTCGATTCATTAAGTCCATGAAAATAGCAGGGGCATTAGTCAATCCAAAAGGCATGACTAAAAACTCATAATGTCCGTACCTGGTGCGAAAAGCAGTTTTGGGAACATCTTCCTCACGTACTCGCACCTGGTGATAACCGGATCTCAAATCAATCTTAGAAAAGTAAGATGATCCTTGCAACTGGTCAAAGAGTTCATCGATTCTGGGCAAAGGGTATTTATTTTTCACTGTTCTCTTATTAAGTTCCCGGTAATCGATACACATCCGTAAAGTGCCATCTTTCTTTTTCACAAACAATACCGGAGCACCCCACGGGGAAGAACTCGGCCTTATAAACCCTTTATCTAACAATTCCTGAATCTGACCCATCATTTCCCGAATTTCAGCTGGAGCTAATCTATAAGGAGACTTAGCTACCGGAGTCGAACCAGGAAACAAATCAATCTGATATTCCACTTCTCTTACAGGGGGCAAACCAGGCAGTTCATCAGGGAACACCTCCGGGTATTCAGAAACCACCCGGATATCGGAAATGGATTTCCTTTCTAATTTAGTATCTACCGCATAACACAAATAAGAATCACAGCCCTTAGCTAGAGATTTTCTAGCCTTCATCACAGAAATCAACGGAATATTACCCCTTTCCCGTTCCCCTCGACCCACGACGTGAGACTCATCAGAGACGGCAATTTTTATAATCTTTCTATGACAATCGATATTAGCTTTATTTAAGCTCAACCAATCCATACCGATAACCGCATCGAAACTCGGAATTGGCATTAACAGAAATGAAATCAGAAAGTTATGACCCTCTATTAGTATACTAGCTCCAGTTACCGATGTGGTAATAGGAACTACCTTACCATCAGCAATTTCAACTTCTAAAGGTTTCACAATCAAAGAGGGAATCAATTTCAGTCTATCACAAAATTTCACAGATATAAACGAGCAATTGGCACCAGAATCAAATAATACGCGAGCTGGTACAGAATTTATGAGAAATGTACCCGTTATAACGTCCTCAGTAGTGACAGCTTCATCCACTGTCATTTGAAAAGCTCGACTAACAGCTACTGGTGGTACTTTCCTCTTTTGGCCGGAGGATGAGGAACCCTTAGCCATACCCATACTCTGTCTCTTAGCCTCGGTACAATCTCCAGCTCGATGCCCCTCTTTTTGACAATTCCAACACACGCTATTAGGAAACGTACAATCCTTGGCAGCGTGTCCAAAAATTCCACACTTAACACATCTTGATGTTTGGGGAGTACAAGGACCATTATGTCTAGCCCGACAATTGTTACAGTAATTACTATCCATTGGATTAAATCTTCTATTCTGCTGACCACCTTGCCCCTTTTGTTTACTAGATGAATCTCCCCTTTGTTTCCGTGAATACCTTTCCTTATTCATTAACCTTTTAGCTTGAATATCACCATCCACCGAACGAGCATAATCATATGCTTGTGAAAGAGAACCATCTAATCTCACTGAAGTACGATAATCTGGAGGCAAAGTGTAACACCCGCCAAATTAGGACTAGTAATTAGTGCCTAATCATATGTTAATACATGTAATTAGTTCCTGGTTAGGCTAATTAATGTATCGAATTATATATATATTGTTGAATATATACGAATATGCGATTTGGTTAAATCGTACGCAATAGAAATCGGATGCATTTCGATTCAATTATATACGAACGTTGGTGACCAATTTTATTAAATAACGTTGTTATGTCAAAAAAATATTATTATAATAATATTTCGTATTCATTCGTATCGTACAACCCAAGACTTACATAATTTAAAATGTAAAACGCGCAAACAAATTAACTTACCTTTTTAGAATTTAAATACAAAGTGATTAGTAAAATATTTAAATAAAATATCGCGTAATAAATTGCATTTTAAAACGTACCTTTAATATTTAAAATAATTATTTACGATTAAACGACGGAGCAAACGAACACCGCACGGAGCGGGAATGCGGGGCGAAAAATGGGGGCTTAACCTCCCATTTTTCCCACTCTCTTCTTTCACTTTCTCATTTCTCTTTCTCTTTCTCCTCTCTTTTCTCTCTAATCTACCAACCAACCAAAACCCAAAAACTTCACTAAATCGCAAAATAAACGTACCAAACGACCTTGGATCTCATCATCTCTTTGGAAGAAAACGACCACCGCATCACGATCTATCATCCTACCTTTTCGGATTTCTCATCCGACATTTTGTAAGTTTCCGACAAATCCCGAAATCTCTCGTTTTTAAGTGTTTTCACTTTCTAGTAGTTTGTAACAACTTATAATGTCCCTATAAGGGTTGGGTAAAAGTTTTAGACCGAACGGAAACCGAAAAACTCGTTTTCGACACATTTTCCGGCCAACAGAACGCTACGTCGCTTTTGGACCCAGATTTATGCGACGTCAGCTTCTACGTCGCAAAACCCCTCGTGACGTCGCATAGTGCGACGTCAGTCACAACGTCGCATTAAATTGCGACGTCGCATATAGCGACGTCAGCCTTAACGTCGCCAATACCTCACTAAGTCGCATTTAGCGACGTAAGCCCCTACGTCGCAGAAATTAACCAACGTCGCATTAGCGACGCAGCACCCTACGTCGCATTAAATTGCGAAACGTCGCCTTTAGCGACGTCATGCTCAACGTCGCAATCCTACCTGCGACGTCGCACCCAACGTCGCACAAATCAGAACCTCAAAAACATAGATTTTTACTAAGTGTCGAGACTCGAAATTTATCACTCGATTTTACCTAAATTCGGTTCCAGATGCGTTTTTCCTTAAAGCAATATAGTAGAAATAAAAATTTTCCAAGCTGACCTGGCAGCTCGACCCCAGCCAGGGGCTCTGCCCCTTGGACCCCGCCAGGGGCTGCCGCCCCTTGGACCCCGCTACCAGGGGCGCTGCCCCCGGACCCCCGTACTTAGATTTCGTAACGGCTTCTAAAACACAATCAAAACACATTTTTCAAGTAAAACGACACGTAATCAAAATAATAATAATTGAGATTATTATTACAAATCCGTCACCAACGGGCCGTACACTTTTCAAATACTTAAACTTATCAACCAAATAGTGGAAATTTGGACATTATAGTTGAACGAACAACTACAAGGGTGATCTGTTGAGATACCCAATCATAATTATAACCATCGCGTGTCGTGGACACCCTCAGGTTACAAGTCTTTGGACTTCATACTCGGCTAATCAACTTACGTTTGTTTAAACGCACTCAGACTCAGGTGAGTCTCATAGCCCCTCTTTTACTGTTTTACTCAGGGGTGTGATATACTGCTCAACTTTTAACATGTGAACGCAAGTACCAACTTTTCATATACTACATGAGTTTTTCGAAACTAATCATTTTAAAGTCCTCCGTCAGCATAGTTGTTAATACGTTGTAGCGTGAATATTAGTATATGGTACCATATAGGATTGACCCTCCTCGTCCGGGTTAGCAAGCACTAACCGGGTAAACGGACGTACTAATATTTGGGAAGACGAATGTGGATTAGGCATTCGTGGAGGCACCTCGCCCGGAATTCTCTATAGGGGACCCGGCCCTCGAGTTAAGCTCAACTATGTGCTCATGGCTGTATACACGATGATTATCATTTAATTGCTGAATGCAATTCATTATTTAATTGCTGGATGCAATTCATTATTTAAATCTTGCGGTTCATACAATATTACTTGATTTCAAACCTGTGAGCTCACCAGCTTTATAGCTGACCTTTTAGAATATATCGCAGGTACCCAGCAGTAGGATGTTTCTGCTTCAGGATTTAGCTCGAGTCAGCATACAGACGATTGAGATTTTCTTGCATTAGTATATTTTGTATAAGTACTTATGTACTGAAATCTCATTTTATTTAACTCGAGCTATGTAAAGCTTTAAACGTTGTAAACATTTCAGTTAGCAATATATTTTGTTAAAACGACGCATATAGAGTCGTTTGCTATTTATCTTTGTGCTTTGTTATTGATTAGTAACACCCAAATCAAGCTTCCGCAAATCATCAAATTTGGGGGTGTTACAGATTGGTATCAGAGCCTAAGGTTATAGTGAACTAGGTTGCATTTAGTGAGCCTAGACTATGACCATTAGGCAGTATTCCTTATTAGGTATGACTGGTTCAGGGATTACAGCATACGAGTTTAATTTAACATAACTTGATCAACTATGTACAATTAAGCAAAGATGATGTAAGATCTGAAGGTAGTTATGGCTGAACAGGGTACAATAGAAGACTCTGACCTCGAGAGAACCGAGACTCAAACATGTTTATGCTAGACACTCAATAGGCTATATTATATAGGAGCTATATGAATATAGGCCTCAATCTTACTAACGCTTTGTCTCAGAAATGGCAAACACACCATCAAATTCATCTCGTTCTCAATCCGGGTCGCAGAACCCAAGGGTAGCAAGGAGGAACTCCAGGTTGCCTCGAGCTGGCCCGTACTCCGCTCACTCCACCTTGCCGGCTCTAGCCGCTAGGGTGAATCAACACGAGCAACGACTTCGCACCATGGATGTCGTGTTGCAGGAAACAAACGAAAACTGGAGACTTACATCCCTCGAACGCATAGAACAATGCTCCGACGATCTTGAAACCACTAACAACAACATGGATATCCTTCGTAATCAAATAATAGAAATAAGGGTGGAAAATGCCCTTCTGCAACAAAGGATGGATGAATGTGTGCAACGCTCACTTGAGGCAGAAGAATATGCGCGTGGACTAACACAACGACTTGCACTAGCAGAAGACAACGCCCGACAAGCTAGCAGGCTTGCAAACACTGTGGACCGTCTTGTCACGATGATGGAACAAATTAATCTACGTCAAGACTAGTGTAATCTTTGTCTTGTAATCTATCCTGTAATCTAGTAACTATCTACGCGCTACTCTATAATTCAGTCGGATGTAACAATTCCCGACATCTTTTGTAATACATCTGTAGGATGTAACATTTGAACTCGTATTAGCTATCAAATATTTCTTGTTGTTCAACTCATATTAATTGCCATAATTCTTTTTCATATTGATGTTATGTATTACCACCTTTATACATGTACATCTGAAATAAATACAACTTTCTTACAAAATCTCATGTATCTTCATTTCTTTTATTGAAGAATCATGCCGCCAAAGACACGACCTTACACAGATGCTCAGATCACGTCACTCATAACCCAGGCTGTTACTGAAGCCTTGGCTCGGAATACCCCACCTAACTCCACAAGAAACAGCGATACCGCTGGAACCTCTGCCGTCAAACCTTGTTCTTACAAGGACTTCCAAAGCTGCAAACCCTCGAGCTTCAAGGGTTCTGAAGGAGCCATCGGACTAATCAGATGGTTCGAGAAAATGGAAACTGTTTTCCGTGTCAGCAAATGCGCGGAGAACGACAAAGTAAACTTCGCCACCTGCTCTCTTGAAGATGATGCCCACTCTTGGTGGAATTCATATACCCAATCAGTGGGTGCTGACATTGCCTACCAAATCACTTGGGAGGAATTGAAAGCCAAACTCACTGCCAAGTACTGCTCTATCGCCAAACTCCAAAAGCTAGATGAGGAGTTCTGGAACTTGAAGGTTCAGGGTGGTGACATCGATGGTTATACCACCAGATTTCAACAATTAGCTGCCCTCCGCCCAGCTATGGTGAGCACTGAACCTGATAAAATCAGGAAGTACGCCCTTGGTCTCCCTGATTTTGTTCGGGGACACGTCATATCTTCAAAACCAACCACCATTGACGGTGCAATCTCACTGGCCCAAGACCTGATGTCCATGAGCCAAGATTCTGAACAACCCACTTCATCCTCCCAAAACAACAAACGCAAGTGGTCTGACTACCACAACAACCACTCCAACCAACAAAACAAGAAACCCGACACCATCAAATCTTACAACACCACCACTGACATCGTACGAGGCTACACTGGGAACAAACCCTACTGTTCCAAGTGCAGTCGCCACCATGAAGGTTCCTGTGGTCCCTTTTGCAACAACTGCAAGAGGTACGGCCACCTTACCAAAGATTGCCGCTCTCCTACCAACAACAACCCCAACAACACCAGACCACCCAAAGTATGCTTTGAGTGTGGGAAACCCGGGCATTTCAGGGACTCGTGCCCAAAACTGAAGAACAACAACAACAACAACCGCAACAACAACAACAACAACAACACTCGCAGCAGAGCTTTCGTCATCAAATCTGGGGACGCCCGCCAAGACCCGAATGTGGTCTCGGGTATGTTCCTCCTCAACAACTTAACTGCTTCTGTTCTATTTGATACTGGTGCTGATAGAAGCTTTATCTCCGATGATTTTTGCCCATTACTTGACATCACTCCTGTTACCTTAGATGTTAAGTACACTGTAGAGCTTGCCAATGGAAAACTTGTAGAAACCACCAGTGTGATACCTAATTGCACTTTAAACCTAGCTGACGAAATCTTTTCGATCGACCTTATACCCATTGAAATCGGAAGTTTCGACGTCATTATTGGAATGGACTGGTTGTCCAAACATCGAGCTGAAATCATTTGTCACGATAAGATCGTCCGTATCCCACTCGCTGTCGGTGGAACCTTGATCATACAGGGGGAGACCGGTGGGACGGGACTCAATATTATCTCCTGCTTAAAAACCCGAAAATTTCTGAGAAAGGGTTACCCTGCCATACTTGCACACATCACCGAGAAGAAGTCGGAGGAGAAGCGACTTGAGGATGTGCCAATTGTTAGAGACTTCCCCGAAGTCTTTCCGGAAGAATTACCTGGTCTACCTCCGCCTAGACAGGTTGAGTTCTCGATTGATCTTGTGCCGGGTGCCGCACCGGTGGCCCGCGCACTGTACCGTTTAGCCCCATCCGAACTTCAGGAGTTGTCCTCTCAGTTACAAGAACTTCTGGATCGAGGATTCATTAGACCGAGTTCTTCACCTTGGGGAGCTCCGGTCTTATTTGTTAAGAAGAAGGACGGTTCTTTCCGAATGTGCATAAACTACCGAGAATTGAACAAATTGACCGTCAAGAACCGTTATCCACTTCCTCGCATTGATGATCTATTCGACCAACTTCAGGGTTCAAGTTTCTACTCAAAAATCGACCTGCGATCAGGTTATCATCAGTTACGAGTTCGCGACACCGATATTCCAAAAACTGCTTTCAGAACTCGTTACGGGCACTACGAATTCCAAGTGATGCCCTTTGGTCTAACCAACGCACCGGCTGTATTCATGGACCTCATGAACCGGGTGTGT
Organism: Helichrysum umbraculigerum; assembly: GCA_949592205.1. NCBI lineage: Eukaryota > Viridiplantae > Streptophyta > Magnoliopsida > Asterales > Asteraceae > Helichrysum > Helichrysum umbraculigerum. The sequence continues at coordinate 92,030,176 of CATIUR010000002.1, read as the reverse complement.
AAACCTTACCTCGACAAGTTTGTCATTGTCTTTATCGATGACATACTCATTTACTCGCGCAACGAGCAAGAACATGCGCAACACCTCAGAACCATCCTTGAACTACTTAGACACGAGGAGCTTTATGCTAAATTCTCTAAATGTGAGTTCTGGATCCAAACCGTTCAATTTCTTGGGCACGTGATCGACCGTCAGGGAATTCACGTGGACCCATCAAAAATTGAGGCTATCAAAGACTGGCAAGCACCCACCTCTGCAACTGAAGTACGACAATTCTTGGGTCTTGCTGGGTACTATCGGCGATTTATCGAAAATTTCTCTAAAATAGCTCAGCCACTCACGGTACTAACACAGAAGGACAAAAGGTTCGATTGGACCGAGAAACAAGAGTCAGCGTTCCAACTTCTGAAACAAAAGCTTTGCAGTGCTCCAATTCTATCACTACCCGAAGGCACCGATGACTTCGTGGTATACTGCGATGCTTCTCACCAAGGTCTCGGTTGCGTGTTGATGCAACGAGACAAGGTCATTGCTTATGCCTCACGACAGCTAAAAATTCACGAAAAGAACTACACCACTCATGATCTCGAACTTGGAGCTGTCGTTTTTGCTCTCAAAATCTGGAGACATTACCTCTACGGCACTAGGTGCACTATCTTTACCGATCATAAAAGTCTCCAACATATCTTCGATCAGAAGGATCTCAATATGAGGCAACGTCGATGGGTCGAGTTGCTTACCGATTACGATTGTGAGATCAAGTACCATCCAGGGAAGGCTAATGTTGTAGCCGATGCCCTCAGCCGAAAGGAACGACCAAAACCACTTCGAGTCCGAGCCCTCAGTATGACCATCCATAACGATCTTACTATTCAAATTCATACCGCTCAGATCGAAGCCCTGAAATCTGAACACATCAAAAATGAAGCCTTACGGGGTATTGACAAACAATTCGAAATCAGACCTAACGGGATTAGGTGCTTCTCAAACCGAATCTGGTTGCCTAGTTTTGGGAACTTCCGAGACTTGGTGATGGACGAGGATCACAAGTCTAAATATTCTATTCATCCGGGATCCGATAAGATGTACCACGGCATCAAGGAATTTTACTGGTGGCCAAACATGAAAGCCGAAATCGCCACTTATGTCAGCAAGTGTCTTACTTGCTCGAAAGTCAAAACCGAACATCAAAAACCTCCTGGTCTACTCCAACAACCTGAAATCCCTGAATGGAAATGGGATCAAATTGCCATGGATTTCATAACCAAACTACCCAAGTCGGCGAGCGGTTGCGATACCATTTGGGTGATCGTCGATCGTCTCACCAAATCTGCTCATTTCCTGGCAATCAAAGAAAACGATAAAATGGAACGCCTTGCACAAATCTACATCAAAGAAATCGTTTCTCATCACGGCGTTCCAATCTCAATCATCTCTGACAGAGATGCCCGCTTTACCTCTCACTTTTGGCAATCACTTCAGAAAGCATTGGGTACCCGTCTCGATATGAGTACCGCGTATCATCCTCAAACCGATGGCCAAAGTGAACGAACCATTCAAACCTTGGAAGATATGCTACGCGCCTGCGTAGTTGATTTCGGTACAAACTGGGAAAAACATCTACCGTTGTGCGAATTCTCGTACAATAACAGCTATCACGCCAGCATTAGGACTGCACCTTTTGAGGCACTGTACGGTCGTAAGTGCCGATCACCGATCTGTTGGACTGAGGTAGGAGATAGTCAACTCACTGGTCCTGAACTCATTCACGCCACCACTGAGAAAATTGTGGAAATCCAAAACAGACTCAAAGCCGCACGTGGTCGTCAGAAAAGTTATGCTGACGTGAGACGCAAACCACTCGAGTTCCAAGTTGGGGATCGAGTACTCTTAAAAGTATCGCCGTGGAAAGGCGTCATCCGTTTTGGCAAACGCGGGAAGTTGAATCCCCGGTACATCGGGCCTTTTGAGATCCTCGAACGGATTGGCCCCGTAGCTTATCGATTGCAGCTGCCATCCGAACTCAGCAGCGTGCACCCTACTTTTCATATTTCAAATCTGAAGAAGTGTCTGTCTGATGAGACACTTATCATTCCATTAGATGAAATTCGTGTTGACGATAAACTTCACTTCGTTGAGGAACCCGCTGAAATTATGGACCGTGAGGTCAAACAACTGAAACAAAGTCGTATTCCCATCGTCAAGGTCAGATGGAATTCGCGGCGTGGTCCGGAATTCACCTGGGAACGGGAAGACCAAATGCGACTCAAATATCCTCAACTCTTTACTGATTCCACATCAAACACGACTTCGAGCTAAATTTCGGGACGAAATTCTTCTAACAGGGGGAGAATGTAACACCCGCCAAATTAGGACTAGTAATTAGTGCCTAATCATATGTTAATACATGTAATTAGTTCCTGGTTAGGCTAATTAATGTATCGAATTATATATATATTGTTGAATATATACGAATATGCGATTTGGTTAAATCGTACGCAATAGAAATCGGATGCATTTCGATTCAATTATATACGAACGTTGGTGACCAATTTTATTAAATAACGTTGTTATGTCAAAAAAATATTATTATAATAATATTTCGTATTCATTCGTATCGTACAACCCAAGACTTACATAATTTAAAATGTAAAACGCGCAAACAAATTAACTTACCTTTTTAGAATTTAAATACAAAGTGATTAGTAAAATATTTAAATAAAATATCGCGTAATAAATTGCATTTTAAAACGTACCTTTAATATTTAAAATAATTATTTACGATTAAACGACGGAGCAAACGAACACCGCACGGAGCGGGAATGCGGGGCGAAAAATGGGGGCTTAACCTCCCATTTTTCCCACTCTCTTCTTTCACTTTCTCATTTCTCTTTCTCTTTCTCCTCTCTTTTCTCTCTAATCTACCAACCAACCAAAACCCAAAAACTTCACTAAATCGCAAAATAAACGTACCAAACGACCTTGGATCTCATCATCTCTTTGGAAGAAAACGACCACCGCATCACGATCTATCATCCTACCTTTTCGGATTTCTCATCCGACATTTTGTAAGTTTCCGACAAATCCCGAAATCTCTCGTTTTTAAGTGTTTTCACTTTCTAGTAGTTTGTAACAACTTATAATGTCCCTATAAGGGTTGGGTAAAAGTTTTAGACCGAACGGAAACCGAAAAACTCGTTTTCGACACATTTTCCGGCCAACAGAACGCTACGTCGCTTTTGGACCCAGATTTATGCGACGTCAGCTTCTACGTCGCAAAACCCCTCGTGACGTCGCATAGTGCGACGTCAGTCACAACGTCGCATTAAATTGCGACGTCGCATATAGCGACGTCAGCCTTAACGTCGCCAATACCTCACTACGTCGCATTTAGCGACGTAAGCCCCTACGTCGCAGAAATTAACCAACGTCGCATTAGCGACGCAGCACCCTACGTCGCATTAAATTGCGAAACGTCGCCTTTAGCGACGTCATGCTCAACGTCGCAATCCTACCTGCGACGTCGCACCCAACGTCGCACAAATCAGAACCTCAAAAACATAGATTTTTACTAAGTGTCGAGACTCGAAATTTATCACTCGATTTTACCTAAATTCGGTTCCAGATGCGTTTTTCCTTAAAGCAATATAGTAGAAATAAAAATTTTCCAAGCTGACCTGGCAGCTCGACCCCAGCCAGGGGCTCTGCCCCTTGGACCCCGCCAGGGGCTGCCGCCCCTTGGACCCCGCTACCAGGGGCGCTGCCCCCGGACCCCCGTACTTAGATTTCGTAACGGCTTCTAAAACACAATCAAAACACATTTTTCAAGTAAAACGACACGTAATCAAAATAATAATAATTGAGATTATTATTACAAATCCGTCACCAACGGGCCGTACACTTTTCAAATACTTAAACTTATCAACCAAATAGTGGAAATTTGGACATTATAGTTGAACGAACAACTACAAGGGTGATCTGTTGAGATACCCAATCATAATTATAACCATCGCGTGTCGTGGACACCCTCAGGTTACAAGTCTTTGGACTTCATACTCGGCTAATCAACTTACGTTTGTTTAAACGCACTCAGACTCAGGTGAGTCTCATAGCCCCTCTTTTACTGTTTTACTCAGGGGTGTGATATACTGCTCAACTTTTAACATGTGAACGCAAGTACCAACTTTTCATATACTACATGAGTTTTTCGAAACTAATCATTTTAAAGTCCTCCGTCAGCATAGTTGTTAATACGTTGTAGCGTGAATATTAGTATAAGGTACCATATAGGATTGACCCTCCTCGTCCGGGTTAGCAAGCACTAACCGGGTAAACGGACGTACTAATATTTGGGAAGACGAATGTGGATTAGGCATTCGTGGAGGCACCTCGCCCGGAATTCTCTATAGGGGACCCGGCCCTCGAGTTAAGCTCAACTATGTGCTCATGGCTGTATACACGATGATTATCATTTAATTGCTGAATGCAATTCATTATTTAATTGCTGGATGCAATTCATTATTTAAATCTTGCGGTTCATACAATATTACTTGATTTCAAACCTGTGAGCTCACCAGCTTTATAGCTGACCTTTTAGCATATATCGCAGGTACCCAGCAGTAGGATGTTTCTGCTTCAGGATTTAGCTCGAGTCAGCATACAGACGATTGAGATTTTCTTGCATTAGTATATTTTGTATAAGTACTTATGTACTGAAATCTCATTTTATTTAACTCGAGCTATGTAAAGCTTTAAACGTTGTAAACATTTCAGTTAGCAATATATTTTGTTAAAACGACGCATATAGAGTCGTTTGCTATTTATCTTTGTGCTTTGTTATTGATTAGTAACACCCAAATCAAGCTTCCGCAAATCATCAAATTTGGGGGTGTTACAGATTGGTATCAGAGCCTAAGGTTATAGTGAACTAGGTTGCATTTAGTGAGCCTAGACTATGACCATTAGGCAGTATTCCTTATTAGGTATGACTGGTTCAGGGATTACAGCATACGAGTTTAATTTAACATAACTTGATCAACTATGTACAATTAAGCAAAGATGATGTAAGATCTGAAGGTAGTTATGGCTGAACAGGGTACAATAGAAGACTCTGACCTCGAGAGAACCGAGACTCAAACATGTTTATGCTAGACACTCAGTAGGCTATATTATATAGGAGCTATATGAATATAGGCCTCAATCTTACTAACGCTTTGTCTCAGAAATGGCAAACACACCATCAAATTCATCTCGTTCTCAATCCGGGTCGCAGAACCCAAGGGTAGCAAGGAGGAACTCCAGGTTGCCTCGAGCTGGCCCGTACTCCGCTCACTCCACCTTGCCGGCTCTAGCCGCTAGGGTGAATCAACACGAGCAACGACTTCGCACCATGGATGTCGTGTTGCAGGAAACAAACGAAAACTGGAGACTTACATCCCTCGAACGCATAGAACAATGCTCCGACGATCTTGAAACCACTAACAACAACATGGATATCCTTCGTAATCAAATAATAGAAATAAGGGTGGAAAATGCCCTTCTGCAACAAAGGATGGATGAATGTGTGCAACGCTCACTTGAGGCAGAAGAATATGCGCGTGGACTAACACAACGACTTGCACTAGCAGAAGACAACGCCCGACAAGCTAGCAGGCTTGCAAACACTGTGGACCGTCTTGTCACGATGATGGAACAAATTAATCTACGTCAAGACTAGTGTAATCTTTGTCTTGTAATCTATCCTGTAATCTAGTAACTATCTACGCGCTACTCTATAATTCAGTCGGATGTAACAATTCCCGACATCTTTTGTAATACATCTGTAGGATGTAACATTTGAACTCGTATTAGCTATCAAATATTTCTTGTTGTTCAACTCATATTAATTGCCATAATTCTTTTTCATATTGATGTTATGTATTACCACCTTTATACATGTACATCTGAAATAAATACAACTTTCTTACAAAATCTCATGTATCTTCATTTCTTTTATTGAAGAATCATGCCGCCAAAGACACGACCTTACACAGATGCTCAGATCACGTCACTCATAACCCAGGCTGTTACTGAAGCCTTGGCTCGGAATACCCCACCTAACTCCACAAGAAACAGCGATACCGCTGGAACCTCTGCCGTCAAACCTTGTTCTTACAAGGACTTCCAAAGCTGCAAACCCTCGAGCTTCAAGGGTTCTGAAGGAGCCATCGGACTAATCAGATGGTTCGAGAAAATGGAAACTGTTTTCCGTGTCAGCAAATGCGCGGAGAACGACAAAGTAAACTTCGCCACCTGCTCTCTTGAAGATGATGCCCACTCTTGGTGGAATTCATATACCCAATCAGTGGGTGCTGACATTGCCTACCAAATCACTTGGGAGGAATTGAAAGCCAAACTCACTGCCAAGTACTGCTCTATCGCCAAACTCCAAAAGCTAGATGAGGAGTTCTGGAACTTGAAGGTTCAGGGTGGTGACATCGATGGTTATACCACCAGATTTCAACAATTAGCTGCCCTCCGCCCAGCTATGGTGAGCACTGAACCTGATAAAATCAGGAAGTACGCCCTTGGTCTCCCTGATTTTGTTCGGGGACACGTCATATCTTCAAAACCAACCACCATTGACGGTGCAATCTCACTGGCCCAAGACCTGATGTCCATGAGCCAAGATTCTGAACAACCCACTTCATCCTCCCAAAACAACAAACGCAAGTGGTCTGACTACCACAACAACCACTCCAACCAACAAAACAAGAAACCCGACACCATCAAATCTTACAACACCACCACTGACATCGTACGAGGCTACACTGGGAACAAACCCTACTGTTCCAAGTGCAGTCGCCACCATGAAGGTTCCTGTGGTCCCTTTTGCAACAACTGCAAGAGGTACGGCCACCTTACCAAAGATTGCCGCTCTCCTACCAACAACAACCCCAACAACACCAGACCACCCAAAGTATGCTTTGAGTGTGGGAAACCCGGGCATTTCAGGGACTCGTGCCCAAAACTGAAGAACAACAACAACAACAACCGCAACAACAACAACAACAACAACACTCGCAGCAGAGCTTTCGTCATCAAATCTGGGGACGCCCGCCAAGACCCGAATGTGGTCTCGGGTATGTTCCTCCTCAACAACTTAACTGCTTCTGTTCTATTTGATACTGGTGCTGATAGAAGCTTTATCTCCGATGATTTTTGCCCATTACTTGACATCACTCCTGTTACCTTAGATGTTAAGTACACTGTAGAGCTTGCCAATGGAAAACTTGTAGAAACCACCAGTGTGATACCTAATTGCACTTTAAACCTAGCTGACGAAATCTTTTCGATCGACCTTATACCCATTGAAATCGGAAGTTTCGACGTCATTATTGGAATGGACTGGTTGTCCAAACATCGAGCTGAAATCGTTTGTCACGATAAGATCGTCCGTATCCCACTCGCTGTCGGTGGAACCTTGATCATACAGGGGGAGACCGGTGGGACGGGACTCAATATTATCTCCTGCTTAAAAACCCGAAAATTTCTGAGAAAGGGTTACCCTGCCATACTTGCACACATCACCGAGAAGAAGTCGGAGGAGAAGCGACTTGAGGATGTGCCAATTGTTAGAGACTTCCCCGAAGTCTTTCCGGAAGAATTACCTGGTCTACCTCCGCCTAGACAGGTTGAGTTCTCGATTGATCTTGTGCCGGGTGCCGCACCGGTGGCCCGCGCACTGTACCGTTTAGCCCCATCCGAACTTCAGGAGTTGTCCTCTCAGTTACAAGAACTTCTGGATCGAGGATTCATTAGACCGAGTTCTTCACCTTGGGGAGCTCCGGTCTTATTTGTTAAGAAGAAGGACGGTTCTTTCCGAATGTGCATCGACTACCGAGAATTGAACAAATTGACCGTCAAGAACCGTTATCCACTTCCTCGCATTGATGATCTATTCGACCAACTTCAGGGTTCAAGTTTCTACTCAAAAATCGACCTGCGATCAGGTTATCATCAGTTACGAGTTCGCGACACCGATATTCCAAAAACTGCTTTCAGAACTCGTTACGGGCACTACGAATTCCAAGTGATGCCCTTTGGTCTAACCAACGCACCGGCTGTATTCATGGACCTCATGAACCGGGTGTGTAAACCTTACCTCGACAAGTTTGTCATTGTCTTTATCGATGACATACTCATTTACTCGCGCAACGAGCAAGAACATGCGCAACACCTCAGAACCATCCTTGAACTACTTAGACACGAGGAGCTTTATGCTAAATTCTCTAAGTGTGAGTTCTGGATCCAAACCGTTCAATTTCTTGGGCACGTGATCGACCGTCAGGGAATTCACGTGGACCCATCAAAAATTGAGGCTATCAAAGACTGGCAAGCACCCACCTCTGCAACTGAAGTACGACAATTCTTGGGTCTTGCTGGGTACTATCGGCGATTTATCGAAAATTTCTCTAAAATAGCTCAGCCACTCACGGTACTAACACAGAAGGACAAAAGGTTCGATTGGACCGAGAAACAAGAGTCAGCGTTCCAACTTCTGAAACAAAAGCTTTGCAGTGCTCCAATTCTATCACTACCCGAAGGCACCGATGACTTCGTGGTATACTGCGATGCTTCTCACCAAGGTCTCGGTTGCGTGTTGATGCAACGAGACAAGGTCATTGCTTATGCCTCACGACAGCTAAAAATTCACGAAAAGAACTACACCACTCATGATCTCGAACTTGGAGCTGTCGTTTTTGCTCTCAAAATCTGGAGACATTACCTCTACGGCACTAGGTGCACTATCTTTACCGATCATAAAAGTCTCCAACATATCTTCGATCAGAAGGATCTCAATATGAGGCAACGTCGATGGGTCGAGTTGCTTACCGATTACGATTGTGAGATCAAGTACCATCCAGGGAAGGCTAATGTTGTAGCCGATGCCCTCAGCCGAAAGGAACGACCAAAACCACTTCGAGTCCGAGCCCTCAGTATGACCATCCATAACGATCTTACTATTCAAATTCATACCGCTCAGATCGAAGCCCTGAAATCTGAACACATCAAAAATGAAGCCTTACGGGGTATTGACAAACAATTCGAAATCAGACCTAACGGGATTAGGTGCTTCTCAAACCGAATCTGGTTGCCTAGTTTTGGGAACTTCCGAGACTTGGTGATGGACGAGGCTCACAAGTCTAAATATTCTATTCATCCGGGATCCGATAAGATGTACCACGGCATCAAGGAATTTTACTGGTGGCCAAACATGAAAGCCGAAATCGCCACTTATGTCAGCAAGTGTCTTACTTGCTCGAAAGTCAAAACCGAACATCAAAAACCTCCTGGTCTACTCCAACAACCTGAAATCCCTGAATGGAAATGGGATCAAATTGCCATGGATTTCATAACCAAACTACCCAAGTCGGCGAGCGGTTGCGATACCATTTGGGTGATCGTCGATCGTCTCACCAAATCTGCTCATTTCCTGGCAATCAAAGAAAACGATAAAATGGAACGCCTTGCACAAATCTACATCAAAGAAATCGTTTCTCATCACGGCGTTCCAATCTCAATCATCTCTGACAGAGATGCCCGCTTTACCTCTCACTTTTGGCAATCACTTCAGAAAGCATTGGGTACCCGTCTCGATATGAGTACCGCGTATCATCCTCAAACCGATGGCCAAAGTGAACGAACCATTCAAACCTTGGAAGATATGCTACGCGCCTGCGTAGTTGATTTCGGTACAAACTGGGAAAAACATCTACCGTTGTGCGAATTCTCGTACAATAACAGCTATCACGCCAGCATTAGGACTGCACCTTTTGAGGCACTGTACGGTCGTAAGTGCCGATCACCGATCTGTTGGACTGAGGTAGGAGATAGTCAACTCACTGGTCCTGAACTCATTCACGCCACCACTGAGAAAATTGTGGAAATCCAAAACAGACTCAAAGCCGCACGTGATCGTCAGAAAAGTTATGCTGACGTGAGACGCAAACCACTCGAGTTCCAAGTTGGGGATCGAGTACTCTTAAAAGTATCGCCGTGGAAAGGCGTCATCCGTTTTGGCAAACGCGGGAAGTTGAATCCCCGGTACATCGGGCCTTTTGAGATCCTCGAACGGATTGGCCCCGTAGCTTATCGATTGCAGCTGCCATCCGAACTCAGCAGCGTGCACCCTACTTTTCATATTTCAAATCTGAAGAAGTGTCTGTCTGATGAGACACTTATCATTCCATTAGATGAAATTCGTGTTGACGATAAACTTCACTTCGTTGAGGAACCCGCTGAAATTATGGACCGTGAGGTCAAACAACTGAAACAAAGTCGTATTCCCATCGTCAAGGTCAGATGGAATTCGCGGCGTGGTCCGGAATTCACCTGGGAACGGGAAGACCAAATGCGACTCAAATATCCTCAACTCTTTACTGATTCCACATCAAACACGACTTCGAGCTAAATTTCGGGACGAAATTCTTCTAACAGGGGGAGAATGTAACACCCGCCAAATTAGGACTAGTAATTAGTGCCTAATCATATGTTAATACATGTAATTAGTTCCTGGTTAGGCTAATTAATGTATCGAATTATATATATATTGTTGAATATATACGAATATGCGATTTGGTTAAATCGTACGCAATAGAAATCGGATGCATTTCGATTCAATTATATACGAACGTTGGTGACCAATTTTATTAAATAACGTTGTTATGTCAAAAAAATATTATTATAATAATATTTCGTATTCATTCGTATCGTACAACCCAAGACTTACATAATTTAAAATGTAAAACGCGCAAACAAATTAACTTACCTTTTTAGAATTTAAATACAAAGTGATTAGTAAAATATTTAAATAAAATATCGCGTAATAAATTGCATTTTAAAACGTACCTTTAATATTTAAAATAATTATTTACGATTAAACGACGGAGCAAACGAACACCGCACGGAGCGGGAATGCGGGGCGAAAAATGGGGGCTTAACCTCCCATTTTTCCCACTCTCTTCTTTCACTTTCTCATTTCTCTTTCTCTTTCTCCTCTCTTTTCTCTCTAATCTACCAACCAACCAAAACCCAAAAACTTCACTAAATCGCAAAATAAACGTACCAAACGACCTTGGATCTCATCATCTCTTTGGAAGAAAACGACCACCGCATCACGATCTATCATCCTACCTTTTCGGATTTCTCATCCGACATTTTGTAAGTTTCCGACAAATCCCGAAATCTCTCGTTTTTAAGTGTTTTCACTTTCTAGTAGTTTGTAACAACTTATAATGTCCCTATAAGGGTTGGGTAAAAGTTTTAGACCGAACGGAAACCGAAAAACTCGTTTTCGACACATTTTCCGGCCAACAGAACGCTACGTCGCTTTTGGACCCAGATTTATGCGACGTCAGCTTCTACGTCGCAAAACCCCTCGTGACGTCGCATAGTGCGACGTCAGTCACAACGTCGCATTAAATTGCGACGTCGCATATAGCGACGTCAGCCTTAACGTCGCCAATACCTCACTACGTCGCATTTAGCGACGTAAGCCCCTACGTCGCAGAAATTAACCAACGTCGCATTAGCGACGCAGCACCCTACGTCGCATTAAATTGCGAAACGTCGCCTTTAGCGACGTCATGCTCAACGTCGCAATCCTACCTGCGACGTCGCACCCAACGTCGCACAAATCAGAACCTCAAAAACATAGATTTTTACTAAGTGTCGAGACTCGAAATTTATCACTCGATTTTACCTAAATTCGGTTCCAGATGCGTTTTTCCTTAAAGCAATATAGTAGAAATAAAAATTTTCCAAGCTGGACCCCAGCCAGGGGCTCTGCCCCTTGGACCCCGCCAGGGGCTGCCGCCCCTTGGACCCCGCTACCAGGGGCGCTGCCCCCGGACCCCCGTACTTAGATTTCGTAACGGCTTCTAAAACACAATCAAAACACATTTTTCAAGTAAAACGACACGTAATCAAAATAATAATAATTGAGATTATTATTACAAATCCGTCACCAACGGGCCGTACACTTTTCAAATACTTAAACTTATCAACCAAATAGTGGAAATTTGGACATTATAGTTGAACGAACAACTACAAGGGTGATCTGTTGAGATACCCAATCATAATTATAACCATCGCGTGTCGTGGACACCCTCAGGTTACAAGTCTTTGGACTTCATACTCGGCTAATCAACTTACGTTTGTTTAAACGCACTCAGACTCAGGTGAGTCTCATAGCCCCTCTTTTACTGTTTTACTCAGGGGTGTGATATACTGCTCAACTTTTAACATGTGAACGCAAGTACCAACTTTTCATATACTACATGAGTTTTTCGAAACTAATCATTTTAAAGTCCTCCGTCAGCATAGTTGTTAATACGTTGTAGCGTGAATATTAGTATAAGGTACCATATAGGATTGACCCTCCTCGTCCGGGTTAGCAAGCACTAACCGGGTAAACGGACGTACTAATATTTGGGAAGACGAATGTGGATTAGGCATTCGTGGAGGCACCTCGCCCGGAATTCTCTATAGGGGACCCGGCCCTCGAGTTAAGCTCAACTATGTGCTCATGGCTGTATACACGATGATTATCATTTAATTGCTGAATGCAATTCATTATTTAATTGCTGGATGCAATTCATTATTTAAATCTTGCGGTTCATACAATATTACTTGATTTCAAACCTGTGAGCTCACCAGCTTTATAGCTGACCTTTTAGCATATATCGCAGGTACCCAGCAGTAGGATGTTTCTGCTTCAGGATTTAGCTCGAGTCAGCATACAGACGATTGAGATTTTCTTGCATTAGTATATTTTGTATAAGTACTTATGTACTGAAATCTCATTTTATTTAACTCGAGCTATGTAAAGCTTTAAACGTTGTAAACATTTCAGTTAGCAATATATTTTGTTAAAACGACGCATATAGAGTCGTTTGCTATTTATCTTTGTGCTTTGTTATTGATTAGTAACACCCAAATCAAGCTTCCGCAAATCATCAAATTTGGGGGTGTTACACAAAGTCTTCACAAAATGCTCAATCTGAGTTCTATCTGTCGGAACCCACTGTCTCACAAATCGTAATTTGTCAGAAAATTGCTTAATAAGCTCTTCAATCGACATTTGATCCGTCTTTTGTAAGTCAAGAAACTCTTGTCTAATACGCGATAAATTGTACTCTGAACAGAATTGTTTACAAACTTCAGCATGAAAGTCTGACCATCTAATCATTTTGATTTGTTCCGATGTCAATGGTGCAGTTATAGAATCCCACCATGACATTGCTTGACCCTTTAACAACTGAACCGCATATGGTACTTTATCTTTTTCTTCACAATGGCAAACTTCCAATTTTCGCTCCACATCACGTAACCAATCCAAAGTGTCAGTAGGATTAGTACTTCCAGAGAATGAAGAAGGATTAGTGGACATAAAAGTCTTAAGTGAACAACCCACTTTTAACTGCTGAAATGGAGGAATCGCATGTATCTGATAACTAGGAAATCCGGAAGAAGGAAATGGTACAGTAGCTTGATAACTATAACCTTGTTGCTGCTGCTGAGAAACAAAAGGTATAGATACTGGAATTCGCTCAGAAGATACAACAGGAGGAGCAGTAGTTATAACATGTGGCTGATTAAGAATAGGCTGTCGAGAAGACCCAGCCTGTTCATTCTGTAATTCTAACACCCGATTCTCTAATCTCATAATATACTCTTGATCAGTTTCTGTTTCCACGCCTCTTGGATTAGATATTCCATTATGCTCCTGATTTTCTGGGGGTGCATTGATCTGAGAGGCTTCATTAAGAGTATGGACAGGTTGCTCATTATCCGCCATTTCTGAAATCGCATCATATCTCAAAATTCGTTAATCGTTAGTACTAGCAAACTAATCCAATTTCCTTTCCTAACTAATCCCCATAACATGAAATGTTTGACCAACGGGACTAAGTTTAGGTATGAACACCTAACATGTTCATTCCCCCTAAACTTACGCTCTGATACCAACTTATAACACCTCATGTTTTCAAGACATTTTTTTTTTTTTTAAAACAACCTGGAAGCGTTATCCCATTCAACAACATATACACATACATTGTATAATGTCAAAGATTAGTTATTACATATACTACCATTAAGTTATTTAGTTACAAACAGGTAATCTAGTGGGTGTTATTTATACAAACGTTTAACAACCAACAAAAGTAATCAAGAGTTGCCAGCTTGTCAAACATTTCACCAAAACCTCTCAACCGAGCATAATCAAACTTAACCTGCAAAAGTGAGGTGGGGGATTAGCACGAAGCTAAGTGAATAACGATTCCAACAATCTAACTTAGCATAAACAATCAACTCACAACAATCAACTAATAGTAACAATCAAATTAGAGGATCGGTGGTTCTTGAGGTACCCTCTATAACGCCCCTCATTTAATACAACAATATAATATTAAGTTTGGCGGAAGCGACTACTTGAAATACATATTCTATTAAAACCTGCTAGAAATTTTCGCAACCCTTTATACAATATGTTTAACTACTAAACAAACATAGTTAACATGTTTACAAACCCGGGGCATTATATACTATAAAACATTATTTATTACAAACTGGATCAGAGTTGCAAGTTTCAAACATTCCCAGCATCAAAACGTCCCTTCCTGGCTACCCACATAATTAAACATAACCTGCAGGAAGTAAATTGAGGGATTAGCACGAAGCTAAGTGAATGAATAATCAACTACAATTCAATTTAGCTAGCAATCTGTTCACAATCAATAATGCAACAAATATCGTCAAGAGGAACGGTGGTTCCTAAGGACCCTGTGCCGGGTGGCCCTGTCAGAACACTTAAATCAACTGTAGGCCAAAACAGTGATTAACCGCTAACTAAATGCTAATCTCCATCAACACATGTACGCAACCCTGTGTTGACCAACATTAGCAATCAAGTCCAACTAACAATCTAGTTGACCTCTGGATTTATCAATCAAGCTCACAGGCTAATCAAACTACCAATCCTATGGCATATCCTTTCAAAGTTAACATACTATCAATAGTAATCCTATAATTACTGATTGAAATCAAACTGACACAACCAAATCAAACTGTGAGTTTCAAATCCACTCACCTGATTATTTCGTTTCACTTACTCAGCTGTCTTATCTCGCTGAGCTCTTTGCTTATCTGAGAATCAACAATCAGGTAAAAGTTAGTAATCAAGATCGTAACACTTGAATTACATCAATTTAAATCATTAGGAACTTAACTCAATTAACATTACAATTATCATAAGTTCCTAAATACAACAACTATCATGTATTATTATGCTAATAAGTACAATTTACATTGCAAACAACAAGTTAGAACAAGTCTTATAAGTTAAACAAAACATTTGCTGAAACACACCCCAAGCCGCCGGCTTGGGTAAGGAAGCCGCCGTCTTCCGTCCCCACCCACCGGGTCCCACTTTATAACCGCCGGGTGAATAAATTTTTCTGGTAACATGTAACACCCCCAAATTTAGTGATTTGCGGAAGCATACTTGGGTGTTACTAATCAATATACAAAGCACAAGATATACAGCAAACGACCTCTAAATGAGACGTTTTGTAAAATAGTTACATTCCATAGATATAATGTTTGAAAACTTAGTGTTTTCGTATACAAAATGTAGTTTTCCCTAGAGTCCACGCGTATAGCGGGAGATTCTATTACATAATCGTAATATACAAAAGATAATGCTAAGAATCTCCGTTAATGCAGTTGTGTTGAAATCATGCGACTCTAGCTAAAATCCTGGAGTAACCCTACTCCATCCGGGTACCTGAGAAAACATGCTAAAAAGTGTCAACCAAAAGGTTGGTGAATCTCACAGGTTTGTAAATAATATCGGCCTTGAACACAAGATTTCATTAGTAGTGCCCGTAGGCGTATAATCAACCATTGCAATCCAGCAATCGTAAAATCAGTATTTGCAATCCAGCAAATGTAAATAAATAAGTTTATACCGTTGCCATGAGGCTCATAATCGAAGCTTAACCCGTAAATAATATGTTTGCTCCCGTGACATGCCCGTAAGTGAGCAAGCATCAGTAACGAATAAGTTGTCACCCGTTTATACGTGTAAATCGGTACGTGGCAGCGCTACTGCCCCGGGTGGGGAGGGTCATTTCCCTAATGGATCCATTAACTACTGTTCGCGCTTAAGTCCATAACTAACGATATATGATGGAGAGACTTCTGTAAATAGTAATTAACTCATGCAATTCCGTTTGGTATAGAAATCAGTTTAGTACTTGTGTTCAGGAAAAATCAGTAGCATGTATCTCCCCCAATAAGATAAAACAGTAAAAGTGGGGCCGTAAGACTCACCTGAGTCTTTGCAAGTACGTTTATATCAATAAACGAGTAAGTAATATCGACCGTAGGTTCTCCGAACCCGTAACCTTCAAATGCCTAAACATATAAAGTTAAGTAAGTAGATGTCTCGCAAGACCATCTAGGCAAGTTGTTTACACAACTCATTATGTCCGAGTGTTTGTTTAGTAATCCGTTTGTAGTTTGAAAACAATTATGACCCGTTGGTGACGGTTTGTAATGATGATTCAAAGTGTTATCATTTATAACGCAATTTAGTGTAATTGTAATTGAAAGTATGTTCTATGACATTTGTTAAGTCGTATGACATAAGTATTTGAAGTTGTGTAAGTTCGACACTTAGTAAAATCTGACTTTTCAAGGTTCTGGTTTGTGCGACGTAGCATGCGACGTAGCATGCGACGTAGGGTGCGACGTAGGGAGGCACGTCGCATGATGCGACCTTCGCAAATCAATGCGACGTAAGGGGCGACGTCGCTAATGCGACGTTGGTTCGGTTTGCGACGTAAAAGTCTACGTCGCTATGTGCGACGTCCGCAAGTTAATGCGACGTAATAGGCTGCGTCGCTAGTGCGACGTTGGGATATTTGTGCGACGTAGGCCGCGACGTCGCTAAATGCGACGTTGGCCACAAAATGCGACGTTTTGAGCTACGTCGCAGATAGTCCAGCGTCTCTGCGACGTAGCGGTCTGATCGGAAATTGGTGGCCGGAAAATCGGTCGAAAAGCTTCCGTTCGGTCCAAATCTTTTACCCAACCCATTTTTGGACATTTTAAGCATAAATAAACTATAAAAACGTAAAAAAATGAGTAAAAACGGAGAGTTTCGGGTTTTGTCGGAAACTTACGAAATGCCGAAATGAAAATCCGGAAAGATAGCGTGATAGATCGTGATGTGGTGGTCGTTTTCTTCCAAAGGGGTAGTATGTTTCGCGTGCGTTTAGTGGTAGTATTTTGTGAATTAGTGAGAAGTGTGGAGTTGGTGGTGAGGATGAAGTTGAGAGGAAAGAGAGAAGAAAGAGAAAGAGAAGAAGAATTAAATGAAAGAAGGAGGTGGAAATTGGGAGGTTAAGCCCCCAATTTCGCCCGCGTTTCCGCTCCGTGCGGTGTTCGTTTCCCCCGTCGTGTAAACGTAATATCAAGCAGTTATATTTTTAAAAGGTGACGGGAAATGTTTTAATGAAATACCTTGAAATTAGTTATAAAAACATTTGTCGAAGTATTTAAAATTCTTGACTCGCGTTTAATACATATATGTTAAATTATTTAAATTGTCGTCGCGGTATTATAAATAATGTTTGTTCGCTGTGTATTTTATATAATAAAATACGTCCTCATTATTTAGGTAAGTTTCTGTCACCAACGTCCAAGTAACTGTGTCGGACTCCGTCCGGTTAATTCGTACGATTAATCCAAATCGCGTATGTACACACATATATATATAATTCACCTTATATATATACAAATAGAGTCTGCAATTAGTCCTATTACATACTAATTACAACTAGTTACAATCAATTAGGCATAAATAATTATCCTAATTTAGCAGGTGTTACATTCTCCCCTTGTTAAAGAAATTTCGTCCCGAAATTAGCTTGAGTGCACGGACGGTGCGTTGTCTGGGAAGAGATGTGGATATTTCTGTCGCATTTGGTCTTCCCGTTCCCAGGTGAACTCAGGGCCGCGCCTAGAATTCCACCTGACTTTTACTATGGGAATACGACTCTGTTTCAATTGCTTGACCTCCCGGTCCATGATTTCCATAGGTGTCTCGACAAAATGAAGTTTATCATCGATTTGAATTTCGTCGAGCGGTATAATCAGTGTCTCGTCAGACAGACATTTCTTCAAGTTAGAAATGTGGAATGTGTTGTGTACGCTGCTAAGTTCAGCAGGAAGTTGCAGGCGATATGCCACTGGACCAATCCTTTCAAGGATTTCGAATGGTCCGATGTATCTAGGATTTAGTTTGCCTCGTTTCCCGAATCGAATAACACCTTTCCACGGTGCCACTTTGAGAAGTACCTTGTCTCCTACCTGGAACTCAAGGTGTTTGCGTCTCACGTCAGCATAGCTTTTCTGACGATCACGTGCGGCTTTCAGCCGGTTTTGGATACCAACGATTTTCTCAGTAGTTTCTTGAATGATTTCTGGACCCGTGAGTTGGGAATCTCCTAACTCAGTCCAACAGATGGGTGATCGGCACTTACGCCCGTAAAGTGCCTCGAAGGGTGCAGCCTTTATGCTGGTATGGTAACTGTTGTTGTACGAAAACTCACACAACGGTAAGTGATTTTCCCAAGAAGTACCGAAGTCGACTACGCAGGCTCGTAGCATATCCTCCAGTGTTTGAATAGTTCGCTCGCTTTGGCCATCGGTTTGCGGGTGATAAGCAGTACTCATATCCAGACGAGTACCAAGAGATTTCTGTAGCGATTGCCAAAAGTTTGAAGTAAAACGGCTGTCCCTATCCGAGATGATCGAGATAGGTACACCGTGTCGCGAGATGATTTCTTTGACATAGATGCGAGTTAGACGCTCCATCTTGTCAGTTTCCTTGATGGCCAGAAAATGAGCAGATTTCGTGAGACGGTCCACGATCACCCAAATGGTATCGCAACCACTCGAAGTTTTCGGTAATTTGGTAATGAAGTCCATGGAAATTTGTTCCCATTTCCATTGAGGAATTTCAGGTTGTTGAAGCAACCCAGAGGGTCTTTGGTGTTCGGTCTTTACTTTGGAACAGGTTAGGCATTTACTGACGTACAAGGCGATGTCAGCTTTCATGTTAGGCCACCAATACAATCCTTTGACGTCATGATACATCTTGTCAGATCCAGGATGTATTGAGTATCGAGATTTGTGAGCTTCAGCCATCACTAAATCTCGCAAGTTTCCGAATTTGGGTAACCACACCCGGTTATAGAAGTATCGAGTTCCATCGGGTTTGATTTCGAATTGTTTATCCAAGCCTCGCAAGGCTTCATTTTTCAAGTTTTCATCGTTGAGTGCTTCAAGTTGAGCGGTAAGGATTTGAGCAGGAAGCTCGTTATGAATTGTCATAGAAAGTGCTCGAACTCGAAGGGGTTTCACTCGTTCTTTTCGGCTTAAGGCATCGGCAACTACGTTCGCCTTGCCCGGATGGTATTTGATCTCGCAGTCGTAGTCACTAAGTAACTCAACCCAGCGACGTTGCCTCATGTTTAGATCTTTCTGATCGAATATGTGTTGGAGGCTTTTGTGATCGGTAAAGATAGTGCTTTTCGTACCGTAGAGATAATGTCTCCAGATTTTCAATGCGAAGACCACAGCACCTAACTCGAGGTCGTGGGTCGTATAGTTTTTCTCGTGAATTTTTAGTTGTCGTGAGGCATAGGCAATGACTTTTTCCCGTTGCATCAATACACAACCAAGTCCTTGGTGTGAGGCGTCGCAGTAAACTACGAAATCGTCGGTGCCCTCGGGTAAGGACAAGATTGGTGCACTGCAAAGTTTGTTTTTCAATAGCTGGAAGGCTGACTCTTGTTTATCAGTCCAATCGAACTTCTTATCCTTCTGAGTCAGTGTGGTTAGTGGAACAGCTATTCTTGAAAAGTTTTCGATGAATCGGCGGTAATAACCAGCAAGACCTAAGAATTGTCTCACTTCGGTTGGAGTGGTCGGTGACTCCCAGCCCTTGATTGCTTCAATCTTGGCGGGATCAACATGAATTCCTTGGCTGTCAATCACGTGCCCGAGGAATTGAACGGTTCGAATCCAGAACTCACACTTAGAGAATTTGGCATATAACTCTTCGTGTTTCAGAAGTCCTAGAATGGTTTTCAGATGTTGAGCATGTTCCTGCTCATTGCGAGAGTAAATCAGGATATCGTCGATGAACACAATGACGAATTTGTCAAGATATGGTTTGCACACCCGATTCATAAGGTCCATGAATACGGCCGGTGCGTTGGTTAACCCGAATGGCATCACTTGGAATTCATAATGCCCATAACGAGTCCGGAAAGCTGTCTTTGGGATATCATTGTCACGGACTCGGAGTTGATGGTAACCCGACCGTAGATCAATCTTCGAGTAAACACTCGATCCCTGGAGTTGATCAAATAGGTCATCGATTCTAGGAAGTGGGTACCGATTCTTTATGGTTAGCTTATTCAGCTCTCGGTAGTCGATACACATGCGGAAAGACCCATCTTTCTTTTTCACGAATAAGACCGGAGCTCCCCAAGGTGAGGAACTTGGTCGAATGAATCCTCTGTCCAGGAGTTCCTGTAGTTGGTTAGACAACTCCTGCATTTCGGATGGTGCTAAACGGTACGGGGCTCGTGCCACGGGTGCAGCTCCGGGCACAAGTTCGATTTGGAATTCAACTTGTCTAGGTGGCGGAAGTCCGGGCAAGTCTTCAGGAAAGACTTCCGGAAAATCCCGTACGATCGGAACATCCTCAAGTCGCTTCTCCTCCGACTTCTTCTCCGTTACATGTGCGAGGATGGCTTGATACCCTTTTCGTAGATATTTTCTCGTTTTCAGATAGGAGACAATATTCAGATTCCGTCTGCCGGTCTCCCCTTGTAAGACTAAGGTTCCACCGGAGACAAGAGGTATGCGAACGAGTTTGTCATGACAGATGATTTCAGCTCGGTGCTTGGATAACCAATCCATACCGACAATAATATCGAAGCTGCCGATCTCGACAGGGATTAAATCAATGGAAAACGTTTCGTTCGTGAGGTTAAGTGTACAGTTGTGTATGATACTATCAGTCTCAATCAGTTTGCCATTAGCTAATTCAACAATGTATTTAGTATCTAAGGCAGTGGGAGTAATATCAAGTAAAGGGCTAAATTTCTCAGATATGAAGCTTCTATCGGCACCGGTATCAAATAACACAGAAGCAGTAAGGTCGTTGAGAAGGAACGTACCCGTCACGACGTTCGGGTCTTGTCTGGCTTCCCCAGCCTTGATAACGAATGCTCTACCGCGAGCAGGATTATTGTTGTTTTTCAGCTTTGGGCAATCTTTCTTGAAATGCCCTGTATTTCCGCACCCAAAGCAGGCCTTTGGTGCACTAGTGTTGGGGGTGGGAATGTTGGTTCGACAATCCTTGGCTAGATGCCCGAACCGCTTGCAGTTGGAGCAAGGGCAAGAACCGTCATGGTGGCGGTTGCATTTGGGACAGTAGGGTCTGCTCCCGCTGTACCCTTTCTTCTCCGAAGTTCCAGATGAATAAGCCTTAATGTACTCAGGCTTTTTGTTGGAGGTTTGGTGGGATGAGTTGTGGTTACCTTCCCACTTGCGTTTGTTGTTTGCAGATGGGGTTGAAGTTGTACCACGGCGGACAGAATTTGCCGTTAGTTCATAGGCCATACGGATGGCGCTCTGAATAGTACCCGGTTTGGAAGAAGTTACCAGGTCTTGGAGTCTCTCAGGAAGACCATCAACAAATTTCTCGATCCTCTTGTACTCAGGATCGACCATGGTTGGGCACAGAAGTGCCAGTTGGTGGAAACGGTTGGTGTATCCGGTGATGTCATCACCCTGCATCTTGTGGTTCCAGAATTCCACTTCTAGTTGTTTCAATTCATCCCTGGGGCAATACTCGCCCCTCAACATCTTCTTCAACTCCTCCCACGGGAGTTGGTAAGCAGTAGCAACACTCACAGTCTGGGCATAAGTGTTCCACCAGGTGAGTGCGGTGTCAGTAAAAGTACTAACGGAGAACTTAACCTTATCTCCCTCCGCACAGTTGCAGATAAGAAATACAGACTCGACTTTCTCGATCCAGCGTACTAGACCGATAGCTCCCTCAGTACCTGCAAAGTTTAGAGGTTTGCAGTTCTGAAAGTCTTTGTATGAACAGGGTTTAACAGTAGTGGTTTCAGCGGCATCGCTGTTTCTCGAGGAGTTTGGTGGAGTATTCCGAGCCAAGGCTTCAGTAACAGCCTGGGTTATAAGGGAGGTAATCTGGGCATCGGTGTATGGTCGTGTCTTTGGCGGCATGATTCTTCAATAAAAGAAATGAAGATACATGAGATTTTGTATGAGCTGGTAATCGTCACAGATGTACATGTATAAAAGTAGTAATACATAACATCAACATGGAAAATGACAATTAATGTGAGTTGAGATAATAAAGGATATCTGATAGATAAAGTGAGTTCAAAAGTTACATCCTACAGAGATATTACAAAAAGTGCCGGGAATGGTTACATCCGACTAGTTTATAGAGTAGTGCTAGATAGTCCCTAGATTACGAGATAGATTACAAGACAAAAACTACACTAATCTTAATGTAGATTAATTTGTTCCATAGTGTGCCAAGGCTGTCCACAGTTCTGCTAGTCGGTTGGTTCATTCTTAGTTAGGGTTCCTGGCTTTCGGATTCGTCCTCCGACTCCAGGTTCAGGTCGTGTGGGTGGTAGCGTGCCTCGAGCATGTCCCTGTATCTTTGAGTCGTGGAGCGATGCCTAGTCTCCTCCGTTGATTTCCTGCCCAAACGTTTGATCCATGTTTTGGTCCTACGGGTTAGGTTGGAGGCCACTTTCTTCCAGTAACGGATCTTATCTTTGATTCGCGTAGGGACAGATCGGTTTGAGATTCTCAATCTTTGTTCATAGTCTATGCACTTACGCTTAAGTGCCCAATTTCGGCCGTCTAGTCCCACAGCCTGATCTCGCACTCTCTCATATTCTTCTATGTCGATGCCAGTCATTTCGAAATTCTGATTTTCGTTTCCCTCCAGCATGATTTCTTCTTCTGGTACGATGTCCTCATCGAGATACGTGTACTGGATTTGTTCCTCGTGGACCTGGTCACTATCAGACACGTAGTCGTCCATTTGGGAATTCGTGGCTTTGAGTTCTATAGAAATGACAGAGAGAGGATTTTAGTCCTTGGGAGTACGTTGTTTCCGGGTGTTAGATGTGATTTTCATAAAATCATTAGAGTGCGCCACAAGGTGGTGTGGCGGAAATCAGGTCTGTCATGGTCGGTGCAAACCGCTGAAAGAAATTCGTAAGTGTCACCAGAGAAACGTCGGCTATCTCTATAGCGAGTGTGTTTAAGTGCGAGGCCTATTCATATATATATTCAATATATAATAGCCTAGTAGTATAGTCTAGCACATAACAAGTAAGAGTCTCGGTTCTCTCGTGGTCAGAGTCTCTAACGTATTCCTGTTCGACATAACCATTTCAGACCTCCCATCATCTTTCCTTAATTGTACATAGTTGATCAGGCTATGTTAAATTAAAGTCGTATGATGTAATTCCTGAATCAATCATGCCTAATAAGGAAATACTGCCTAATGGTCATAGTCTAGGCCCACTAAATGCAACCTAGTTCACTATAACCTTAGGCTCTGATACCAATCTGTAACACCCCCAAATTTAGTGATTTGCGGAAGCATACTTGGGTGTTACTAATCAATATACAAAGCACAAGATATACAGCAAACGACCTCTAAATGAGACGTTTTGTAAAATAGTTACATTCCATAGATATAATGTTTGAAAACTTAGTGTTTTCGTATACAAAATGTAGTTTTCCCTAGAGTCCACGCGTATAGCGGGAGATTCTATTACATAATCGTAATATACAAAAGATAATGCTAAGAATCTCCGTTAATGCAGTTGTGTTGAAATCATGCGACTCTAGCTAAAATCCTGGAGTAACCCTACTCCATCCGGGTACCTGAGAAAACATGCTAAAAAGTGTCAACCAAAAGGTTGGTGAATCTCACAGGTTTGTAAATAATATCGGCCTTGAACACAAGATTTCATTAGTAGTGCCCGTAGGCGTATAATCAACCATTGCAATCCAGCAATCGTAAAATCAGTATTTGCAATCCAGCAAATGTAAATAAATAAGTTTATACCGTTGCCATGAGGCTCATAATCGAAGCTTAACCCGTAAATAATATGTTTGCTCCCGTGACATGCCCGTAAGTGAGCAAGCATCAGTAACGAATAAGTTGTCACCCGTTTATACGTGTAAATCGGTACATGGCAGCGCTACTGCCCCGGGTGGGGAGGGTCATTTCCCTAATGGATCCATTAACTACTGTTCGCGCTTAAGTCCATAACTAACGATATATGATGGAGAGACTTCTGTAAATAGTAATTAACTCATGCAATTCCGTTTGGTATAGAAATCAGTTTAGTACTTGTGTTCAGGAAAAATCAGTAGCATGTATCTCCCCCAATAAGATAAAACAGTAAAAGTGGGGCCGTAAGACTCACCTGAGTCTTTGCAAGTACGTTTATATCAATAAACGAGTAAGTAATATCGACCGTAGGTTCTCCGAACCCGTAACCTTCAAATGCCTAAACATATAAAGTTAAGTAAGTAGATGTCTCGCAAGACCATCTAGGCTAGTTGTTTACACAACTCATTATGTCCGAGTGTTTGTTTAGTAATCCGTTTGTAGTTTGAAAACAATTATGACCCGTTGGTGACGGTTTGTAATGATGATTCAAAGTGTTATCATTTATAACGCAATTTAGTGTAATTGTAATTGAAAGTATGTTCTATGACATTTGTTAAGTCGTATGACATAAGTATTTGAAGTTGTGTAAGTTCGACACTTAGTAAAATCTGACTTTTCAAGGTTCTGGTTTGTGCGACGTAGCATGCGACGTAGCATGCGACGTAGGGTGCGACGTAGGGAGGCACGTCGCATGATGCGACCTTCGCAAATCAATGCGACGTAAGGGGCGACGTCGCTAATGCGACGTTGGTTCGGTTTGCGACGTAAAAGTCTACGTCGCTATGTGCGACGTCCGCAAGTTAATGCGACGTAATAGGCTGCGTCGCTAGTGCGACGTTGGGATATTTGTGCGACGTAGGCCGCGACGTCGCTAAATGCGACGTTGGCCACAAAATGCGACGTTTTGAGCTATGTCGCAGATAGTCCAGCGTCTCTGCGACGTAGCGGTCTGATCGGAAATTGGTGGCCGGAAAATCGGTCGAAAAGCTTCCGTTCGGTCCAAATCTTTTACCCAACCCATTTTTGGATATTTTAAGCATAAATAAACTATAAAAACGTAAAAAAATGAGTAAAAACGGAGAGTTTCGGGTTTTGTCGGAAACTTACGAAATGCCGAAATGAAAATCCGGAAAGATAGCGTGATAGATCGTGATGTGGTGGTCGTTTTCTTCCAAAGGGGTAGTATGTTTCGCGTGCGTTTAGTGGTAGTATTTTGTGAATTAGTGAGAAGTGTGGAGTTGGTGGTGAGGATGAAGTTGAGAGGAAAGAGAGAAGAAAGAGAAAGAGAAGAAGAATTAAATGAAAGAAGGAGGTGGAAATTGGGTGGTTAAGCCCCCAATTTCGCCCGCGTTTCCGCTCCGTGCGGTGTTCGTTTCCCCCGTCGTGTAAACGTAATATCAAGCAGTTATATTTTTAAAAGGTGACGGGAAATGTTTTAATGAAATACCTTGAAATTAGTTATAAAAACATTTGTCGAAGTATTTAAAATTCTTGACTCGCGTTTAATACATATATGTTAAATTATTTAAATTGTCGTCGCGGTATTATAAATAATGTTTGTTCGCTGTGTATTTTATATAATAAAATACGTCCTCATTATTTAGGTAAGTTTCTGTCACCAACGTCCAAGTAACTGTGTCGGACTCCGTCCGGTTAATTCGTACGATTAATCCAAATCGCGTATGTACACACATATATATATAATTCACCTTATATATATACAAATAGAGTCTGCAATTAGTCCTATTACATACTAATTACAACTAGTTACAATCAATTAGGCATAAATAATTATCCTAATTTAGCAGGTGTTACATAACAGAACTTAATTGCGTTTTAAAGCTTTTAGAAGCCGCCGGTTGACCCATTTTGCCCGCCGGTTCCCCTACCCTACTCATGAAGCCGCCGGCTTGAGGTAGGAAGCCGCCGGCTTCAGCTGGCGATCAGGGGATTTGCAGGTCGATCATGGCCTAACTCAGCAAACCAAAACCCAAACAAACAACCACAGATACAGATTCCAACAGCATGTTTTTGATCATATAGCATCATCTAAACATGTTATAACATGTAATAACATCAAGATCATCGACACACCTAATCATTCAAACTATGAACTAACAATGATCAAAACTTACCAAATTAGATGTTTACAAGATGATGATGATGCAAACTAGCTAAGATCCAGATCAAATCAACTCAAGATCACTTGTTTTAATTCTTTGGTTGCAAGGGTTAAGGGTTTAAAAGTTTTTAGCTTTAGGGTTTATGGTTTCCAAAAAGGGAAAGTGTAAAACTTTCCTGAAAAGGAAATATTTAAGGCGGTTAAGATTTTACACCGACCCGTATCCACTTAAAACTAAACCCCTTTCAATCTATTGCCTGGAACCTAAAAACCATTTACGAGAAACTTCTTTCATTGCACCGTCAACTATAGTAAATTAAAACAAACAATAATTTACTAAGCACAATAAGTCCTGAGGCTTATTTAACTAAGTTTCGCAAATAAACAAATAATATCAAATAATTTCTAATACGATTAAATGTATCAATTTAAAATTAGAAATTACCGGACCAAAAGAGAGGATGTTACAACTCTACCCCCCTTAGGAAGATTTCGTCCTCGAAATCTCATCACAATCAAATAATCCAGGATATCTGGATCTCATACTATCCTCAGTCTCCCAAGTTAGGTTTTCACCTAAACTATGTTTCCATTTCACTAACACCATGGGAATCTGTTTCTTCCTAAGTTTAGTAACTTTTCTGTCAAGAAGTTCTACTGGTTCTTCTACTAACTTCTGACTTTGATCAACTTTCAAATCTTTCAGAGGAAGAATCTGAGACTGGTCTTCAACGTTACATTTCCTCAAATAACAAATGTTAAACGTTTCATGAATACCAGCAAGCTCTGGAGGAAGATCTAATGTAACAGACTGGTCATTAACAATCTGTCGAATTCTAAACGGTCCAATATATCGAGGAGCCAATTTGCCACGTTTCCCAAACCGAATTAACCCTTTCCAAGGTGAAACTTTCAAGTAAACAAGTTCACCTTCAACAAAAGTAACTGGTCGACGTTTAGGATCAGCATATTGTTTCTGTCTATCACGTGCAGCCTTTAACTTTTCACGAGCCACTGCAACTTTATCAGCTGTCATTTGAACAATATCTGGACCTGCAAACTGCTTCTCACCTGCCTCTAGCCAACAAGTTGGAGTTCTACAACGGCGTCCATAAAGCATTTCATATGGAGGCATGCCAATACTAGAATGATAAGAGTTATTATAAGCAAACTCAACCAATGGCAAATGAGAATCCCAAGAACCACCATACTCTAAAATACAAGCTCTCAACATATCCTCCAATGTCTGAATCGTACGTTCTGACTGCCCATCTGTTTGAGGATGGTAAGCTGTACTAAGATTCACTCTGGTGCCCAACTCACGCTGCAAACTTTGCCAAAATTGAGATATAAACCTCGGATCTCTATCAGATACAATCGATAATGGAATACCATGCCGAGTAACAATCTCATTCATATACAACTGTGCAAGCTTACTCAGAGATACAGTATCACCAGTAGCTAGAAAATGAGCA
This sequence comes from Helichrysum umbraculigerum, assembly GCA_949592205.1. Lineage (NCBI taxonomy): Eukaryota > Viridiplantae > Streptophyta > Magnoliopsida > Asterales > Asteraceae > Helichrysum > Helichrysum umbraculigerum. The sequence goes on along the minus strand of CATIUR010000002.1, from coordinate 92,002,209 downwards.
CTCTTGGTCAATCGATCCACAATAACCCAAACCATGTCATTTCCGCGAACAGTTCTAGGTAGTTTGGTAACAAAATCCATAGTCAAATGTTCCCACTTCCATTCGGGAATCTCAAGCTGTTTCAACGATCCATATGGTTTCTGGTGTTCAGCTTTAACTTGAGAACAAATATGACAAGAACTAACAAACCTTGCTACATCCATTTTCATTGTAGGCCACCAATACAAAGGTTTCAAGTCATTATACATTTTAGTACTTCCCGGATGTACAGACAATCTGGACTTATGAGCTTCCTTCAGAATAACATCCCGAAGACCACCAAACAAAGGAATCCAAACACGAGACTGAAAGGTTTTTAATCCTCTCGAATCATCCAATAACAATTCCTTTCGATTCAACATAATTTCAGATTTCAAATTATGATCTAACAAAGCCTCTAACTGTGCAGCTTTTATCTGAGCCACCAAATCAGAAGAAACTTCTAAACGCATAAAATAAACTCGATCAGAAGTTACCTTGCGGCTTAAAGCATCAGCAACCACATTGGCTTTCCCTGGATGGTATTTAATCTCACAATCATAATCTTTGATTAATTCCAACCATCGTCTCTGCCGCATATTCAACTCTTGCTGTGAAAATATATACTGAAGACTCTTGTGATCTGTACAAATAACACATTTAGTACCATACAAGTAATGCCTCCAGATTTTTAAAGCAAACACAACCGCTGCAAGCTCTAAATCATGGGTAGGGTAATTTCTTTCATGAGGTTTGAGCTGACGAGAAGCATAAGCAATCACACGATCCCGCTGCATCAAAACACAACCCAAACCAGCAATCGATGCATCACAATAAACAACAAAATCATCAGACCCATCTGGCAATGCTAACACAGGAGCCTGACATAACAACTGTTTCAGAGTCTGAAAAGCAGCTTCCTGTTGTTCAGTCCATACAAACTTTTCATCCTTACGGGTTAGTTTAGTCAATGAACCGGCAATTTTAGAAAAATCTTTAATAAACTTCCAGTAATAACCCGCCAAACCAAGAAAACTTTTTATTTCTGAAGCAGACTTTGGAGCTTTCCAATTCATTACAGCTTCAATTTTCGAAGGATCAACTTTAACACCCTCATTACAAATGATATGACCCAAAAACTGTACTTCTCGAATCCAAAATTCGCATTTCGAAAACTTTGCATACAAATGTTCTCTCTTTAAGGTTTCCAATACTAACCTCAAATGCATACCGTGTTCGGATTCGGATTTAGAATATACCAAAATGTCATCAATAAACACAATCACAAATTTATCAAGAAATGGTCGACAAACACGGTTCATCAAATCCATAAAAACTGCGGGAGCATTCGTCAAACCAAAAGGCATAACAAGGAATTCAAAATGACCATACCTGGTTCGAAATGCAGTTTTAGGAATATCACAATCCCTAACACGAACTTGATGATACCCTGACCTCAAATCAATCTTTGAATAAAATGAAGATCCCTGCAACTGATCAAATAAATCATCTATCCGGGGCAAAGGATATTTATTCTTTACTGTCCTTTTATTCAATTCCCTATAATCAATGCACATTCTAAAAGACCCATCTTTCTTTTTCACAAACAGAACTGGTGCACCCCAGGGAGAAGAACTAGGTCGAATAAACCCTTTATCTAACAACTCCTGTATCTGATTCATCATTTCACGTATCTCAGATGGAGCTAATCTATAAGGGGCTTTAGCTATAGGTGAAGAGCCATGAACAAGATCAATCTGATATTCAACCTCCCTAACCGGTGGTAAACCAGGTAATTCATTAGGGAATACTTCCGGATACTCAGAAACAACCGGTACGTCAGAAAGGGACTTCTTTTCTAACTTAGCATTAATCACATAAGCTAGATACGATTCACAGCCCTTGGACAAAGATTTCCTAGCTTTCATCATACTAATCAAAGGTATACAGACATTATCCCGTTCTCCTCGAGCCACGACATATGACTCTTCGGAAATTGGAATTCTAATCAGCTTATTGTGGCAATCTATGCTTGCTTTATATTGACTTAACCAATCCATACCAATAATCACATCAAAACTAGCAATTGGCATCAACAGAAAGGAAATTGGGAAAGTCTGGCTATCTATCATAATACTAGCTCCAATTACCGAAGTGGTAACAGGAACTGACTTGCCACTAGCTATTTCTACTTCAACTGGGTTTGTTATCACAGTAGGCATCATTTTCAACTTATCACAGAAGAACATGGATACAAAAGAACAATTTGCACCAGAATCAAACAAAACACGAGCTGGTACAGAATTTACAAGAAAAGTACCCGTGATCACGTCATCTGCATGGACAGCTTCATCAACTGTCATTTGAAAAGCCCTACTAACTGCAGATGGCGGATTCTTCCGCTTCTGACCGGAAGAAGCTGATGAACCAACAACTGTCCCCGAACCCTGTCTCTTAGCCTCAGAACACTGATTTGCACGATGACCTTCCTTATGGCAATTCCAACACACATAAGTGGGAAAAACACAATCTTTGGCTTCATGCCCAATCACACCACATTTTACACATCTAGTGATTTGCACAGTGCACGGCCCAAAATGTCTAGCTCTACACTTAATACACCAATTGGGACGATCAGAAGTACCACCACGACTTTCTTGTTTCTTACCCTGCTGATTTCTTTGCCACCGTTGCTTACCTTTACCAGAAGATTCACTCTTAGATTTCTGAGAAACCATTTCTTTACTTGATGCCTGTTGAGGTTTTAAATCACTGTCAACAGATCGAGCTAACATGAAAGCTTGAGAAAGAGAGCCAGCTAATCTCACTGAAGTTCGATACTGATTAGGTAAAGTACCCACAAACTGTTCTATCTGAGTTCTCTCATCAGGAACCCACTGCTGAACAAACCTGAGTTTCTCTGTAAACTGATTTATCAAATCATCCATTGACATGTTATCAGTTAATTGCAAATCCATAAACTCTTTTCTAATCCGAGCTATATCATAGTTTGAACAATACTGCTTACAAACTTCATTACGAAAATCAGACCATCGGATAGATACTTTCTGAAAAGAAGTTAATACAGAAGTAATCGAATCCCACCAATTCATAGCTGCTCCTTTTAAAAGTTGAGTTGCATAAGGAACTTTTAGTTCTTCCTCACATTGACAGACTTCAAATTTCTTTTCAACATCTCTCAACCAATCTAGAGTTACAGAAGGATTCGTACTACCCGAATACACAGACGGATTACTGCTCATAAAGGTATTAAAGGAACACACCTTTTGCTTTGGCGGTGAAATCGTACCAAACATAGGATGAGATGATTCAGCCTCTTTTTGTTGTTTATACATTCTAAGTGCTTGGTTTTCCTCTTCCAATTGAAGTAGATACTGATCCCTTTCTGCCTCCTCTCTAGCATGGAAAGAAGTACCAGCATTCTCATTCCGGTCATTATGAGTCTTAGCAGCAACTTCAGGCCTTGAGGCATTATTAGGGTTAACAGGTAGTTGCTCATTATCCGCCATATCTGTAAACACCACAACAGCTTACAAACCATTAGTCGTTAGCACCTATTCTACTAACAGCTTCACATTCAGTACATAATCCCATTCCCAAGAATGTTTGACACAACACAATCAAAGTTTAGGATTGAACATACCATCATATTCAATTGCCCCAAACTATTGCTCTGATACCAACTTATAACGCCCCTCATTTAATACAACAATATAATATTAAGTTTGGCGGAAGCGACTACTTGAAATACATATTCTATTAAAACCTGCTAGAAATTTTCGCAACCCTTTATACAATATGTTTAACTACTAAACAAACATAGTTAACATGTTTACAAACCCGGGGCATTATATACTATAAAACATTATTTATTACAAACTGGATCAGAGTTGCAAGTTTCAAACATTCCCAGCATCAAAACGTCCCTTCCTGGCTACCCACATAATTAAACATAACCTGCAGGAAGTAAATTGAGGGATTAGCACGAAGCTAAGTGAATGAATAATCAACTACAATTCAATTTAGCTAGCAATCTGTTCACAATCAATAATGCAACAAATATCGTCAAGAGGAACGGTGGTTCCTAAGGACCCTGTGCCGGTTGGCCCTGTCAGAACACTTAAATCAACTGTAGGCCAAAACAGTGATTAACCGCTAACTAAATGCTAATCTCCATCAACACATGTACGCAACCCTGTGTTGACCAACATTAGCAATCAAGTCCAACTAACAATCTAGTTGACCTCTGGATTTATCAATCAAGCTCACAGGCTAATCAAACTACCAATCCTATGGCATATCCTTTCAAAGTTAACATACTATCAATAGTAATCCTATAATTACTGATTGAAATCAAACTGACACAACCAAATCAAACTGTGAGTTTCAAATCCACTCACCTGATTATTTCGTTTCACTTACTCAGCTGTCTTATCTCGCTGAGCTCTTTGCTTATCTGAGAATCAACAATCAGGTAAAAGTTAGTAATCAAGATCGTAACACTTGAATTACATCAATTTAAATCATTAGGAACTTAACTCAATTAACATTACAATTATCATAAGTTCCTAAATACAACAACTATCATGTATTATTATGCTAATAAGTACAATTTACATTGCAAACAACAAGTTAGAACAAGTCTTATAAGTTAAACAAAACATTTGCTGAAACACACCCCAAGCCGCCGGCTTGGGTAAGGAAGCCGCCGGCTTCCGTCCCCACCCGCCGGGTCCCACTTTATAACCACCGGGTGAATAAATTTTTGTGGTAACAGAACTTAATTGCGTTTTAAAGCTTTTAGAAGCCGCCGGTTGACCCATTTTGCCTGCCGGTTCCCCTACCCTACTCATGAAGCCGCCGGCTTGAGGTAGGAAGCCGCCGGCTTCAGCTGGCGATCAGGGGATTTGCAGGTCGATCATGGCCTAACTCAGCAAACCAAAACCCAAACAAACAACCACAGATACAGATTCCAACAGCATGTTTTTGATCATATAGCATAATCTAAACATGTTATAACATGTAATAACATCAAGATCATCGACACACCTAATCATTCAAACTATGAACTAACAATGATCAAAACTTACCAAATTAGATGTTTACAAGATGATGATGATGCAAACTAGCTAAGATCCAGATCAAATCAACTCAAGATCACTTGTTTTAATTCTTTGGTTGCAAGGGTTAAGGGTTTAAAAGTTTTTAGCTTTAGGGTTTATGGTTTCCAAAAAGGGAAAGTGTAAAACTTTCCTGAAAAGGAAATATTTAAGGCGGTTAAGATTTTACACCGACCCGTATCCACTTAAAACTAAACCCCTTTCAATCTATTGCCTGGAACCTAAAAACCATTTACGAGAAACTTCTTTTATTGCACCGTCAACTATAGTAAATTAAAAAAAACAATAATTTACTAAGCACAATAAGTCCTGAGGCTTATTTAACTAAGTTTCGCAAATAAACAAATAATATCAAATAATTTCTAATACGATTAAATGTATCAATTTAAAATTAGAAATTACCGGACCAAAAGAGAGAATGTTACACCCTCAGCCCGCGGATGGCCCACCAAGAATGTAACACCCGCCAAATTAGGACTAGAGATTAGTGCCTAATCGAATGTTAATACAGGTAATTAGTTCCTAGTTAGGCTAATTAATGTATCAAATTATATATATTGTTGAATATATACGAAAATGCGATTTGATTAAATCGTACGCAATTTAAATCGAATGTATTTCGATTCAAATTTTATACGGACGTTGGTGACTAATTTTATTAAATAAAGTTGTTATGTCAAAAATATTATTATGATAATATTTCGTATTTATTCGTATCGTACAATCAGAAGTTACACAATTTAAAATGTAAAACGCGCAAACTAAATAAACCAACTTACATTTATAACTCAAACGTAAACTTATTTGTAAAACAATTAAATAAAATATCGCGTAATAATTTGTATTTAAAATGTACCTATTAATATTTAAAATGAGTAATTAACGTTTAAACGACGGAGCAAACGAACACCGCACGGAGCGGGAATGCGGGGCGAAAAATGGGAGGATAACCTCCCATTCCCCACCACCTCTTTCTCATTTCTCTCACACTCTCTTTCTTCTTTTTCTCTCTTCTCTTTCAATTACATCAACCACCACCACCTCCAAATTCTCTCAAAAACGCAAAATAAACATATCAAACGGCCTTGGATTATACTACTCCTTTGGAAGAAAACGACCACCGCATCACGATCTATCATCCTACCTTTTCGGATATTTAATCCGACACCTTGTAAGTTTCCGACAATTCCCGAAATCTCTCGTTTTTAAATGTTTTCACTTGTTAGTAGTTTGTAACAACTTATAATGTCCCTATAAGGGTTGGGTAAAAGTTTTGGACCGAACGGAAACCGAAAAACTCGTTTTCGACACATTTTCCGGCCAACAGACCGCTACGTCGCATTTGACCCAGAATTTATGCGACGTCAGCTTCTACGTCGCAAAACCCCTCGTGACGTCGCATAGTGCGACGTCAGTCACAACGTCGCATTAAATTGCGACGTCGCATATAGCGACGTCAGCCTTAACGTCGCCAATACCTCGCCACGTCGCACTTAGCGACGCAAGCCCCTACGTCGCAGAAATCACCTACGTCGCATTAGCGACGCAGCACCCTACGTCGCATTAAATTGCGAAACGTCGCCTTTAGCGACGTCATACTCAACGTCGCAGTCCTACCTGCGACGTCGCACTCAACGTCGCACAAACCAGAACCTCAAAAACACAGATTTTTACTAAGTGTCGAGACTCAAAATTTATCACTCGATTTTACCCAAATTCAGATCCAGCTCGACCCCAGCCAGGGGCTCTGCCCCTTGGACCCCGCCAGGGGCTGCCGCCCCTTGGACCCCGCTACCAGGGGCGCTGCCCCCGGACCCCCGTACTTAGATTTCGTAACGGCTTCTAAAACACAATCAAAACACATTTTTCAAGTAAAACGCCACGAAATCGAAATGGTAATAATTGGGATTATTATTACAAATCCGTCACCAACGGGCCGTACACTTTTCAAACACTTAAACGTATCAACAAACAGTGGAGATTTGGACATTATAGTTGGACGAACAACTACAAGGTAGTCTTATTAGATACCTTCGCATATTATAACCATCGCGTGTCGTGGACACCCTCAGGTTACAAGTCTTTGGACTTCATTTCGGCTAATCAACTTACGTTTGTCTAAACGCATTCAGACTCAGGTGAGTCTCATAGCCCCTCTTTTTACTGTTTTACTCAGGGGTGTGATATACTGCTCAACTTTTAACATGTGAACGCAAGTACCAACTTTTCATATACTACATGAGTTTTTCGAAACTAATCATTTTAAAGTCCTCCGTCAGCATAGTTGTTAATACGTTGTAGCGTGAATATTAGTATATGGTACCATATAGGATTGACCCTCCTCGTTCGGGTTAGCAAGCACTAACCGGGTAAACGAACGTACTAATATTTGGGAAGACGAATGTTGATTAGGCATTCGTGGAGGCACCTCGCCCGGAATTCTCTTTAGGGGACCCGGCCCTCGAGTTAAGCTCAACTATGTGCTCATGGCTGTATACACGATGATTATCATTTAATTGCTGGATGCAATTCATTATTTAATTGCTGGATGCAATTCATTATTTAATTGCTGGATGCAATTCATTATTTAAATCTTGCGGTTCATACAATATTACTTGATTTCAAACCTGTGAGCTCACCAGCTTTATAGCTGACCTTTTAGCATATATCGCAGGTACCCAGCAGTAGGATGTTTCTGCTTCAGGATTTAACTCGAGTCAGCATACAGACGATTGAGATTTTCTTGCATTAGTATATTTTGTATAAGTACTTATGTACTGAAATCTCATTTTATTTAACTCGAGCTATGTAAAGCTTTAAACGTTGTAAACATTTTAGTTATCAATATATTTTGTTAAAACGACGCATATAGAGTCGTTTGCTATTTATCTTTGTGCTTTGTTATTGATTAGTAACACCCAAATCAAGCTTCCGCAAATCATCAAATTTGGGGGTGTTACAGATTGGTATCAGAGCCTAAGGTTATAGTGAACTAGGTTGCATTTAGTGAGCCTAGACTATGACCATTAGGCAGTATTCCTTATTAGGTATGACTGGTTCAGGGATTACAGCATACGAGTTTAATTTAACATAGCCTGATCAACTATGTACAATTAAGCAAAGATGATGTAAGATCTGAAAGTAGTTATGGCTGAACAGGATACAATAGAAGACTCTGACCTCGAGAGAACCGAGACTTAAACATGTTTATGCTAGACACTCAATAGGCTATATTATATAGGAACTATATGAATATAGGCCTCAATCTTACTAACGCTTTGTCTCAGAAATGGCAAACACACCATCAAATTCATCTCGTTCTCAATCCGGGTCGCAGAACCCAAGGGTAGCAAGGAGGAACTCCAGGTTGCCTCGAGCTGGCCCGTACTCCACTCACTCCACCTTGCCGGCTCTAGCCGCTAGGGTGAATCAACACGAGCAATGACTTCGCACCATGGATGTCGTGTTGCAGGAAACAAACGAAAACTGGAGACTTACATCCCTCGAACGCATAGAACAAGTCTCCGACGATCTTGAAACCACTAACAACAACATGGATATCCTTCGTAATCAAATAATAGAAATAAGGGCGGAAAATGCCCTTCTGCAACAAAGGATGGATGAATGTGTGCAACGCTCACTTGAGGCGGAAGAATATGCGCGTGGACTAACACAACGACTTGCACTAGCAGAAGACAACGCCCGACAAGCTAGCAGGCTTGCAAACACTGTGGACCGTCTTGTCACGATGATGGAACAAATTAATCTACATTAAGACTAGTGTAGTCTTTGTCTTGTAATCTATCCTGTAATCTAGTAACTATCTACGCACTACTCTATAATTCAGTCGGATGTAACAATTCCCGACATCTTTTGTAATACATCTGTAGGATGTAACCTTTGAACTCGTATTAGCTATCAAATATTTCTTGTTGTTCAACTCATATTAATTGCCATAATTCTTTTTCATATTGATGTTATGTATTACCACCTTTATACATGTACATCTGAAATAAATACAACTTTCTTGCAAAATCTCATGTATCTTCATTTCTTTTATTGAAGAATCATGCCGCCAAAGACCAGACCTTACACTGATGCTCAGATTACGTCACTCATAACCCAGGCTGTTACTGAAGCCTTAGCTCGGAATACCCCACCAAACTCCACAAGAAACAGCGATACCGCTGGAACCTCTACCACCAAACCTTGTTCTTACAAGGACTTTCAAAGCTGCAAACCCTCGAGTTTCAAGGGTTCTGAAGGAGCCATCGGACTAATCAGATGGTTCGAGAAAATGGAAACTGTTTTCTGTGTCAGCAAATGCGCGGAGGACGACAAAGTAAACTTCGCCACCTGCTCTCTTGAAGATGATGCCCACTCTTGGTGGAATTCATATACCCAATCAGTGGGTGCTGACATTGCCTACCAAATCACTTGGGAGGAATTGAAAGCCAAACTCACTGCCAAGTACTGCTCTATCGCCAAACTCCAAAAGCTGGATGAGGAGTTCTGGAACTTAAAGGTTCAGGGTGGTGACATCGATGGTTATACCACCAGGTTTCAACAACTAGCTGCTCTCCGCCCAGCTATGGTAAGCACTGAACCTGATAAAATCAGGAAGTACGCCCTTGGTCTCCCTGATTTTGTTCGGGGACACGTCATCTCTTCCAAACCAACCACCATTGACGGTGCAATCTCATTGGCCCAAGACCTGATGTCTATGAGCCAAGATTCTGAACCACCCACTTCATCCTCCCAAAACAACAAACGCAAGTGGTCTGACTACCACAACAACCACTCCAACCAACAAAACAAGAAACCCGACACCATCAAATCTTACAACACCACCACTGACATCATCCGGGGTTACACGGGGAGCAAACCATATTGTCCCAAGTGCAGCCGTCACCATGAGGGTTCCTGTGGTCCCTTTTGCAACAACTGCAAGAGGTACGACCACCTCACCAAAGATTGCCGCTCTCCTACCAACAACAATTCCAACAACAACACCAGACCACCCAAAGTATGCTTTGAGTGTGGAAAACCTGGGCATTTCAGGGACTCGTGCCCAAAACTGAAGAACAACAACAACAACCGCAACAACAACAACAATACCCGCAGCAGAGCTTTCGTCATCAAATCTGGGGACGCCCGCCAAGACCCGAATGTGGTCTCGGGTATGTTCCTCCTCAACAACTTAACTGCTTCTGTTCTATTTGATACTGGTGCTGATAGAAGCTTTATCTCCGATGATTTTTGCCCATTACTTGACATCACTCCTGTTGCCTTAGATGTTAAGTACATTGTAGAGCTAGCGAATGGAAAACTTGTAGAAACCACCAGTGTGATACCTAATTGCACTTTAAACCTAGCTGATGAGACCTTTTCGATCGATCTTATACCCATTGAAATCGGCAGTTTCGACGTCATTATTGGAATGGACTGGTTGTCCAAACATCGAGCTGAAATCGTTTGTCACGATAAAATCGTCCGTATCCCACTCGCCGTTGGTGGAACCTTGATCATACAGGGGGAGACCGGTGGGACGGGACTCAATATAATCTCCTGCTTAAAAACCCGAAAATTTCTGAGAAAGGGTTACCCTGCCATACTCTCACACATCACAGAGAAGAAGTCGGAGGAGAAGCGACTTGAGGATGTGCCAATTGTTAGAGACTTTCCCGAAGTCTTTCCAGAAGAACTACCTGGTTTACCTCCATCTAGACAGGTTGAGTTCTCAATTGATCTCGTGCCGGGTGCCGCACCGGTGGCCCGCGCACCGTACCGTTTAGCCCCATCCGAACTTCAGGAGTTGTCCTCTCAGTTACAGGAACTTCTGGATCGAGGATTCATTAGACCGAGTTCTTCACCTTGGGGAGCTCCGGTCCTATTTGTTAAAAAGAAGGACGGTTCATTCCGAATGTGCATCGACTACCGAGAGCTGAACAAATTGACCGTCAAGAACCGTTATCCACTTCCTCGCATTGATGATCTATTTGACCAACTTCAGGGTTCAAGTTTCTACTCAAAAATTGTCCTGCGATCAGGTTATCATCAGTTACGAGTTCGCGACACCGATATCCCAAAAACTGCTTTCAGAACTCGTTACGGGCACTACGAATTCCAAGTGATGCCCTTTGGTCTAACCAACGCACCGGCTGTATTCATGGACCTCATGAACCGGGTGTGCAAACCTTACCTCGATAAGTTTGTCATTGTCTTTATCGATGACATACTCATTTACTCGCGCAACGAGCAAGAACATGCGCAACACCTCAGAACCATCCTTGAACTACTTAGACACGAGGAGCTTTATGCTAAATTCTCTAAGTGTGAGTTCTGGATCCAAACCGTTCAATTTCTTGGGCACGTGATCGACCGTCAGGGAATTCACGTGGACCCATCAAAAATCGAGGCTATCAAAGACTGGCAAGCACCCACCTCTGCAACTGAAGTACGACAATTCTTGGGTCTTGCTGGGTACTATCGGCGATTTATCGAAAATTTCTCTAAAATAGCTCAGCCACTCACGGTACTGACACAGAAGGACAAAAGGTTCGATTGGACCGAGAAACAAGAGTCAGCGTTCCAACTTCTGAAACAAAAGCTTTGCAGTGCTCCAATTCTATCACTACCCGAAGGCACCGATGACTTCGTGGTATACTGCGATGCTTCTCACCAAGGTCTCGGTTGCGTGTTGATGCAACGAGACAAGGTCATTGCTTATGCCTCACGACAGCTAAAAATTCATGAAAAGAACTACACCACTCATGATCTCGAACTTGGAGCTGTCGTTTTTGCTCTCAAAATCTGGAGACATTACCTCTACGGCACTAGGTGCACTATCTTTACCGATCATAAAAGTCTCCAACATATCTTCGATCAGAAGGATCTCAATATGAGGCAACGTCGATGGGTCGAGTTGCTTACCGATTATGATTGTGAGATCAAGTACCATCCAGGGAAGGCTAATGTTGTAGCCGATGCCCTCAGTCGAAAGGAACGACCTAAACCACTTCGAGTCCGAGCCCTCAGTATGACCATTCATAACGATCTTACCATTCAAATTCATACAGCTCAGATCGAAGCCCTGAAAGCTGAAAACATCAAAAATGAAGCCTTGCGGGGCATTGACAAACAATTCGAAATCAGACCTAACGGGATTAGGTGCTTCTCAAACCGAATCTGGTTACCCAGTTTTGGGAACCTAAGAGACTTGGTGATGGACGAGGCTCACAAGTCTAAATATTCTATTCATCCGGGATCCGATAAGATGTACCATGGCATCAAGGAATTATATTGGTGGCCAAACATGAAAGCCGAAATCGCCACTTATGTCAGCAAGTGTCTTACTTGCTCGAAAGTCAAAACTGAACATCAGAAACCTCCTGGTTTACTCCAACAACCTGAAATCCCTGAATGGAAATGGGATCAAATTGCCATGGATTTCATAACCAAACTACCCAAGTCATCGAACGGTTGCGATACCATTTGGGTGATCGTTGACCGCCTCACTAAATCAGCTCATTTCCTGGCAATCAAAGAAAACGATAAAATGGAACGCCTTACACAAATCTACATCAAGGAAATCGTTTCTCATCACGGTGTTCCAATCTCGATCATCTCGGACAGAGATGCCCGATTCACTTCTCACTTTTGGCAATCACTTCAGAAAGCTTTGGGTACTCGCCTTGATATGAGTACCGCATACCATCCTCAAACCGACGGCCAAAGTGAGCGAACCATTCAAACCTTTGAAGATATGCTACGCGCCTGCGTAGTTGATTTCGGTACAAACTGGGAAAAACATCTACCGTTGTGCGAATTTTCGTACAATAACAGTTATCACGCCAGCATTAAGGCTGCACCTTTTGAGGCACTGTATGGTCGTAAGTGCCGATCACCGATCTGTTGGACTGAAGTGGGAGATAGTCAACTCACTGGTCCTGAACTCATTCACGCCACCACTGAAAAAATTGTGGAAATCCAAAACAGACTCAAAGCTGCACGTGATCGTCAGAAAAGTTATGCTGACGTGAGACGCAAACCACTCGAGTTCCAAGTTGGGGATCGAGTACTCTTGAAAGTATCGCCTTGGAAGGGCGTCATCCGTTTTGGCAAACGCGGGAAGTTAAATCCCAGATACATCGGGCCTTTTGAGATCCTCGAACGGATTGGCCCCGTAGCTTATCGATTGCAGCTGCCATCCGAACTCAGCAGCGTGCACCCCACTTTTCATATCTCAAACTTGAAGAAGTGTCTGTCTGATGAGACACTTATTATTCCATTAGATGAAATTCGTGTTGACGATAAACTTCACTTCGTTGAGGAACCCGCTGAAATTATGGACCGTGAGGTCAAACAACTGAAACAAAGTCGTATTCCCATCGTCAAGGTCAGATGGAATTCGCGGCGTGGTCCGGAATTCACCTGGGAACGGGAAGACCAAATGCGACTCAAATATCCTCAACTTTTCACTGATTCCACATCAAACACGACTTTGAGCTAAATTTCGGGACGAAATTCTTCTAACAGGGGGAGAATGTAACACCCGCCAAATTAGGACTAGAGATTAGTGCCTAATCGAATGTTAATACAGGTAATTAGTTCCTAGTTAGGCTAATTAATGTATCAAATTATATATATTGTTGAATATATACGAAAATGCGATTTGATTAAATCGTACGCAATTTAAATCGAATGTATTTCGATTCAAATTTTATACGGACGTTGGTGACTAATTTTATTAAATAAAGTTGTTATGTCAAAAATATTATTATGATAATATTTCGTATTTATTCGTATCGTACAATCAGAAGTTACACAATTTAAAATGTAAAACGCGCAAACTAAATAAACCAACTTACATTTATAACTCAAACGTAAACTTATTTGTAAAACAATTAAATAAAATATCGCGTAATAATTTGTATTTAAAATGTACCTATTAATATTTAAAATGAGTAATTAACGTTTAAACGACGGAGCAAACGAACACCGCACGGAGCGGGAACGCGGGGCGAAAAATGGGAGGATAACCTCCCATTCCCCACCACCTCTTTCTCATTTCTCTCACACTCTCTTTCTTCTTTTTCTCTCTTCTCTTTCAATTACATCAACCACCACCACCTCCAAATTCTCTCAAAAACGCAAAATAAACATATCAAACGGCCTTGGATTATACTACTCCTTTGGAAGAAAACGACCACCGCATCACGATCTATCATCCTACCTTTTCGGATTTTTAATCCGACACCTTGTAAGTTTCCGACAATTCCCGAAATCTCTCGTTTTTAAATGTTTTCACTTGTTAGTAGTTTGTAACAACTTATAATGTCCCTATAAGGGTTGGGTAAAAGTTTTGGACCGAACGGAAACCGAAAAACTCGTTTTCGACACATTTTCCGGCCAACAGACCGCTACGTCGCATTTGACCCAGAATTTATGCGACGTGAGCTTCTACGTCGCAAAACCCCTCGTGACGTCGCATAGTGCGACGTCAGTCACAACGTCGCATTAAATTGCGACGTCGCATATAGCGACGTCAGCCTTAACGTCGCCAATACCTCGCCACGTCGCACTTAGCGACGCAAGCTCCTACGTCGCAGAAATCACCTACGTCGCATTAGCGACGCAGCACCCTACGTCGCATTAAATTGCGAAACGTCGCCTTTAGCGACGTCATACTCAACGTCGCAGTCCTACCTGCGACGTCGCACTCAACGTCGCACAAACCAGAACCTCAAAAACACAGATTTTTACTAAGTGTCGAGACTCAAAATTTATCACTCGATTTTACCCAAATTCAGATCCAGCTCGACCCCAGCCAGGGGCTCTGCCCCTTGGACCCCGCCAGGGGCTGCCGCCCCTTGGACCCCGCTACCAGGGGCGCTGCCCCCGGACCCCCGTACTTAGATTTCGTAACGGCTTCTAAAACACAATCAAAACACATTTTTCAAGTAAAACGCCACGAAATCGAAATGGTAATAATTGGGATTATTATTACAAATCCGTCACCAACGGGCCGTACACTTTTCAAACACTTAAACGTATCAACAAACAGTGGAGATTTGGACATTATAGTTGGACGAACAACTACAAGGTAGTCTTATTAGATACCTTCGCATATTATAACCATCGCGTGTCGTGGACACCCTCAGGTTACAAGTCTTTGGACTTCATTTCGGCTAATCAACTTACGTTTGTCTAAACGCATTCAGACTCAGGTGAGTCTCATAGCCCCTCTTTTTACTGTTTTACTCAGGGGTGTGATATACTGCTCAACTTTTAACATGTGAACGCAAGTACCAACTTTTCATATACTACATGAGTTTTTCGAAACTAATCATTTTAAAGTCCTCCGTCAGCATAGTTGTTAATACGTTGTAGCGTGAATATTAGTATATGGTACCATATAGGATTGACCCTCCTCGTTCGGGTTAGCAAGCACTAACCGGGTAAACGAACGTACTAATATTTGGGAAGACGAATGTTGATTAGGCATTCGTGGAGGCACCTCGCCCGGAATTCTCTTTAGGGGACCCGGCCCTCGAGTTAAGCTCAACTATGTGCTCATGGCTGTATACACGATGATTATCATTTAATTGCTGGATGCAATTCATTATTTAATTGCTGGATGCAATTCATTATTTAATTGCTGGATGCAATTCATTATTTAAATCTTGCGGTTCATACAATATTACTTGATTTCAAACCTGTGAGCTCACCAGCTTTATAGCTGACCTTTTAGCATATATCGCAGGTACCCAGCAGTAGGATGTTTCTGCTTCAGGATTTAACTCGAGTCAGCATACAGACGATTGAGATTTTCTTGCATTAGTATATTTTGTATAAGTACTTATGTACTGAAATCTCATTTTATTTAACTCGAGCTATGTAAAGCTTTAAACGTTGTAAACATTTTAGTTATCAATATATTTTGTTAAAACGACGCATATAGAGTCGTTTGCTATTTATCTTTGTGCTTTGTTATTGATTAGTAACACCCAAATCAAGCTTCCGCAAATCATCAAATTTGGGGGTGTTACAGATTGGTATCAGAGCCTAAGGTTATAGTGAACTAGGTTGCATTTAGTGAGCCTAGACTATGACCATTAGGCAGTATTCCTTATTAGGTATGACTGGTTCAGGGATTACAGCATACGAGTTTAATTTAACATAGCCTGATCAACTATGTACAATTAAGCAAAGATGATGTAAGATCTGAAAGTAGTTATGGCTGAACAGGATACAATAGAAGACTCTGACCTCGAGAGAACCGAGACTTAAACATGTTTATGCTAGACACTCAATAGGCTATATTATATAGGAACTATATGAATATAGGCCTCAATCTTACTAACGCTTTGTCTCATAAATGGCAAACACACCATCAAATTCATCTCGTTCTCAATCCGGGTCGCAGAACCCAAGGGTAGCAAGGAGGAACTCCAGGTTGCCTCGAGCTGGCCCGTACTCCACTCACTCCACCTTGCCGGCTCTAGCCGCTAGGGTGAATCAACACGAGCAACGACTTCGCACCATGGATGTCGTGTTGCAGGAAACAAACGAAAACTGGAGACTTACATCCCTCGAACGCATAGAACAAGTCTCCGACGATCTTGAAACCACTAACAACAACATGGATATCCTTCGTAATCATATAATAGAAATAAGGGTGGAAAATGCCCTTCTGCAACAAAGGATGGATGAATGTGTGCAACGCTCACTTGAGGCGGAAGAATATGCGCGTGGACTAACACAACGACTTGCACTAGCAGAAGACAACGCCCGACAAGCTAGCAGGCTTGCAAACACTGTGGACCGTCTTGTCACGATGATGGAACAAATTAATCTACATTAAGACTAGTGTAGTCTTTGTCTTGTAATCTATCCTGTAATCTAGTAACTATCTACGCACTACTCTATAATTCAGTCGGATGTAACAATTCCCGACATCTTTTGTAATACATCTGTAGGATGTAACCTTTGAACTCGTATTAGCTATCAAATATTTCTTGTTGTTCAACTCATATTAATTGCCATAATTCTTTTTCATATTGATGTTATGTATTACCACCTTTATACATGTACATCTGAAATAAATACAACTTTCTTGCAAAATCTCATGTATCTTCATTTCTTTTATTGAAGAATCATGCCGCCAAAGACCAGACCTTACACTGATGCTCAGATTACGTCACTCATAACCCAGGCTGTTACTGAAGCCTTAGCTCGGAATACCCCACCAAACTCCACAAGAAACAGCGATACCGCTGGAACCTCTACCACCAAACCTTGTTCTTACAAGGACTTTCAAAGCTGCAAACCCTCGAGTTTCAAGGGTTCTGAAGGAGCCATCGGACTAATCAGATGGTTCGAGAAAATGGAAACTGTTTTCCGTGTCAGCAAATGCGCGGAGGACGACAAAGTAAACTTCGCCACCTGCTCTCTTGAAGATGATGCCCACTCTTGGTGGAATTCATATACCCAATCAGTGGGTGCTGACATTGCCTACCAAATCACTTGGGAGGAATTGAAAGCCAAACTCACTGCCAAGTACTGCTCTATCGCCAAACTCCAAAAGCTGGATGAGGAGTTCTGGAACTTAAAGGTTCAGGGTGGTGACATCGATGGTTATACCACCAGGTTTCAACAACTAGCTGCTCTCCGCCCAGCTATGGTAAGCACTGAACCTGATAAAATCAGGAAGTACACCCTTGGTCTCCCTGATTTTGTTCGGGGACACGTCATCTCTTCCAAACCAACCACCATTGACGGTGCAATCTCATTGGCCCAAGACCTGATGTCTATGAGCCAAGATTCTGAACCACCCACTTCATCCTCCCAAAACAACAAACGCAAGTGGTCTGACTACCACAACAACCACTCCAACCAACAAAACAAGAAACCCGACACCATCAAATCTTACAACACCACCACTGACATCATCCGGGGTTACACGGGGAGCAAACCATAGTGTCCCAAGTGCAGCCGTCACCATGAGGGTTCCTGTGGTCCCTTTTGCAACAACTGCAAGAGGTACGACCACCTCACCAAAGATTGCCGCTCTCCTACCAACAACAATTCCAACAACAACACCAGACCACCCAAAGTATGCTTTGAGTGTGGAAAACCTGGGCATTTCAGGGACTCGTGCCCAAAACTGAAGAACAACAACAACAACCGCAACAACAACAACAATACCCGCAGCAGAGCTTTCGTTATCAAATCTGGGGACGCCCGCCAAGACCCGAATGTGGTCTCGGGTATGTTCCTCCTCAACAACTTAACTGCTTCTGTTCTATTTGATACTGGTGCTGATAGAAGCTTTATCTCCGATGATTTTTGCCCATTACTTGACATCACTCCTGTTGCCTTAGATGTTAAGTACATTGTAGAGCTAGCGAATGGAAAACTTGTAGAAACCACCAGTGTGATACCTAATTGCACTTTAAACCTAGCTGATGAGACCTTTTCGATCGATCTTATACCCATTGAAATCGGCAGTTTCGACGTCATTATTGGAATGGACTGGTTGTCCAAACATCGAGCTGAAATCGTTTGTCACGATAAAATCGTCCGTATCCCACTCGCCGTTGGTGGAACCTTGATCATACAGGGGGAGACCGGTGGGACGGGACTCAATATAATCTCCTGCTTAAAAACCCGAAAATTTCTGAGAAAGGGTTACCCTGCCATACTCGCACACATCACAGAGAAGAAGTCGGAGGAGAAGCGACTTGAGGATGTGCCAATTGTTAGAGACTTTCCCGAAGTCTTTCCAGAAGAACTACCTGGTTTACCTCCATCTAGACAGGTTGAGTTCTCAATTGATCTCGTGCCGGGTGCCGCACCGGTGGCCCGCGCACCGTACCGTTTAGCCCCATCCGAACTTCAGGAGTTGTCCTCTCAGTTACAGGAACTTCTGGATCGAGGATTCATTAGACCGAGTTCTTCACCTTGGGGAGCTCCGGTCCTATTTGTTAAAAAGAAGGACGGTTCATTCCGAATGTGCATCGACTACCGAGAGCTGAACAAATTGACCGTCAAGAACCGTTATCCACTTCCTCGCATTGATGATCTATTTGACCAACTTCAGGGTTCAAGTTTCTACTCAAAAATTGACCTGCGATCAGGTTATCATCAGTTACGAGTTCGCGACACCGATATCCCAAAAACTGCTTTC
Organism: Helichrysum umbraculigerum; assembly: GCA_949592205.1. Classification (NCBI taxonomy): domain Eukaryota; kingdom Viridiplantae; phylum Streptophyta; class Magnoliopsida; order Asterales; family Asteraceae; genus Helichrysum; species Helichrysum umbraculigerum. The sequence continues at coordinate 91,982,859 of CATIUR010000002.1, read as the reverse complement.
AGAACTCGTTACGGGCACTACGAATTCCAAGTGATGCCCTTTGGTCTAACCAACGCACCGGCTGTATTCATGGACCTCATGAACCGGGTGTGCAAACCTTACCTCGATAAGTTTGTCATTGTCTTTATCGATGACATACTCATTTACTCGCGCAACGAGCAAGAACATGCGCAACACCTCAGAACCATCCTTGAACTACTTAGACACGAGGAGCTTTATGCTAAATTCTCTAAGTGTGAGTTCTGGATCCAAACCGTTCAATTTCTTGGGCACGTGATCGACCGTCAGGGAATTCACGTGGACCCATCAAAAATCGAGGCTATCAAAGACTGGCAAGCACCCACCTCTGCAACTGAAGTACGACAATTCTTGGGTCTTGCTGGGTACTATCGGCGATTTATCGAAAATTTCTCTAAAATAGCTCAGCCACTCACGGTACTGACACAGAAGGACAAAAGGTTCGATTGGACCGAGAAACAAGAGTCAGCGTTTCAACTTCTGAAACAAAAGCTTTGCAGTGCTCCAATTCTATCACTACCCGAAGGCACCGATGACTTCGTGGTATACTGCGATGCTTCTCACCAAGGTCTCGGTTGCGTGTTGATGCAACGAGACAAGGTCATTGCTTATGCCTCACGACAGCTAAAAATTCATGAAAAGAACTACACCACTCATGATCTCGAACTTGGAGCTGTCGTTTTTGCTCTCAAAATCTGGAGACATTACCTCTACGGCACTAGGTGCACTATCTTTACCGATCATAAAAGTCTCCAACATATCTTCGATCAGAAGGATCTCAATATGAGGCAACGTCGATGGGTCGAGTTGCTTACCGATTATGATTGTGAGATCAAGTACCATCCAGGGAAGGCTAATGTTGTAGCCGATGCCCTCAGTCGAAAGGAACGACCTAAACCACTTCGAGTCCGAGCCCTCAGTATGACCATTCATAACGATCTTACCATTCAAATTCATACAGCTCAGATCGAAGCCCTGAAAGCTGAAAACATCAAAAATGAAGCCTTGCGGGGCATTGACAAACAATTCGAAATCAGACCTAACGGGATTAGGTGCTTCTCAAACCGAATCTGGTTACCCAGTTTTGGGAACCTAAGAGACTTGGTGATGGACGAGGCTCACAAGTCTAAATATTCTATTCATCCGGGATCCGATAAGATGTACCATGGCATCAAGGAATTATATTGGTGGCCAAACATGAAAGCCGAAATCGCCACTTATGTCAGCAAGTGTCTTACTTGCTCGAAAGTCAAAACTGAACATCAGAAACCTCCTGGTTTACTCCAACAACCTGAAATCCCTGAATGGAAATGGGATCAAATTGCCATGGATTTCATAACCAAACTACCCAAGTCATCGAACGGTTGCGATACCATTTGGGTGATCGTTGACCGCCTCACTAAATCAGCTCATTTCCTGGCAATCAAAGAAAACGATAAAATGGAACGCCTTACACAAATCTACATCAAGGAAATCGTTTCTCATCACGGTGTTCCAATCTCGATCATCTCGGACAGAGATGCCCGATTCACTTCTCACTTTTGGCAATCACTTCAGAAAGCTTTGGGTACTCGCCTTGATATGAGTACCGCATACCATCCTCAAACCGACGGCCAAAGTGAGCGAACCATTCAAACCTTGGAAGATATGCTACGCGCCTGCGTAGTTGATTTCGGTACAAACTGGGAAAAACATCTACCGTTGTGCGAATTTTCGTACAATAACAGTTATCACGCCAGCATTAAGGCTGCACCTTTTGAGGCACTGTATGGTCGTAAGTGCCGATCACCGATCTGTTGGACTGAAGTGGGAGATAGTCAACTCACTGGTCCTGAACTCATTCACGCCACCACTGAAAAAATTGTGGAAATCCAAAACAGACTCAAAGCCGCACGTGATCGTCAGAAAAGTTATGCTGACGTGAGACGCAAACCACTCGAGTTCCAAGTTGGGGATCGAGTACTCTTGAAAGTATCGCCTTGGAAGGGCGTCATCCGTTTTGGCAAACGCGGGAAGTTAAATCCCAGATACATCGGGCCTTTTGAGATCCTCGAACGGATTGGCCCCGTAGCTTATCGATTGCAGCTGCCATCCGAACTCAGCAGCGTGCACCCCACTTTTCATATCTCAAACTTGAAGAAGTGTCTGTCTGATGAGAAACTTATTATTCCATTAGATGAAATTCGTGTTGACGATAAACTTCACTTCGTTGAGGAACCCGCTGAAATTATGGACCGTGAGGTCAAACAACTGAAACAAAGTCGTATTCCCATCGTCAAGGTCAGATGGAATTCGCGGCGTGGTCCGGAATTCACCTGGGAACGGGAAGACCAAATGCGACTCAAATATCCTCAACTTTTCACTGATTCCACATCAAACACGACTTTGAGCTAAATTTCGGGACGAAATTCTTCTAACAGGGGGAGAATGTAACACCCGCCAAATTAGGACTAGAGATTAGTGCCTAATCGAATGTTAATACATGTAATTAGTTCCTAGTTAGGCTAATTAATGTATCAAATTATATATATTGTTGAATATATACGAAAATGCGATTTGATTAAATCGTACGCAATTTAAATCGAATGTATTTCGATTCAAATTTTATACGGACGTTGGTGACTAATTTTATTAAATAAAGTTGTTATGTCAAAAATATTATTATGATAATATTTCGTATTTATTCGTATCGTACAATCAGAAGTTACACAATTTAAAATGTAAAACGCGCAAACTAAATAAACCAACTTACATTTATAACTCAAACGTAAACTTATTTGTAAAACAATTAAATAAAATATCGCGTAATAATTTGTATTTAAAATGTACCTATTAATATTTAAAATGAGTAATTAACGTTTAAACGACGGAGCAAACGAACACCGCACGGAGCGGGAACGCGGGGCGAAAAATGGGAGGATAACCTCCCATTCCCCACCACCTCTTTCTCATTTCTCTCACACTCTCTTTCTTCTTTTTCTCTCTTCTCTTTCAATTACATCAACCACCACCACCTCCAAATTCTCTCAAAAACGCAAAATAAACATATCAAACGGCCTTGGATTATACTACTCCTTTGGAAGAAAACGACCACCGCATCACGATCTATCATCCTACCTTTTCGGATTTTTAATCCGACACCTTGTAAGTTTCCGACAATTCCCGAAATCTCTCGTTTTTAAATGTTTTCACTTGTTAGTAGTTTGTAACAACTTATAATGTCCCTATAAGGGTTGGGTAAAAGTTTTGGACCGAACGGAAACCGAAAAACTCGTTTTCGACACATTTTCCGGCCAACAGACCGCTACGTCGCATTTGACCCAGAATTTATGCGACGTCAGCTTCTACGTCGCAAAACCCCTCGTGACGTCGCATAGTGCGACGTCAGTCACAACGTCGCATTAAATTGCGACGTCGCATATAGCGACGTCAGCCTTAACGTCGCCAATACCTCGCCACGTCGCACTTAGCGACGCAAGCCCCTACGTCGCAGAAATCACCTACGTCGCATTAGCGACGCAGCACCCTACGTCGCATTAAATTGCGAAACGTCGCCTTTAGCGACGTCATACTCAACGTCGCAGTCCTACCTGCGACGTCGCACTCAACGTCGCACAAACCAGAACCTCAAAAACACAGATTTTTACTAAGTGTCGAGACTCAAAATTTATCACTCGATTTTACCCAAATTCAGATCCAGCTCGACCCCAGCCAGGGGCTCTGCCCCTTGGACCCCGCCAGGGGCTGCCGCCCCTTGGACCCCGCTACCAGGGGCGCTGCCCCCGGACCCCCGTACTTAGATTTCGTAACGGCTTCTAAAACACAATCAAAACACATTTTTCAAGTAAAACGCCACGAAATCGAAATGGTAATAATTGGGATTATTATTACAAATCCGTCACCAACGGGCCGTACACTTTTCAAACACTTAAACGTATCAACAAACAGTGGAGATTTGGACATTATAGTTGGACGAACAACTACAAGGTAGTCTTATTAGATACCTTCGCATATTATAACCATCGCGTGTCGTGGACACCCTCAGGTTACAAGTCTTTGGACTTCATTTCGGCTAATCAACTTACGTTTGTCTAAACGCATTCAGACTCAGGTGAGTCTCATAGCCCCTCTTTTTACTGTTTTACTCAGGGGTGTGATATACTGCTCAACTTTTAACATGTGAACGCAAGTACCAACTTTTCATATACTACATGAGTTTTTCGAAACTAATCATTTTAAAGTCCTCCGTCAGCATAGTTGTTAATACGTTGTAGCGTGAATATTAGTATATGGTACCATATAGGATTGACCCTCCTCGTTCGGGTTAGCAAGCACTAACCGGGTAAACGAACGTACTAATATTTGGGAAGACGAATGTTGATTAGGCATTCGTGGAGGCACCTCGCCCGGAATTCTCTTTAGGGGACCCGGCCCTCGAGTTAAGCTCAACTATGTGCTCATGGCTGTATACACGATGATTATCATTTAATTGCTGGATGCAATTCATTATTTAATTGCTGGATGCAATTCATTATTTAATTGCTGGATGCAATTCATTATTTAAATCTTGCGGTTCATACAATATTACTTGATTTCAAACCTGTGAGCTCACCAGCTTTATAGCTGACCTTTTAGCATATATCGCAGGTACCCAGCAGTAGGATGTTTCTGCTTCAGGATTTAACTCGAGTCAGCATACAGACGATTGAGATTTTCTTGCATTAGTATATTTTGTATAAGTACTTATGTACTGAAATCTCATTTTATTTAACTCGAGCTATGTAAAGCTTTAAACGTTGTAAACATTTTAGTTATCAATATATTTTGTTAAAACGACGCATATAGAGTCGTTTGCTATTTATCTTTGTGCTTTGTTATTGATTAGTAACACCCAAATCAAGCTTCCGCAAATCATCAAATTTGGGGGTGTTACAAAGAACACTTACAATCCACTGCAGGCCAATACAGAGATTTTACCGATAGTTCGATGCTATCTTTAATCAATATGGACGAATTCACAACGAATGTTCATCAATACCATAAAGATTAACCTATAGCAACTAAACCCAACCGAAATTGACCTCTATCATCCCAACCTATCATGGAACGAGTCACTAGCAATCAATCATTTAACCGCAATCAATTTATCAATAACTCAATAATATCAATCTAATTAAAATTGATGTAACTAAATTGTTAACACCAATTTAAACTGTAAGAACCAGTCACTCACCTGTCTCGTTTCAAACTCCACTCAAAGATCTAATTTTATTGAGTCGTGGTCGGATCTGAAATACAAAAGAATCTCAAGTCAATTCTCATATTATATTTACATAACTTAATATCAACAATCAAACAGGTATTAAGTCATATAAACATATTATGCAAACAAAATCACATTATTAAGCTTAAGTTAAAGTTTCTGTCCAGCCAAGGGAATCCGCCCGGATTCCTGGGAATACGTCCGTATTCACTTGAATCCGGCCGGATTCATATGAATACGCCTGTATTCCCGACCAATTTTCAAACCAGAACTCTTGCTAAGGAATACGTTCATGAATACTGAGGGGAATACGCCGTATTCCCGGGAATACGTCCGGATTCAATTGAATCCGTCCGGATTCCCACTTCAAACCTGTGCGAATTTTGCAGGTTTCCTGCACAACTCAACTTCGAACAAAATTCACCAAAATCGACCAAACTCAGTTTTAACTCAAACTTTTACCTATCTTTGGTCACAATATCATATACTAACATCATATAACAATGATTCAAGCTTCAAATCATCACAATTTCAATCAATCACCTATAACCTAGCAATTCCACTTACAAACCTAAAACTCAAGAATCTATCAAGTTTCTTCATGTAATTAACATGAAATTATCACCAAATCAGTTTATGAAGCACATATATATCATTTAAACTTGAATCCTATCATGTACACACCAAAATTACCTAGATTTCAACTTTAAGTATCAATACATATCTAACTAATTATTCACTAATACTTACAAGATGAAGAATCAAAGAAGCTTATGGTGAGGAAGATGATGAGCTTATGATTAAATCTCCAATCTTGTTTAAGTCTTGCAATTGATCACTAGCAATTTGGTGTAGGTTTGAGTTTGAGGTTTTTGAGAAGTAAAATGAAGAACAAGAATTTTGGGGAAAATTAAGTCGGCCTCATCCTTTTATTTAAACCGACTCCCTTTATTTCACAGTGTAAGATTATACCATCTTTTAATCTATTGTCTGGAACCTCAATTTCAATTGCGATAAAATTATTTTATTTTACCGTTACCTAAGTTTATTTAAAACAAATAATATTTTACTAGTCACAATATTTCCTGAGGCTTATTTACCTATAAATTTCACAATTAAACGCAAAATACAATTTAATATCACAATTAAATATAAAGAAATACCTATTTCTCCTAGGCCCGATTTGGGGATGTTACAGAAGGCATTGATGAGGTGGTGTGGAATGATATACTTCCTCGTGCTCTGATTCTTCCTGCTCTTCCTCGGATTCTTCCATTTCTTCTGGTTCCGTTTCTTCCATCTCCTCTTCCTCTGGTTCTGTTTCAGGTTGTTCCTCTTCTTTTTCATCCTGCTCTGAATCTTCCTCCTCTTCTATTTCTTCCTCTGGTTCAGATTCTTCCATTTCCTCGTCTTCTGATTCTGACTCTTCAGTAGCTGAGATAAGACAAGTATGCTCGTATGGCCTGTATGGGTCTGGCTCTGAATCAGAAGTGTCATCATCTGAAGTAACTCTGCCCATGGATATTGCGTATATCTCTGCATGCTCCATTATTGAACAGTCGTTCTGATCAATCTTGTATGATATTGTCTGTCCATGTGCTCGTAGACTGATAACCTTAGAGTATACATCAATAATAGCACGTGCAGTATTCATGAATGGCCTACCTAGGATAATGGGTATGTTAATGTCTTCCTGTATATCCATCACTACAAAGTCAGCAATGCCTTTCGGGTATCGGACTGATTGATCGGCAAGCTGGACACTCATTTTAGTGGGCTGGAGAGGTCCTAATTCTAATCTGGAGTAAAGCGAGTAAGGCATCAGATTGATACTAGCTCCAAGATCGGCCAAGGAACGTATCGTGCCTGAGTGATAGATGGAATAGGGCAAGGTGAATCGACCCGTGTCTCCTAGCTTTTCCGGTAAGGCATTCTGGATGACGGCTGAACACTCGGCGTTCAGGGAGACTTTAGGAGTGGAAGGAATCTTGTCCTTAGTTGCTAGCATTCGTCGGATGTATTTAGTACTAGAAGGGATTCTAGACACGGTGTCTAAGAATTTTCCATCAAGTTTGAATGACTTGGCGTTGTACTTCTTGTGCAGGCGGTTAGGGAAAGGAATCTCAACCTCACGATTCGGCGTGGGCATTGATTTGGTCTCAACTGTCGGCGGGACAGGAGAAGGTTCCCTTGGAGAAGAAGGTATAGAAGGAGTTGGTTTATCAGAGTTTAAGGTCTTGGCTTCCTCGACATGGGGGTTCTGAATAGTATTGCTTGGTAAGGTCCCTTGCGGTCGGGTATCGAGATGTTGGGCTAACTGACCGATCTGGTTCTCAAGGCTTTTTAGGACCGAGAGTTGATTTCGAATGAATAGATCAGTTTGGTCTTGTCGAGCCGTAGTCTTTTGGTTTAAAGCGGTCTGACCTTGGATGAATTTGTTGAGGTTGTCATCAGTACTCGTGACTTGAATGATGGTCTTTGCAGGTTCAGCAGGCTGGGTATCCTCATTGGCGGTTAATGAAAGTGGTTGATTGTATGGGAGTTGTGGTTGTTGCAGGTACATCGGATATCGTGGCTGAAACCTGGGCTGGAAAGGGGGTTGGTTGTTCCGTGGAGGATATTGGTTTCCTCGAGTTCTGGGTGGTGAAGTTCTAGCGAAGCCAGGAGGATTTTGAGGTCTGACAGGGAACTGGGCATAGTAAACCGAACCGTCAGTAGGATCTTCGTACTCAACCTCGTATTCTTCAGCGGGATGGTTGGCACAGTTCTGGCAAGCCTGAACTTGGTGGATCTGCTGTGGTTGTTTCTTCAGATCTGCTATCTGTTTTGTCAGAGTCTCAATTTGTTCGCTTAGAGACTTAATAGCTTCAGTTTGGCGGGTGTTATTTGCGGAGAGGGGTAAGGATGAGGATTGCTCATCAGACTTCCAATCATGGTGGTGCATCGTCATATCCTCAATCAAGCTCCATGCTTCATCATCAGTAAGTTTCATGAAGTTTCCTTGAGCTGCTGCGTCAAGATTGATGCGATGGTTAGGATCAAGACCTCGGTAGAAGGTGCACACCTTGTCAGTCTTCGTCATTTGGTGGTTTGGACATTTCCTCAGTAAACTCTTGAATCGCTCCCATGCTGAGTGGATAGATTCATCGTGGGCTTGTTGGAAGTTTGCGATGTCATTCTTTGCCTGAGTTTGTTTGGACGGGGGAAAGTATCTAGCGAGAAACTTATTACCCATGTCTGTTCATGAGGTGATTGAGCCGGTCTCAAGTCCCTCAAACCAGGTAGAAGCATGTAAAGCGAGAGAATAGGGGAACAAGTATAAGCGGATGATATCCTGCTCAACCCCATTCTGCTTATAGGAGTTTGAAACCTGAATGAATTTGTCGATATGAGCGTTGGGATCATCACGAGGTAGACCGTGGAATTGGCAGCTATCTTTTATGAGTTGTACGATGTGGTGTTTAAGCTCAAAAGAAGCTCCGTCAATCACTGGATAGCTAATCGGTCCTCCTCGTCCTTCGATGGATGGTTTGGTGTTGTCGGCGAGAGTAACACGAGCGGCCATTGGAAAACGGGAACGTATTTCTTTGCGGATGGTACGGATAATCGACTCAGGATCGGGTACGAAAATGAGAGATTCAGATCCGGATGATCTGGTCGAATATCGTTGTGGGATATGGGAAGATATTGTCGGTTGGAACAAGGAAAAGAAAATAAGAATGGGAAAGAAGTATCACTAAATAGAGAACTCGTCTAGATGCTTAAGAGTCTTACGATTAACTCCCCGGCAGCGGCGCCAAAAACTTGTCGCACCCCGATCCGACACGGTCGTCAACGCAACGGAAAGGGACACGACAGTGGAGTGTTTTAAATTTGTAAAGCTGGGGACCTAAGTTTTACTACGGCTGTATAGCAGCAGTATGACCTAGGGTCGTTCTTCAAGCTAATCGTATTGTGAAACTGAAGTATCAAGACAAGTTGTTTATTTTAGTGATGGGATTTTTAAAACAGAGTTTGAGTGGGTTTTTGTTACTTAGGTCCGTAATTTAAAGCAATTAAATAAAAAGTAAATAAATGGAAAACAGAAATAGGGATGAAATCAGTATGGAGGAGATGTGTTTGTTATGACTTCGTTAGCTTATGCGGGGGTGATGCTAGGGTTTTGATATGAAAACGTCTTTTTAAAGGTTTGTGTCTTATCTGAGCTTAATTGTTCGTAGTGTAAACACTAGTACCCTACTGATTGGGGAGACCAATCTGTATGTCACTGAGTACTAGGCCAAATTGAGTCTGATCGGAGGAGGATGCTCAACTCTTCAACGTTATCCATTGACGGAGTAACGACCCTTCTTGGAATGTTAGTTCCTGGGTGCATGAGATAGAGTAACATACCCACTAAGGTTCCGACCTTTCCTAACACTACGGGGACAACAAAGTCAAACAAGGCATTTAAGATTAAGACTTTGTTTGGTGACTATTAACTTTATATTAATGGTTATATTTTAGTCTAGAGCTTTCATCACGGTGTACAGTGCGATTATGCATTTCCACAGCTTTCCAGACCCGAGATGTACTAACGGTGTACAGTGCAATTCAGCATTTCCACAGTGTTCCAGATCTTTAGGTGTACTAACGGTGTACAATGCGATCAAACATTTCCACAGCTTTGAAGTTAAACCAGGATGTGACACAGTCTTCAACCACCGACATTTCCTTAGCTCCTACGTATTTGTACTCCACCAGAGGTGTTTCCAACGTTAGACGAAGTACAGTGCCGTTTACCGTGGTCTTTCCGGGGTCACATACTTTATGGTCACTCTAGACTAGTTTAAACTAAGTTTGTATTAAAGCCCAACCATCTATGATATAAACCAGCCCTCACTATTTCCCAATAAATCCCTGATTGATTCACGGTGTACTATACGAAAGGTTTTAAATAGTATTTCCATAGCTACGCAATTCAGACCATGTTTACAGTTTCAGAAAACATAGATAGGTAGTGACCGTTTGATCAAGATTCGCGGCTCCTTGTCATAAAGGTTCTAACCACGTTTAATTGGAGGAAAGGCGATTATGTTTAGAAATTCATAAATACAAGGTTAATAAATCACCGGTTTTCATTATATGATATAATTGGGATCATTACTTCCACAACGGATTGTGCCCACGACTTTCATAGCTTCCACGTTTCGTACTACACACATAAGAGATGATTCCGGCGCTATACAAATGAAAGCCGTATAACGTTACCTCCGTTGTTTCATAATGTTATCATTCCAATCATATATTTAAAGTAGCATCACCCCACACATATATAAACTAACTACATCATAACAAACACACACAGAAACTACTCACTACGCATAATAACAGGTCCTAAATCTAGCATAACAACAATAGCAATTATCATTATAACAGATAAGGAAAGAAGTAACCGTTAATAAAGCGTAGAATGAATAAGCGTTTAGAGAGAGAGTACAAGCAGAACTTCCGCAATATCCTTGACAATATTACAATAAAAGCCCCTGGACTATTCACTATGCTATTACAAAAGTAGCCCCTCTGTTAGTTTCAGTTAAATACTTACTAAGAACTAACTGGATCAAACCCTAATTTATAGAGAGAGAAAGAAAGAAAGAGAGAATAGAGAGAGAGAGTGTGTGTGAGAGAGAAAGTGGAAATGGAGAAATGTGTGGAATGGTGAGGTGTGTTGAATGTTGGAGCGGTGACCCCCTATTTATAGGCAAAGCTTGAAATCAGCCGTACAAGTCGCGAAGCACGCACGTACAAGCAAACGAACCACAAACGGGCAGCATATGGGGTACCAGGGGCCGTATACGGCCTTCATAGGGCCGTATATGGTGTATAAACGGCCGTATACGGTCTATGAAGGGCCGTATACGGTGTGCAAGGCCGTATACGGCTTCTGTCTGATTTCGTTCGTTGCTTAAAACGTCCGTATCTCCTTCGTTATGCGTCCGTTTGACCTAATTCTTTCGCATGTGTCTTCGTAATTCCGTTATGCTTCTAATGGATCCAATATCACTGAAATTGGATGTGTATAACTTTAGCATAGCCGAAATCACTTTATAGGAGTTTGTAACCGTCCTGTCTTCTCCGTTCTTTATCTGATTTGCATGATTCTTGATTTTATCGTCTCGATTTCACTATTACAACATATCATAAGGTTAGAATGTGTTTATAATAGGATAAATGAGGGTGCGAGAATTGGTTGCTGCTCATTTGCTCCGTTTTGCTCGTTATTCGGATGTTTTTAGTGACTTTTGTAGCAACGTCTATATTTTGAGTACTTTAGTGAATTTTAGTAAATAATGATTGTTTTAGAATGTTTTCACTAAAGATGTGCCCAAAAAGTGTGGAATAAGGGTCTTGAAAACATGACTTTTTGTATCACATCAGGCTGTAAGACTCACCTGAGTCTAGCACGTATGTTTGTATAAGCAAACAAGTATAGCGGATGTAAGTCCGTAAGTATGCGTCGGATGTAAGTCCGTAGGTTGGTTCTCCGAACCCTGCAACCTTCTGGCATCCCAAACACACAAGGTTGTAAGCAAGTAAGTAAGTTGGTGTCACGAAGGATCACCCATGCTAGTTGTCCACTCAACTAGGAAATGTCCAAGTGTTTGGTTGTACGTTTGTAATTATTTGCGATTAAGTGTGGCCCGTTGGTGAGTTTTTGTAATAATAATTTCAAGTTTTATTATTATGCATTTCGACATTTCATATACTTATAAAGGTTTATACATATGCAAAAGTATGTATTTGTTTGCAATATTATTTTTGAAAGTATATATATATATATATATATATATATATATACATATATGGATTTACGAATGTATGTATATATATATATATATATATATATATCCAAGCGTATATATGTCCGAATGTAAGAGTGCGCGTCCGAAAGTGTGTAAGTCCGAATGTATATATGTATATTTAAGTCCGAATGTTCATTATCCGAAAGTATGAATTTTTATCCGAAAGTGTTGGTCCGAATCTTCAAAAATCCGATTTTTGCATAAATGTCCGAAAGTCAACGAAAGTCAACTCTGAAAGTTGACTTTCAGAGTGAAAACTACATTTCATCCGAAAGTCAAAGTTCGGAGTCACTATTCATCCGAAAGTCAAAGTTCGGAGTTAAATTCAGTCCAAATTTGTGATTTTTATTTAAAATAGTAAACCTTATCAAATCTATCTGAAATTTTTACACAACGTTCCCACATATCTTATATACTTCCTGTAATTTTTTTATGACTTTTGGAGGTGGTTGGATATTTTTTAAAAATTCACAAAGTATCAGGGTTCAGTTTAGTCCGCATTTAGATCAATTCTCACAAATCAGACTTTCTGGGAAAATTGGTGTATTTCTGGAACGAGCCAAAGAAGAACTTTTTGTATATAACAAAATTATCAAGATTTCCCAAGTGGTCTCATACGTTTTTGAGGTGTAGAACTCGAGATATGGCCTCGAGAAATTACTGAAAGTTTCTGTCCGCCGGAACAGTAGCCCTATGTCACCGGAGAAAAATGTTTTCGAGTAGTAAACCGAGTCGAAAAGTCACGAGACTAATTTTGCTGGAAAGATAACTTCTTGTACTACATTTTAGACATAAGAAACATCACTTTTCATTGTGAAATGAATTTTATAAAAATCGTTGAAGTTAGAACAGAATCTGGACAGGAAGATTTAGCTTCAGATTTCGAGTTTTAAAATGCGATTCGACTTATGTTTTGGACATTTTCTAGTTATATGAACATACTAACATGTAAATAAAGTTGTTACAAGTATTTTAAAAGAGAAATGAATTTCTTACAATACTCGTATGAAGAAACGGAAAAGATGGATACGTAGCTCGTGTTGTGGTGACAGTTTTTTGCTTCCAACCGTTTTGTGATTCGAGATGATTTGAGGGTGGTCTATGGTGGTGAATTGGTGGTGGTTTGGGCTGTGAATTACAGAATAAATGGAGTGGGAGAGACAAGTAGAGAGTGGGTGAAGGAGTGATCAAATGAGGAGTGGGGTGTAAGTGATTGGCATGGGTGTTTGGAGTGGCTAAGTGATCAAAGGAAAAGTCAAAGGGTATGGGAGGCCACTCCCTCCCCTTTGGCCGGTTTTGTGGGCCCCCAAGAGGTGGGGAAGTGTTAAACTTTGTTCCAAAAGTTACGTATTGTCCCGCGTCCGTTTACCCGATCGTTTTACGTTTTAGTTAATCGTATAACGTTTTATACATTACGTGTTGTTAACGATTTAAAATCCGATATTTTCTATGAAAGTTTTACTCAAATAAGATACTCTAAGTTATTAAAATGTAGTTTGGTTTTCGCACGGTTGCCGGTTGCAGTTTAGACATTTATTTAAATTGTGTAACGTTTTTAAACGTTTTAGTTGTACGCGTGTAATCGCGATATTTTTAACCAAAGTATTTTATCAAAATACTTATCATGAAGTTATAAAAATATAACTTAAGTTTATTTCCTCAGTTGAGCGCGTTTCGTACGTTTTTGTCGCGTTCGAAGTGTTTTTAGACGATAAATAATACATTAGCACAATATATTAAGATAAATAATGTTTGTTTGGGTAATTCCACATTATTTTAAATAGTTTGCCACCAACGTCCAAAATAAACTGTGTCGGACCTTGTCCGGTTCATAAGTGTATGATTTAAATAAATCGCAAATACGTGTATGTAATTACACAAAATGTTACGTATATTAGATTAATACAAAACTAAACATACGTAATTACAAGTAAGTTAGGCACTAATTAAAGCCCTAATTTAGCGGGTGTCACATTCTCCCCTTGTTAGGAGAATTTCGTCCCGAAATTAGCTAGAAGTCGCGGTGTGAGTAGAGTCTGTGAACAAGTGTGGATATTTCAGTCACATTTGGTCTTCCCGTTCACAGGTGAATTCAGGACCACGCCTCGAATTCCACCGGACTTTAACGATGGGAATACGACTATGTTTTAAGCATTTGACCTCACGGTCCATAATTTCCACGGGTTCCTCGACAAAGTGTAGTTTGTCGTCAATGTGTATCTCGTCGAGAGGTATAATCAGTGTCTCATCAGACAGACATTTCTTCAAGTTAGAAATGTGGAAAGTAGGGTGCACGCTACTGAGTTCAGGAGGTAGCTGCAGTCTGTATGCCACTGGACCAATCCTTTCAAGGATTTCGAACGGTCCAATGTACCTGGGATTCAGTTTCCCACGTTTGCCAAAACGAATAACGCCTTTCCAAGGCGAGACTTTCAGAAGTACTCGATCTCCAACCTGGAACTCGAGGTGTTTGCATCTCACGTCAGCATAACTTTTCTGACGATCACGCGCGGCTTTCAGTCGGTTTTGTATGCCGACGATCTTTTCAGTTGTTTCATGTATGATTTCTGAACCGGTGAGTTGTGTATCCCCCACCTCAGTCCAACAAATAGGTGACCGGCACTTACGACCGTACAGTGCCTCGAAGGGTGCAGCCTTTATGCTGGTGTGGTAACTGTTGTTGTACGAGAACTCGCACAACGGTAAGTGATTTTCCCAGTTTTTACCGAAGTCAACTACGCAGGTTCGTAGCATGTCTTCCACTGTTTGTATGGTTCGTTCACTTTGGCCGTCAGTTTGTGGATGGTAAGTGGTGCTCATGTCCAAACGAGTACCGAGTGATTTTTGTAGAGATTGCCAAAAGTGTGAAGTAAATCGAGTGTCTCGGTCAGAGATGATTGAGATGGGCACGCCGTGTCTTGACACGATCTCTTTCAGGTAGATCCGTGTCAAACGTTCCATCTTGTCAGTTTCCTTGATGGCTAGGAAATGCGCAGATTTAGTAAGTCGGTCCACGATCACCCAAATGGTATCGCAACCGCTAGAGGTTTTCAGAAGTTTGGTAATGAAATCCAGGGTGATTTGCTCCCATTTCCATTGCAGAATTTTCGGTTATTGCAGCAACCCGGAAGGTTTCTGGTATTCAGCCTTAACTTTGGAACACGTAAGGCATTTGCTAACATAAGTAGCGATGTCGGCTTTCATGTTGGGCCACCAATACATCTGTTTGATGCCATGATACATTTTATCGGCGCCAGGGTGAATAGAATATCTAGACTTGTGAGCCTCGTCCATCACCAAGTCTCGTAGGTTCCCAAAACTTGGTAACCAGATTCTGTTGGAAAAGTATTTGGCCCCGTTTGATTTGGTTTCAAACTGTTTGTCCATGCCTCGTAAGGCCTCATGTTTCACATCTTCAGCTTTGAGTGCTTCGAGTTGAGCGGTAATGATTTGTATCAAGAGATCGTTGTGCACCGTCATAGCAAGTGCTCGGACTCGAAGGGGTTTCACTCGTTCCTTACGAATTAAGGCATCGGCAACAACGTTTGCCTTGCCCGGATGGTAACGGATCTCACAGTCGTAATCAGTAAGTAATTCGACCCAATGGCGTTATCTCATGTTTAGGTCTTTTTGGTCAAAGATGTGTTGGAGACTTTTGTGGTCAGTGAAAATCGTACACTTGGTACCGTACAAGTAGTGTCTCCAGATTTTTAGAGCGAATACCACTGCCCCAAACTCTAGGTCATGAGTTGTGTAAATCTTTTCGTGGACATTGAGCTGTCGAGAGGCGTAGGCAATGACTTTGTCTCGTTGCATCAGCACGCAACCGAGACCTTGGTGTGAAGCGTCACAGTGTACCACGAAGTCATCATTGCCTTCGGGTAAGGATAAGATAGGTGCACTGCAGAGTTTCTGATTGAGTAGTTGGAAGGCTGACTCTTGTTTGTCAGTCAAATTGAATTTCTGTTCTTTCTGAGTCAGGACGGTGAGAGGTTTGGCTATTTTTGAAAAATTCTCAATGAATCGCCTGTAGTATCCGGCGAGTCCTAAGAATTGGTGTACTTCGCTGGGTGTAGTAGGTGCTTGCCAACACTTGATGGCCTCAATTTTTGAAGGATCAACACGAATTCCTTGACTGTCAATCACGTGTCCAAGGAATTGTACAGTTTACATCCAGAACTCACATTTGGAGAATTTGGCATATAACTCCTCGTGCTTGAGTAGTTCTAGAACGGTTTTCAGGTGTTCCGCGTGTTCTTGTTCATTGCGCGAGTAAATCAGAATGTCGTCAATGAAGACGATGACAAACTTGTCGAGGTAAGGCTTACACACCCGATTCATAAGGTCCATGAATACTGCCGGTGCGTTGGTTAAGCCGAATGGCATCACTTGGAATTCATAATGCCCGTAACGAATTCGGAAAGTTGTTTTAGGAAAATCTTCGTCGCGAACTCGGAGTTGGTGATAACCTGACCGTAGATCGACCTTGGAATAAAAACTCGACCCCTAGAGTTGGTCAAACTGATCATCAATGCGGGGTAATGGGTAACGGTTTTTGACGGTTAGTTTGTTGAGTTCACGATAATCGATGCACATGCGGAAGGAACCGTCTTTCTTTTTCACAAACAAGACCGGGGCTCCCCAAGGTGAGGAACTCGGTCGAATAAATCCTTTATCCAGGAGTTCTTGCAGTTGAGTAGACAACTCCTGAAGTTCAGATGGGGCTAAACGGTACGGTGCTCGTGCGACGGGTGCTGCGCTGGGCACAAGATCAATAGAAAATTCGACTTCTCTAGTTGGCGGTAGGCCAAGCAAGTCTTCAGGAAAGACTTCTGGGAAGTCTCGAACAATAGGAACATCCTCTAGTCGCTTCTCCTCCGACTGTTTCTCCATAACATGTGCGAGGATTGCATGGTACCCTTTTCTCAAGTATTTCCGGGTTTTCATACAAGAAATAATGTTAAGTCTCATCCCACCAGTCTCCCCTTGTACGATTAAAGTTCCACCAGTGACGAGAGGTATACAGACAATTTTCTCAAAACAGATAATCTCGGCGCGGTGTTTGGATAACCAATCCATACCGACGATTATGTCAAAGCTGCCGATCTCGACAGGTATAAGGTCAATAGAGAATAGCTCATCAGCTAAGTTTAACGTGCAGTTAGGTATCATACTATCGGCTTCGATGAGTTTACCGTTTGCCAATTCTACTGTGTACTTAGAATCTAAGGCAACAGGCGTAGTGTCAAGTAGTGGACAAAACTCATCAGATATGAAACTCTTATCAGCACCAGTATCAAATAACACAGAAGCAGTCAAATTGTTGAGAAGGAACGTACCCGTGACCACATTCGGGTCCTGGCGGGCATCCCCAGCATTGAGTACAAAAGCTCTGCCCCGAGCATTGTTGTTGTTGTTGTTGTTCTTTTTCTTGTTCTTCAATTTGGGGCAATCACTTCGGAAATGCCCAACAATTCCACATTCATAACAGGTTCTGGGAGTGTTGGGTTTGGTGTTGGTAGTATTGGTCCTGCAATCCCTAGCAAAGTGCCTGAATCGCTTGCACTTGCTACAGGGGCAAGAACCATCATGATGAAGTTGACACCGGGAACAGTAGGGCTTGTTCCCTTTGTAGTCCTTTCTGTCGTCAGAACTAGAGGTGTATGCTTTGATGGTTTTCGGCTTCTTAGATGGTTGCTGGTTTTGGTTCTGGTTGCTAGAATTCTTTGACCATTTTCTCTTGTTGCTGTTGGTGCCATAGGATGAGATAGGCGTGTCACGGCTAACTACCATAGCCATAAGTTCGTGCGCCATACGAATGGCACTCTAAATGTCAGCTGGTTTGGATGAGGCCACGTTCCCCTGGATATTCTCCGGGAGTCCGCGAATGTACCTCTGAATACGTTTGCGCTCTGGGTCGACCATGGAAGGGCATAGGAGCGCAAGTTGTTGAAATCTAGTGGTATAGCTGGTGATATCGGTACCTTGAACAGACAAATGCCAGAATTCTTCTTCCAGTCGTTGGAGTTCTTCGTTTGGACAGTACTCGTCGGTGAGCTTCCTCTTCAAATCCTCCCAAGGAATTTGGTATGCAATGTCAATGCCCACAGCCTGAGCATATGTGTTCCACCAAGTCAGAGCACATTCAAGGAAAGTGCAGGTGGCGTACTTAACTTTGCAGTCCTCGGGACAGTTGCAAATCCGGAAGACTGATTCCATTTTCTCGGCCCATCGAATTAATCCAATGGCTCCTTCAGTACCCTTAAAGTTCAAGGGTTTGCAGTTCAAGAAATCTTTATAGGAAAAGGCCTTGGGTTGGGGCCCGTTTGCAGCAGTATCATCACTGCCTGAACTCGGTTGTCGAAGAGCCAGGGTGTGACACCCGAACAATTAGGGCTAGTATTAGTGCCTAATCATAAGTGTTAGTACATGTAATTAGAGTTAATTATGTGTATCATTATGTGTATTGATATATTATTATATATACACACGTATGCGATTTGTTTAAATCGTACATTTACATATTCGGATGAATTCCGACATCATAAATTCGGACGTTGGTGAACAAAATATTAAATGATATAAAATTATTTAATAAACTCAAAAACTTACAAATATTATGGTGATAATATTTAACACGTTAATTATATCGTATAAAATAACACAAACATGACGAAAACGCGCATAACGCGCCCGATAATCGAACGAAAACCAAAATATATTTTATGAATTTAAAATATATCATTTAGAGTAAAACTTTCATTTAAAATATCTCATTCGATGTTAATAATGAAAAACATCTATTTAAAACGCTACGCGATTAAACCTCAGTACAACGAAAATGCAAATCGAGGCCGATAAATTAACGGAACATTTTTATAAGTGTTTTCAAGTATTTAGAATAAAATGTTTCAAGTGAAAATATCGAAAATCAAATTTGTCATTTAAACACGTACATTTAACGTTTAACGTCTAAATAAATACCGAAACGGACGAGAAAACGAACACCGCACGGAGCGCAAAATTTAGGAATGAAATTTTAACCAAAAATCTGCATTGGGAGGCCCTATGGGCTGGCTCCCACATGCCCACACCACTTTCACACTCAATTGCTTGATTAAATTCACTTTATACTCCACCACCATTTCTAATCCACTCTCCATTCATGCAATATCATTTTTACACACATAATCTCTCCTACCTCTCTCTAAAATCTGCCACTCTCTCTCTCTCTCTAACACACCAAAAACTCAACCTTGATTATTGAAGAAAAGGGAGCAAGAATCAAGAACAAGAAGAACATAGTAGCACAAGTTCATTCACCATCATCATCTTCTTTTGTTCTTCACACTCTTTGTAAGGAAACCACTTCTCTCTCTAAAAACTCACTTGCACGTTGTAAATTTATACATCTACTAGCTCTAGTAACTAGATTATGTCCAAATCTAAAGCTAAAACACGTTTTTCATAAACATCTAAAAATGACAGATTCTGTCCCAGAAAAGTCAGTTTACAAAAATGTTCATAACTTGAGTTCTACTAAGAATTAGACAACGAATTTTTTTTTGAAAGTTGCGTATTGAAAAGATCTACAAAAAGTTCTTCTATGGTTCTTTCCATAAATCTACGAATTTTCAGTTAAAAACGGATCTTTGAGACTGGTTTGCATGTATTCGAAAACCGAGTACGGTTCTTTCGCAAAATTAATTACCTATCTAAATGGACACTATGATTCATGGAAAAATCATGTTATGAACTAGATACATAGATGATCAGTTGGTAAAAATTGTGAACATTACTTTGGACCAGAAGTTAGTGAAACCGAGTGGCGAAACAAACCGACATAAACCGAAAAACACATTTTGGGACTGTTTTTGACATAAACATAAAACCGACACTTCGGGCCGACCATAAAACGTACCGACAACTTTATAAGTCTTAGTTAACTATTTTAAGACTTGTGTAAAAGTTTCGGGTCAAACCGAGCTAGTTTGACTAGTTTGACCAGTTTGACTAGTTTGACCAGGTTGACTAGTTTGACCAGATTTGACTAGTTTGACCAGATTTGACCAGTTTGACCAGATTTGACTAGTTTGACCAGTTTGACTAGTTTGACCATTTTGACTAAGTTTGACCATTTTGACCAAGTTGACTTCTGTTGACTTTCAGAAAACAACATATTTGACCACAACGTTCGGATATAAATGTATACACGTACTTTCGAATACAATAAAAGAAGCTTGAACAATACTTACTACACTAAGTATTCAACACCTACAATAATCAAACCTTATACAAAACTTACATTCGTACAATAAAAACTATCACCAATGGGCCGTACATGTTTTCAAAACTTAAACAAAACAAACCAATGTATTTGGACATAACTAGTTGAGGGAACAACTAGCATAGATGTTCTGTTGAGACATCTAATCATTAAAACCTTGCGCGTTTTGGACGCCCGGTAGGTTACAGTCTGCGGACACATCATTTGGTGCAACATCATATTTGCTTGTTTTGCTAACACATCAGACTCAGGTGAGTCTCATAGCCTCTATTTTACTGTTTTTACTCTAGGGGTGAGAATACATGCCTGTTTTGTTTTACATGTGAATGCAAGTATCAAATATCGCTATATTCTGCATGAGTTAATCATCTAATCATCATAAGTCCTCATTAGCATAGTTTGGTAATACTTTGTAGCGTGAATGTTAGTGTATGGTACCATATGGGACTGACAATCCCCGTCCGGGTCAGCAAGCACTGACTGGTCAAAACGGACGCATTATCATTTGTTCATACGTGTGTTGATTAGGCATACGCATAGAGACACCCTCGCTCAGGCACTTAATTGTGATCCTGACACCTCATATAAGCTCAGACTATGTGCTCATGGCAGTAATATACACATTTACTGTGAAACCCGTCAAATTAGGACTAGTAATTAGTGCCTAACCAAGTTTAATACATGTAATTAGTTCTGTGTTAGGCTAATTAATGTATCAAGTAATATATATATTGTTGTTGAATATATATACAATTATGCGGTTTGATTAAATCGTACAAGTTTAAATCGAATGTAATTCGACACAATTAATACGGACGTTGGTGAACAATTTAATTTAATAATATAACATTATTTAATAACGCTATTATGTTCCAAACCAGGTCCACACGAGTAAAATATTAAACGCACAAACAAAACGGAACAAGTTAACATTAAAAGTTATAACACAACTATTAAGTAATTGGCAAAACACTTCAACAAAATATTGGGTAAATATTCATATTTCAAAAATTGTAATTAAACGTACACAAAAACTTATTTAAACGTCTAAACGATCGGGAAAACGAACACCACACGGAGCGCAAACACGGAATCGAAGGTGGAGACCCACACTTCGGTGGGCCCCCACCGAAAATCTGCCCAAAAGGTGGGGATCCCACTCCCACCTCTCACTTCCATCACCATCACCTCTTTTCTTCTTCCTTTTTCTCTCAAACCTTCACCATCTCTACCATCACCTAAATCCATTAAAAAGCACCACTAAACGACCTCAAAATCATCAAGCCTTTTGGAGAAAAAGGTTCACCGCATCGCGATCTACAACCTCATCTTTTCGGATTTTTGATTCGCCACTTTGTAAGTTTTCCGACAAAAGTCGAAACCTCTCGTTTTCACTCATTTTTACATATTTATTGTTTATATACGTTCAAAATGTCCAACTATGGGTTGGGTAAAAGATTTGGACCGAATGGTCGCCGGAAAACTCGTTTTCAACACAAATTCCGGTCATCAGACCGCAACGTCGCTTTTGGCCCAGACTTTGTGCGACGTCAGCTGCGACGTCGCAAAACACATCACGACGTCGCACATAGCGACATCAGCCACTACGTCGCCCTAATTGACCGACGTCGCACTTAGCGACGCAAGCCCTTACGTCGCATAAATCAACAACGTCGCATATAGCGACGCCACGCACAACGTCGCATTAAATTGCGAAAGTCGCACATAGCGACGCCATGCTCAACGTCGCAGTCAGGACCGGCGACGACGCACCCAACGTCGCCCCAACCAGGGGCTCTGCCCCTTGGACCCCGCTACCAGGGGCGCTGCCCCCGGACTCCCGTCACTTAGAGTTTGTAACGGCTTTTAAAACACAAACAAAACACATTTTTCAAGTAAAACACCACGAAATCAAAATAATAATAGTTGAGATTATTATAACAAATCCGTCACCAACGGGCCGTACATATTTTCAAACATTCGAATCAATCAACCAAATCGTAGTAATTTGGACAAGTCAATCAACCAAATCGTAGTAATTTGGACAAGTCAATCAACCAAATCGGGGTAATTTGGACAAACAACTGCAAGGGTAGTCTTTCGGGATGCCTAATCAATTAATAACCACCGCGTGTCATGGAAACCCTCAGGTTACAAGTCTTCGGACATCAATACAAGTCAAGCCAAATCAAGTTTATTTGTTTAAACGCTTCAAGACTCAGGTGAGTCTCATGGCCCCTATTTTACTGCTTTTCAATCAGGGGTGTGATATTATTGCTCGTTTTGTTTTACAAGTTGGACGCAAGTACAAATCAAATCAAATACTACATGAGTTTCAAGTTAATCAATTTAAAGCCCTCCATAGCATAGTCTGGTAATACGTAGTAGCGTGAATGTTAGTATATGATATCATATAGGATTGACAATCCTCGTCCTGGTTAGCACGCACTAACTGGTCAAACGGACGTATTAGCATTTGGGAAGACGAGTGTAGATTAGGCACTCGTAGGAGGCACCTCAGTTGGGTTTCCTTAATTGGACCTGACACTCAAGTTAAGCTCAGACTATGTGCTCATGGCTGTATAGCTTTTATTTTGCTTAATTGCATTTTAAATTCAATTATAAATCTTGCGGTTCATACAAATATGTGTTGACATACAAACCTGTGAGCTCACCAGCGTTTCGCTGACCCATTTTAGCATGTATCACAGGTACACAACAGTAGGTTGGACTGCCCAAGCTGGGATCATTAGCTCGAGTCAGCATTCATACAATCAGAGATTTAGCTGCATTATTATATTTTGTATAGATTAATTATGTACTTAAATCTCTCAACTTCAAACCGAGCTAATGTTAAACAATATTTTGATGTAAACTTTTGGTTTTATCAATACAATGTAAAACGACGCATATAGTGGTCGTTCATTATATCTTATGTGCTTTGTATATTGATTACTAACACCCAATTCGTGCTTCCGCAAATCATTAAATTTGGGGGTGTTACAGATTGGTATCAGAGCCTAAGGTTATAGTGAACTAGTTTGCATTTAGTGGGCCTAGACTATGACCGTTAGGCAGTATTTCCTCATTATGCATGACTGGTTCAGGGATTACAGCATACGACTTTAATTTAACATAGCCTGATCAACTATGTACAATTAAGGAAAAATGATGTAAGGTCTGAAACGATTATGTTGAACAGGAATACACTAGTTGACTCTGACCTCGAGAGAACCGAGACTCAAACAAGTCTGTGCTAGACACCCAATAGGCTATTATGTGATACTAAGTATACATAGATATGCCTCGTTACAATCTTAGGCTATATTATATAAGTTATTATATGGATATAGGCCTCATTCTTTCTAACACTTTGTCTCAGAATGGCAAACACACCACCAAGTTCATCACGCTCTTATCCACATGGATCACGAAACTCAAGGGTAGCTAGGAGGGACACCAGGTTGCCTCGAGCTAGCCCATATCCCACTCACCTCACTCTAACGGACTTAGCCGCTAGAGTACACCATCACGATCAACAACTCTACGAAATGGATATCGAACTACAAGAAACTCGCGAAAATTGGAGACTCACAGCAATGGAACGAATCGAGCAAGTCTCCGAAGATCACGAGCACACTGTTAGCACCATGAACACTCTTCAAAATCAAGTGGGAGAAACAGTCGAAACCATGGAGGTTGTCCACAACCAAGTGATTGGCAACCGAAATGAAATCTCTGTCCTACAATCAAGGCTGCATCAGTGCGAGACACGTCTAAGGGAAACCGAGGACGCCCTCCGAACGGCCAACAGACTCGCAGAATATGTGGCCCATCTCAACGCACTGCTGCCACAACTCAACTTACGTCAGAATTACCTTAGGCTGAATCTGTACTCTAATATGCTTTCGTAGGACCTATGTAATTTGACCGGATGTAACAATTCCCGGTACTTTTGTAAAACATCTAATCCTGTAACTTTTGGAACTTGTAACTCGGAATAGTCTATCATCTTTTGAACTTGTAACATCAATTGACAATTCTCCTCGATTATTCTACATTATTAATTTTACATAGTGATGTCGTATGTTACCGCTTTTACATATATGCATCTATTGTGATTTTCATTCTGGTACAATTTCTTATGTACCTTTTGTTTCTTTCTTTCTTAAAGAATCATGCCGCCCAAGAAGAAAAGTTACAGTGATGCGGAAATCAATGCTATCGTTTCTCGAGCTGTAGCCGATGCCTTGGCTGCTCGGGACTCGCCTCGAAACTCCCAAAATACTGGTGAAGCTCCCAGTAATACCCCTGTCATCAAGCCTTGTTCTTACAAGGATTTTCTCAGCTGCAAACCACTCTACTTCAAGGGCACGGAAGGTGCCATTGGACTGATCCGTTGGATAGAACGGATGGAATATGTTTTCAACCTCTGTAACTGTGCGGAGGATAACAAAGTTAAATTCACTGCCTACACGTTTCAGGAAGGTGCTCTTACGTGGTGGAACACCCACGCCAACTCTATGGGCATCGAAATAGCAAACCACCTCCCTTGGGCTGTATTGAAGAAGAAGCTAACGGAGAAGTACGGTCCCGAAGAAGCCCTACACCGTCTGGAGGAAGAGTTTTGGCACTTGGCGGTGCAGGGTACCGATATTGAGGGTTATACCACCAAATTCCAACAGTTCGCCTTACTATGCCCGGGATTGGTTGAACCGGAGACAAAAGGCATCAAAAGGTACATCCGCGGCCTTCTTGAGAGCATTCAGGGGAATGTCGCTTCGGCCAAACCAACCACTACCGAAAGTGCTATCCGGCTAGCACATGAACTCATGGCACTAGTTGTCAACCGTGAGACATCCAACAACTCCTCCAACAACAACAAACGCAAATCCTCTGAACCTCACAACAACCAAAGCAAAAAGCCCAATACCATCCAAGTTTATAACACCAATTCTGAGCCCAAACGTAGCTACACTGGGGACAGGCCATAATGTTCCAAGTGTAACTATCACCACCACGGTCCCTGCAAATCTCCCTGCAACAACTGCAGGAAGTACGGGCATTCATCTAAGGATTTCCGAGCTCCTAAACCCAACAACAACACCCAACAACCCAAATCCTATTATGGATGTGGAGAAGCTGGACATTTCAAGAGTGAGTGTCCTAAACGAAGGAGCAACAACAGCAACAACGCTAAGGGAAGAGCGTTCGTGCTCAACTCCTGGGATGCCTGTCAAGACCCGAATGTGGTCACGGGTATGTTCCTCCTCAACAACTTAACTGCTTATGTTCTATTTGATACTGGTGCTGATAGAAGCTTTATTTCTGATGAGTTTTGTCCACTACTTGACATCACCCCCGTTGCCTTAGATGTTAACTACACCGTAGAACTTGCAAATGGTAAACTCATAGAAACCGATAGTGTGATACCTAATTGCACTTTAAACCTAGCCGATGAAATCTTCTCCATTGGCCTGATGCCCGTTGAAATAGGAAGTTTTGATGTCATTATCGGCATGGACTGGTTGTCCAGACATCGCGCTGAAATCGTTTGCTACGACAAGGTCGTTCAAATCCCTCTCGTCGCCGGTAGAACTTTGGTCATACAGGGGGAGACCGGTGGGACGAGACTCAATATCATATCTTGTTTGAAAACCCGAAAATTTCTGAGAAAGGGTTATCCAGCAATCCTCGCGCACATCATGGAGAAAAAGTCGGAGGAGAAGCGACTTGAGGATGTGCCAATCGTTCGAGACTTTCCAGAAGTCTTTCCCGAAGAACTACCTGGTCTACCACCACCAAGACAGGTTGAGTTCTCAATCGATCTCGTGCCAGGTGATGCGCCTGTGGCCCGAGCACCATACCGTTTAGCTCCATCCGAACTTCAGGAGTTATCCACCCAGTTACGGGAACTCCTGGAAAGAAGATTCATTAGGCCGAGTTCTTCAGCTTGGGGAGCTCCGGTCCTATTTGTCAAAAAGAAAGATGGTTCTTTCCGAATGTGTATCGACTACCGAGAGTTGAACAAGTTGACCGTCAAGAACCGATACCCACTTCCCCGAATCGATGACCTGTTCGACCAACTTCAAGGATCGAGTTGTTATTCAAAGATTGATCTTCGATAAGGTTATCATCAATTACGTGTTCGCGACGCCGATATCCCAAAAACTGCTTTCAGAACCCGTTATGGGCATTACGAATTCCAGGTGATGCCATTCGGTCTAACCAACGCATCGGCTGTATTCATGGACCTTATGAATCGGGTGTGCAAACCTTATCTCGACAAGTTTGTCATCGTTTTCATTGACGACATCCTCATATACTCGCGAAGCGAACAAGAACACGCGCAACATCTCAAAACCATTCTAGAATTACTTAGACACGAGGAGCTTTACGCCAAATTCTCCAAGTGTGAGTTCTGGATACAAACCGTTCAATTCCTTGGACACGTTATCGATAGTCAGGGAATTCATGTAGATCCTTCGAAAATCGAGGCTATCAAAAATTGGCAATCGCGGACAACTCCAACAGAAGTACGGCAGTTTTTAGGACTGGCCGGCTACTATCGATGATTCATCAAGAACTTCTCAAAAATAGCGTTGCCACTCACGACACTGACTCAGAAAGACAAAAAGTTCGACTGGACTGAAAAACAAGAGTCAGCATTCCTACTTCTGAAACAAAAGCTTTGCAATGCTCCAATCTTATCATTACCCGAAGGCACCGATGACTTCGTGGTATACTGTGATGCTTCTCATCAAGGTCTCGGTTGCGTGTTGATGCAACGGGACAAGGTCATAGCTTACGCCTCACGACAACTCAAAGTTCACGAAAAGAACTACACCACCCATGATCTCGAACTAAGAGCTGTTGTTTTTGCTCTCAAAATCTGGAGACATTACCTCTACGGCACTAGGTGCACAATTTTTACCGATCATAAAAGTCTCCAGCACATATTATATTCGATCAGAAGGATCTCAACATGAGGCAACGTCGATGGGTCGAGTTGCTTACCGATTACGACTGCGAAATCAAATATCATCCGGGCAAAGCAAATGTTGTTGCCGATGCCCTCAGTCGAAAAGAACGAACGAAACCACTTCGAGTCCGGGCCCTCAGTATGACCATTCACAACGATCTAAACATTCAGATCCTCACTGCTCAACTCGAAGCCCTGAAAATCGAAAACATCAAAAACGAAGCCTTGCGGGGCATGGATAAACAATTCGAAGTCAAACCTAACGGAGTTAGGTATTTCTCAAACCGAATCTGGTTGCCTAGTTTCGGGAACCTGCGAGACTTGGTGATGGATGAAGCTCATAAGTCTAAATATTCTATCCATCCGGGATCTGACAAAATGTATCACGGTATCAAGGATTTCTATTGGTGGCCGAACATGAAAGCCGAAATCGCCACCTACGTTAGCAAGTGCCTTACTTGCTCAAAAGTCAAAGCTGAATATCAAAAGCCTTCTGGCTTACTTCAACAGCCCGACATTCCTGAATGAAAATGGGAACAGATCACCATGGATTTTCATAACCAAACTACCCAAGTCATCGAGCGGTTGCGATACCATTTGGGTGATCGTCGATCGTCTCACAAAATCTGCTCACTTCCTGGCAATCAAAGAAACTGATAAAATGGAACGTCTCACACGAATATACATCAAGGAAATCATTTCTCGACACGGCGTTCCAATCTCGATTATCTCCGATAGGGATAGTCGCTTCACATCTCACTT
Source organism: Helichrysum umbraculigerum (assembly GCA_949592205.1). Lineage (NCBI taxonomy): Eukaryota > Viridiplantae > Streptophyta > Magnoliopsida > Asterales > Asteraceae > Helichrysum > Helichrysum umbraculigerum. Next base: position 91,954,702 of record CATIUR010000002.1, on the reverse strand, counting down.
TTGGCAATCACTTCAAAAATCATTGGGTACCCGTCTCGATATGAGTACAGCATACCACCCTCAAACCGACGGCCAAAGTGAACGAACAATTCAAACACTGGAAGACATGCTACGGGCCTGCGTAGTTGACTTCGGTGTAAACTGGGAACGACACCTACCATTGTACGAGTTCTCGTACAACAACAGTTATCACACCAGCATCAAGGCTGCACCTTTCGAGGCACTGTACGGTCGTAAGTGCCGATCACCTATCTGTTGGACCGAAGTTGGGGATAGCCAACTCACGGGTCGGGAAATCATTCACGAAACAACCGAGAAAATCTTCGTGATTCAAAACAAACTCAAAGCTGCGCGTGATCGTCAGAAAGGTTACGCTGATGTGAGACGCAAACCACTCGAGTTCCAGGTCGGGGATCGAGTACTACTCAAAGTTTCACCTTGGAAAGGTGTGATTCGTTTCGGCAAACGCGGTAAACTAAACCCAAGATACATTGGACCTTTTGAGATCCTCGAGAGGATAGGTCCGGTTGCATACCGATTGCAGCTGCCGGCTGAGCTCAGCAGCGTGCATCCCACTTTTCACATTTCAAACTTAAAGAAGTGTTTGTCTGATGAGACACTTATCATTCCACTCGATGAAATTCGAGTTGACGACAAGCTTCACATTGTTGAAGAACTGTCACACCCCGCTAAAGCGGAAACACGAGGTGTAACAGTACCGGGTAACAAATGCACAAGATATAGAAGTAATACCATACATAATTTAGCAAAAGTATTACAAGTTACCACAAGTTCAAAACATAATTCCAAAGGTGATTACAACAAGTTCATAAAAGTTTCCAAAAGTTAGTCATAATCCAAATTAAAGCAAACGCATGCGAGAATGCATCCACACAAAAGTACTCCTAGAATGCGTCTTACTGTCGATCTCCTGAAAAGCATGATAAAACAAATGGTCAACTATGGTCATAGTTGGTGAGTTCACAGGTTTAATGTTAAAGATAAATGAATCAAAAGCTTTGTTCATCAAGTATATAAATATAAATGGTTGGTTGTAATCATTGCGAATAGGAAAGTAGTATATACGAACATTAATGCAATGAGGCCACTACTAAACCGATTAGACCGACACATGCCCCAAGCTCCATGTTCTATCGGTAACATGAGTAAAAGTAATACTATGCACCCACGTTACAGTGTGAGTGAGGGATGGTCTACCCTAAATAGCGCTATCCATAAATATTAACGGCTCGTCTGGCTCTCGGACGAGTTAATAAGTAGTGTAAAGGTATTTCCGGGGACTTTAGCACGATAGTACTCAAGCATAACAATAGTATACACAACAATTCGCATAAGTAGCATGGCAAAGATTTAACAAGTTCATGAATGTACAACCAATTTAGTAAAAATTTAGAATCATGCTTTTCACCCCAAAATATTAAACAAGTGAAAAAGGGGCTGTGAGAACTCACAATTGAGCGTAAGCGTAAACTGATGGATGTAACGCGCGTGTTTGCCGGGTATGACTCCTATCCAAGTCCTATGAAAATGAGGTTTCAAATTAGATTCTTGACGAGTTTGGTTTGATAGGATTGCTTAGCTAAATAATTAGATTACAAGGTGCCAAAATGGTTTGTTTGTTTTGAAGTTTGTTAATTTTCAATAATCATGTTTGAGTATAATAATTAATTCACAAGTTACAACATCTAAAATTTGTCAAGCATACCATACTAGTCATATTGAGCTTGTTAGTTGTATACTTTACAATGCGTCGGGTGTTGTCGAGTTGTGCAATTACAATATTTAGTTTCGAATAGTTTGGTCAATGTTCCAAGTGTCGAGTCCTATTTTTGTTGACTCGGTCAAACCTCTTCGGTTGACCCAAAATCTTTACCCAACCCTTAAAAATGTTCATATGTCAAAAGAATGATTCCTTTCACTTTTAGTATGCTTACAAGTGTTGGTTTATTCTATATGCTCAAAACAGTCCACTTTTCTGTTTTTCCAGAAAATATATCAATTTGGTGGTTTGATTTCAAAAGTTTAGAGTCCGAATTAGAATTTGAGAAAAATCATAGATGATACCCAAGGTCTTAAATAGTTCCTGTAATTTTTCTAGGATTGTTAGAAAAGTCTTAGTATTTTTAGGAAAATACGTTATCCTATGAGGTCCAGAAATTGACCAATCTGGACACATGCAAGAAGCATTGATTATTGAGAAAAATGCATGCATTTCTAGAAAAACTCATCCAAATGACTTTTGTTCCAGACAAAAATTTTAAACTTTTGGTGGTGGTTTCAAGTCTTTTGGATTTGTATAACTCAAGATATCACAAAAATACTAAGGGTGGCTTTTCTGACTTTTTAGACAGATTATACCCATGTTAAAACAAAAATTATTAAAAATAGTAAACGAACTCAAAATGACATGAGGCCAGTGGGGTTTGAAAGCTGACATCTTGAACTTGATTTTTGGCTCATAAAACGTCCATTTTGGTTATGTTGAGAGGGAGAAACACCTTGGTGAATCTCGTACTCAAATCTGGACAGAAACCAAACAAGCCCCAAAATGATGTTTTGTTCAAAATGAAAAACATTAAACATAAAATAGAAGTGGTTCTTGATTATTTTGACCTTTAAATCCATTTTCTAACACATGCATGGTGTTGGATTACATCTAAGATGTGTTAGAGATGATTTTTAGCATAAAAAGAAAGATATACACAAAGATGAACAAGATCTAACAAGATTATAAGCAATTACACGATTTTTCACTTGATTTTCGGTTTGATCATGGGTTACTCTTTCTTTTAACACATATGGATGTGAAAAGAGATAACCTACAAACATCAAGGTTTGCATGAGGATTTTAGCCATGGAAAGGCATAAAATCCGAATTTTTATGAAGAAGATTACAAGAAAATGAAAGATAAAAAGTGTAGATGATATATATTTACCTTTGATGTTTTTATTTGGTGATGAACACCATCTAAAATATGGATTTCTCTTATGAATGTGGCTGGAAATTAGAGAGAAGATTGAGAGGTTTGTGTGTGTTCTTTGAGAGAGAAGAGAGAAAGGTGAATGTATGTGTTTTGGAAAATGAAATAATAATGAGGAGTGTAGGGAAATGAAGTGATTTTGAATGGGGAAAGGGCAGATTTTTGGAGCTTATTATTGTTATTATTATTATTTTTATTATTTTTATTTTTTTGTGAAATAATATGTATAAAAGTTTAGTTTATGATTAAGGATTAATTTGGTATAAGTATTTGTATAATTATTGGTTTATTTGGAGATAATTTAGTGACTAATATTTGAGTTCTAAAAGTTAGAAATATTTAGGTTCTTGAAGTAGATTATTACATGATTAATTTGTCTAATTTGATGTTCACGAATATTTATCCGATTAAGTTTACGTTGTCGAGTTACGGGAATTTCAGTTTTGCGAACCGTTAAGGGTTTTATTAAAGCATCAAGGGATGAACTTTTCTTTGATTAATTTGGCACTTAGTAACCTATTATAACATCTCTAAAAGAACTTATGGTTCACTAAGCAATCTCTAAGTCGTTCTATGGCTTAATAAGCTTGCGAAGTCGTAACCTAGGAATTTCACTCGGATTTAAGGAATGCGGTAAATGTAATTTATGATTCTAGTGTGATAATGACCTGAGGTTTGACGGTTGTCACAATATCCCACCGTTGAAATGAATTTCGTCCCGAAATTCAACTCGTCCCATTGTGCTACGAAGCACTCGAGAATAGATGCGGATACTTGCGTCGGAATTGATCCTCGCGCTCCCAAGTGAATTCAGGACCCCGTCGCGAATTCCACCGGACTTTAACTATGGGAATTCGGCTTCGCTTCAATCTCTTGACTTCGCGGTCTATGATTTCGAGTGGTTCTTCTATGAAGTGGAGTTTATCGTCAATTCGAACTTCCTCAAGAGGGACAACGAGTGTTTCATCAGATAAGCATTTCTTTAGGTTAGAAACATGGAATGTGTCGTGGATGCCACTGAGCTCTTGCGGCAGTTTGAGTCGGTAAGCTACCGGACCAATCCTTTGCAGTACCTCGAAAGGTCCAATATATCTCGGGCTTAGTTTTCCTCGCTTTCCAAAGCGGATAACGCCTTTCCACGGTGACACCTTTAGGAGTACTTTATCACCGATTTGAAATTCTAGAGGTTTCCTACGGTTATCTGCGTAGCTTTTCTGACGACTTCTGACTGTCTTCAGTCTTTCCCTGATAGCCGTGATCTTGTCAGTTGTTTCTTGTATGATGTCGAGTCTCGTCAACTGTCTGTCACCTGCCTCCAACCAACAAAGCGGTGAACGACATTTACGCCCATACAAGGCTTCAAATGGAGCACACTCAATGCTAGTGTGATAACTGTTGTTATAGGAAAACTCCACTAAAGGTAAGTGAGTATCCCAGCTTCCTCCGAAGTCAATCACGCAGGCTCGTAACATGTCTTCCAAAGTTTGTATGGTTCGCTCACTTTGCCCGTCAGTTTGGGGGTGATAGGCAGTACTTAAGTTCAGTTGAGTACCTAGGGTTTTCTGGAGTAATTGCCAAAAGCGCGACGTGAATCGACTATCCCTATCAGAAATTATGGAAAGAGGTATTCCGTGACGTGCAACAATTTCATTAATATAGACCTGTGCGAGCTTTTCCATCTTGTAGTCTTCTCGGATCGGAAGAAAATGTGCGGATTTCGTCAACCGATCCACTATAACCCAAATCGAGTCATGTCCCCTTGCCGTCCTGGGCAACTTGGTTATAAAATCCATTGATATTTGCTCCCACTTCCATTGGGGAATTTCCGGCTGTTGTAACAAACCGGATGGTTTCTGGTACTCTGCTTTGACCTTAGAACATGTTAAACATTTCCCAACATACAGGGCAATATCTTTCTTCATCCCCGGCCACCAATAGTATTCCATTAAATCCCTGTACATCTTATCAGCTCCTGGGTGGATTGAATACCTGGATCTATGGGCTTCATCCATGATGACATCCCTTAGATTGTCGGTTCTCGGAATCCATGCCCTCTCCTTGAAGTAACGAACTCCATCAGTCTTAATTTCAAATTTCTGGTCTAGGTTGTGTAGAGTCTCGTTCTTTATATTTGCAGGTCTCATTGCTTCTCTTTGAGCGTCAAGGATTCGAGTTTTTAAACTCGTTTGAACCATCATTCCCAATGCTCGTACTCGTGAGGGTCTTAACCTTTCCTTCCTACTTAAAGCATCTGCTACCACATTCGCTTTGCCTGTATGATACTTGATCTCACAATCGTAGTCACTAAGCAATTCTACCCATCTCCTTTGCCTCATGTTGAGCATTTTCTGGTCAAAGATATGTTGAAGACTCTTATGGTCAGTAAACATAGTGCACTTTGTACCATACAGATAGTGTCTCCAGATCTTAAGGGCAAAGACTACAGCTCCTAGCTCCAAGTCGTGTGTTGTATAGTTCTTCTCATGCTCCTTGAGCTGCCTCGATGCATAAGCGATGACCTTATTCTTTTGCATCAGCACACATCCCAATCCCTGGTGTGACGCATCACAGTATACGACAAAATCCTCAGTTCCCTCGGGTAACGCCAAGATTGGTGCATCGCATAGCCTATGCTTCAGTGTTTGGAATGCTTCCTCCTGCATTTTCCCCCAAACAAACTCCTTCGCCTTTTGGGTCAATTCTGTTAAAGGCTTAGCGATTTTTGAAAAGTTCTCAATGAATCTCCGGTAGTAACCAGCCAATCCCAGAAATTGACGAATTTCTGTAGGGGTTCTCGGAGCCTCCCACTTTTTAATTGCTTCAATCTTAGCTGGGTCCACTTGGATTCCTTTTTCGTTGACTACGTGACCAAGGAAGTGTACCTCTCGGAGCCAAAATTCGCACTTTGAGAACTTAACATACAATTTTTGGTCCTTGAGTAGTTCTAGTATCAACTTCAAATGATGTTCGTGATCTTCCTTATTCCGTGAGTAAATCAATATGTCGTCGATGAACACTATCACGAACTTATCTAGGTATGGTCTGCATACCCTATTCATCAAATCCATGAAAACTGCAGGTGCGTTTGTTAGTCCGAAGGGCATTACCAAGAACTCGTAGTGTCCATATCGAGTTCTAAAGGCTGTCTTAGGAACGTCTTCCTCGCGCACACCCACTTGATGGTATCCAGATCGTAGATCAATTTTCGAAAAGTAGGATGCGCCTTGTAGCTGATCAAATAGATCATCTATTCGGGGAAGAGGGTAACGATTCTTAATAGTCAACTTGTTTAGTTCTCTATAATCAATACACATCCGGAATGACCCATCTTTCTTTTTGACGAAGAGAACGGGAGCTCCCCAGGGCGATGAGCTTGGCCGAATCAAACCTTTGCTCAGAAGTTCTTGTAATTGTTCTGATAGCTCCTGCATCTCAGCCGGTGCCAAGCGATATGGTGCTTTAGCTACAGGTGCTGCCCCGGGAACTAGATCAATTCGAAATTCGACTTGCCTTGGCGGGGGAAGTCCAGGTAAATCTTCCGGGAAAACTTCGGGGTGATCTCTAACTACAGGTATATCTTGGATACGCTTCTCCTTCGGTTTCTTTTCCACCACGTGAGCCAGAAATGCACGGCACTCTTTCTCCAGATACTTATGCATCTTTATAGTCGACACAATTTTGAGCTCTCGATCGGGTTTATCTCCTTGCACAGCAAGAGTTTCTCCGTCTTTGAGAGGTATTCGGATAACTTTTTCAGAACAGACAATCTCCGCTCGGACCTTGGTGAGCCAGTCCATACCCACCACTACATCGAAACTTTTCAGTTCGATTGGAATTAGGTCGATATTAAATGACTTATCAGCTAGGTTCAAGGTACAACCTAGAATTATGTCCCTAGCCTGAAATTCATGACCATTAGCATACTCAATAATATAGATCTCCTTTAGTTTGTCTGGCTTTAAATTAATCAGTGGCCTAAACTCTAGTGAGACAAAACTTCTTTCTGCTCCAGAGTCAAACAGTACAGACGCGTAGTGATTGTTTAAGAGGAATGTACCTGTCACAGCGTTCGGATCCTGCCTTGCTTCCTCAGTTCCAATGACAAACGCCCGTCCTCGTGCTGGGCCCCTTTGATTTCCAGCATTGTTATTAGGGGCTCTATTCAGCCTAGGGCAAGTGTTCTTGAGATGGTCCAGGCTTCCACACTCGAAGCATGCTGCTTTTTGCCCATTGTTCCCATTACCACTCTTGCAGTACTTGGAATAGTGGCCCGTCCGTTTACACTTGTCGCACACCGGACAATTTCCAGAATGGTGATAGTTGCACTTGTTACACTTTGGATGCGGCCCGGTGTATTGCTTCTGTCCTTGGGCAACCACACTAAAATTTTTCGCCACCATCTGTTTCTTATCTGGGTTACCACCACCCCTGTTCCTTGGTTGGTTCTCCTGCTTCCTCTTTCCATTATCTTTCCCTTTCGATGATCCACCTGATCTAATCACATCATTTGTCAGGCGGTTAGCCAAGACTACAGCCGCCTGAATGGTTGATGGGTTTGCCGAGGTAACCATCCCTCGTATTTCTGGAGCTAAACCCCATATGTACCTGTCCACTCTTTTCTCCTCTGGGGTAACCATGTGGGGTACTAGCCTTGCAAGCTCATGAAATCGGGCAGTGTACTTATCGATGTCAGTTCCAGTCATGGCGTGATTCCAGAATTCAGATTCCAATTTCTGAAGTGCATCTTTTGGACAGTACTCTTCGATCAACATCCTCTTCAATTCCTCCCATGAAAGGTTATACGCAGCTTCGCGACCTCTGGTTTGAATTTGGTTATTCCACCAAGTCAATGCTCTTCCCTGAAACATGCATGACGCATATTCAACTTGGCTTTCAGGTGAGCATTTGCTGATGTGGAGCACTGACTCCATGCTTTCAATCCAGGATAACAGCCCAACAGCACCTTCTGTCCCGAAGAACTCCTTGGGACGGCATGACATGAAGGTTTTGTAGCTGCATCCTTGATTGTTGTTAGTAGGTTGTCCTCCCGGGTTCCCTTGAGCTGCATTGATACCCGCGGTGATTTGAGCAACGAGGTTAGGTAGTGCCGCGTTAAGTTCTTGTGCTACTCGTTCAGCTACGTTGTCTGTGTTTCTCCTCGGAGGCATGATTCTAAGTCAGGTAAAAGCTATTGGTTAGTGCTTATATTGTATATTTGTATCATTAAAACTTTAATATTTTAGTAATCAATTGAAACTAAGCTGCAGTAAAAGTTTTACATTCAAGTAAGTGTGTAAGTAATTGCCATAGTCATATAAAATAAACAAGGTAAGGTTTTTCCATTAATAAACCAGGATTTGAAAATTTGGATCAACCATTACATTACAATTTTTTTCATAATTAACTGAAACAAAAGACATTCACTAGAATTGGAAAGTTGACACATACAACAAGCACTACATCCTAAACCAAACTACCCACATAAGCATTGCAGCTAAAAGAAACGTGAGTCCTGCCAACACTCTGCACCAAAATATCGCTGTACTTGCTGTGTCCCTGGCATCATTTGCACGATAAATTAACCGGTCTGTTAGGTCTGCTATGTTACCCAACATCTGTCCATGTTGGGCAAGGCCAGTCCTATGAGCATGAAGTTCATGACTTATTTCATCTACCCTGCGTGCTATCCAATAAGTCATGTTGGGATCTCGTGAAATTGGGATCCCAGAAACAGTCTCAGGAGGTACAGTTCCTGAAGGTCCAGTCCCTGGAGGGAAGTCTCGTACTGCAAATCTGACAGGTGGGGTAACGCTCATACGAGCCGTGGCCCTCAAGCGCACACCATTCTGAGGTGGCTGAGGTGAGATGGGTGTCGGAGTCACCCTCGTATTCTCTCGGGTGACCTCTCGGCTACTAACTTCGTTTTCTGACTCATGGTCCTCATAGGGGGCTTCCTCTGGCTCAGAATCCTGATAGGGGGCCTCCTCTGGCTCGGAACTCAATGTGTTGTCGCGAGGGCGACCAGTGTAGTAGCCAGAATCGTCAGCCGATCCAAGAGCGTGAAGTGAGGAGTGTGACATGGTAAGTCTGTATAAAAAGGAGAACTTAGTTCCTAAAGATATACTTAGTTACTAATAGTGCTACTATGGGTGCCTACGATATGCAATGCACACACACAACGTTTGCTTTCCAAAGGTTTAAACAGGGAAGAAAAATCAACATAATCGTAGTATACCTATTCCGTGTCTCGCATAATCTTACCTAAATTAAACATAGGTGATCAGGCTATGCCTAATTGAGGTCCAATAATGCAACACATGGTTTAGTTATACTAGTACTATGCTCGGTTTAGTTTAATTGGTAATACCTTTGGAGTTTTAAGAAAAGATTTTAAAGAAAAGTGTTGGTTATAGTTGGGGTTTTTGTTTGGAAAAACCGGCATTCTCTATAACCTTAGGCTCTGATACCAAACCTGTCACACCCCGCTAAAGCGGAAACACGAGGTGTAACAGTACCGGGTAACAAATGCACAAGATATAGAAGTAATACCATACATAATTTAGCAAAAGTATTACAAGTTACCACAAGTTCAAAACATAATTCCAAAGGTGATTACAACAAGTTCATAAAAGTTTCCAAAAGTTAGTCATAATCCAAATTAAAGCAAACGCATGCGAGAATGCATCCACACAAAAGTACTCCTAGAATGCGTCTTAGTGTCGATCTCCTGAAAAGCATGATAAAACAAATGGTCAACTATGGTCATAGTTGGTGAGTTCACAGGTTTAATGTTAAAGATAAATGAATCAAAAGCTTTGTTCATCAAGTATATAAATATAAATGGTTGGTTGTAATCATTGCGAATAGGAAAGTAGTATATACGAACGTTAATGCAATGAGGCCACTACTAAACCGATTAGACCGACACATGCCCCAAGCTCCATGTTCTATCGGTAACATGAGTAAAAGTAATACTATGCACCCACGTTACAGTGTGAGTGAGGGATGGTCTACCCTAAATAGCGCTATCCATAAATATTAACGGCTCGTCTGGCTCTCGGACGAGTTAATAAGTAGTGTAAAGGTATTTCCGGGGACTTTAGCACGATAGTACTCAAGCATAACAATAGTATACACACCAATTCGCATAAGTAGCATGGCAAAGATTTAACAAGTTCATGAATGTACAACCAATTTAGTAAAAATTTAGAATCATGCTTTTCACCCCAAAATATTAAACAAGTGAAAAAGGGGCTGTGAGAACTCACAATTGAGCGTAAGCGTAAACTGATGGATGTAACGCGCGTGTTTGCCGGGTATGACTCCTATCCAAGTCCTATGAAAATGAGGTTTCAAATTAGATTCTTGACGAGTTTGGTTTGATAGGATTGCTTAGCTAAATAATTAGATTACAAGGTGCCAAAATGGTTTGTTTGTTTTGAAGTTTGTTAATTTTCAATAATCATGTTTGAGTATAATAATTAATTCACAAGTTACAACATCTAAAATTTGTCAAGCATACCATACTAGTCATATTGAGCTTGTTAGTTGTATACTTTACAATGCGTCGGGTGTTGTCGAGTTGTGCAATTACAATATTTAGTTTCGAATAGTTTGGTCAATGTTCCAAGTGTCGAGTCCTATTTTTGTTGACTCGGTCAAACCTCTTCGGTTGACCCAAAATCTTTACCCAACCCTTAAAAATGTTCATATGTCAAAAGAATGATTCCTTTCACTTTTAGTATGCTTACAAGTGTTGGTTTATTCTATATGCTCAAAACAGTCCACTTTTCTGTTTTTCCAGAAAATATATCAATTTGGTGGTTCGATTTCAAAAGTTTAGAGTCCGAATTAGAATTTGAGAAAAATCATAGATGATACCCAAGGTCTTAAATAGTTCCTGTAATTTTTCTAGGATTGTTAGAAAAGTCTTAGTATTTTTAGGAAAATACGTTATCCTATGAGGTCCAGAAATTGACCAATCTGGACACATGCAAGAAGCATTGATTATTGAGAAAAATGCATGCATTTCTAGAAAAACTCATCCAAATGACTTTTGTTCCAGACAAAAATTTTAAACTTTTGGTGGTGGTTTCAAGTCTTTTGGATTTGTATAACTCAAGATATCACAAAAATACTAAGGGTGGCTTTTCTGACTTTTTAGACAGATTATACCCATGTTAAAACAAAAATTATTAAAAATAGTAAACGAACTCAAAATGACATGAGGCCAGTGGGGTTTGAAAGCTGACATCTTGAACTTGATTTTTGGCTCATAAAACGTCCATTTTGGTTATGTTGAGAGGGAGAAACACCTTGGTGAATCTCGTACTCAAATCTGGACAGAAACCAAACAAGCCCCAAAATGATGTTTTGTTCAAAATGAAAAACATTAAACATAAAATAGAAGTGGTTCTTGATTATTTTGACCTTTAAATCCATTTTCTAACACATGCATGGTGTTGGATTACATCTAAGATGTGTTAGAGATGATTTTTAGCATAAAAAGAAAGATATACACAAAGATGAACAAGATCTAACAAGATTATAAGCAATTACACGATTTTTCACTTGATTTTCGGTTTGATCATGGGTTACTCTTTCTTTTAACACATATGGATGTGAAAAGAGATAACCTACAAACATCAAGGTTTGCATGAGGATTTTAGCCATGGAAAGGCATAAAATCCGAATTTTTATGAAGAAGATTACAAGAAAATGAAAGATAAAAAGTGTAGATGATATATATTTACCTTTGATGTTTTTATTTGGTGATGAACACCATCTAAAATATGGATTTCTCTTATGAATGTGGCTGGAAATTAGAGAGAAGATTGAGAGGTTTGTGTGTGTTCTTTGAGAGAGAAGAGAGAAAGGTGAATGTATGTGTTTTGGAAAATGAAATAATAATGAGGAGTGTAGGGAAATGAAGTGATTTTGAATGGGGAAAGGGCAGATTTTTGGAGCTTATTATTGTTATTATTATTATTTTTATTATTTTTATTTTTTTGTGAAATAATATGTATAAAAGTTTAGTTTATGATTAAGGATTAATTTGGTATAAGTATTTGTATAATTATTGGTTTATTTGGAGATAATTTAGTGACTAATATTTGAGTTCTAAAAGTTAGAAATATTTAGGTTCTTGAAGTAGATTATTACATGATTAATTTGTCTAATTTGATGTTCACGAATATTTATCCGATTAAGTTTACGTTGTCGAGTTACGGGAATTTCAGTTTTGCGAACCGTTAAGGGTTTTATTAAAGCATCAAGGGATGAACTTTTCTTTGATTAATTTGGCACTTAGTAACCTATTATAACATCTCTAAAAGAACTTATGGTTCACTAAGCAATCTCTAAGTCGTTCTATGGCTTAATAAGCTTGCGAAGTCGTAACCTAGGAATTTCACTCGGATTTAAGGAATGCGGTAAATGTAATTTATGATTCTAGTGTGATAATGACCTGAGGTTTGACGGTTGTCACAAGAACCAGCCGAAATCATAGACCGTGAGGTCAAACAACTCAAACAAAGTCGTATTCCAATCGTCAAGGTTAGGTGGAATTCGCGGCGTGGTCCGGAATTCACCTGGGAACGGGAAGATCAAATGAGACTCAGGTACCCTTAGTTGTTCACTGATGCTACTTCAAACACGACTTCGACTTAAATTTCGGGACGAAATTCTTCTAACAGGGGGAGAATGTGACACCCGTCAAATTAGGACTAGTAATTAGTGCCTAACCAAGTTTAATACATGTAATTAGTCCTGTGTTAGGCTAATTAATGTATCAAGTAATATATATATTGTTGTTGAATATATATACAATTATGCGGTTTGATTAAATCATACAAGTTTAAATCGAATGTAATTCGACACAATTAATACGGACGTATTTAATTTAATAATATAACATTATTTAATGACGCTATTATGCTCCAAATATTATTTTGATAATATTTCAATTCAGTTTCGTATCGTACAAACCAGGTCCACACGAGTAAAATATTAAACGCACAAACAAAACGGAACAAGTTAACATTAAAAATTATAACACAACTATTAAGTAATTGGCAAAACACTTCAACAAAATATTGGGTAAATATTCATATTTCAAAAATTGTAATTAAACGTACACAAAAACTTATTTAAACGTCTAAACGATCGGGAAAACGAACACCACACGGAGCGCAAACTTGGAATCGAAGGTGGAGACCCACACTTCGGTGGGCCCCCACCGAAAATCTGCCCAAAAGGTGGGGATCCCACTCCCACCTCTCACTTCCATCACCATCACCTCTTTTCTTCTTCCTTTTTCTCTCAAACCTTCACCATCTCCACTATCACCTAAATCCATTAAAAAGCACCACTAAACGACCTCAAAATCATCAAACCCTTTGGAGAAAAATGTTCACCGCATCGCGATCTACAACCTCATCTTTTCGGATTTTTGATTCGTCACTTTGTAAGTTTTCCGACAAAAGTCGAAACCTCTCGTTTTCACTCATTTTTACATATTTATTGTTTATATACGTTCAAAATGTCCAAATATGGGTTGGGTAAAAGATTCGGACCGAATGGTCGCCGGAAAACTCGTTTTCGACACAAATTCCGGTCATCAGACCGCAACGTCGCTTTTGGCCCAGACTTTGTGCGACGTCAGCTGCGACGTCACAAAACACATCACGACGTCACACATGGCGACATCAGCCACTACGTCACCCTAATTGACCGACGTCGCACTTAGCGACGCAATCCCTTACGTCGCAGAAATCAACAACGTCGCATATAGCGACGCCACGCACAACGTCGCCTTAAATTGCGAAAGTCGCACATAGCGACGCCATACTCAACGTCGCAGTCAGGACCTGCGACGTCGCACCCAACGTCGCACAAACCAGAAAACACAGATTTTCACTAAGTGTCGAGACCCTAAATTTTATCACTTGATTTCACCCAATTTCAAGTCCAGAGGCGTTTTTCACCAAAGCAGGGGCTCTGCCCCTTGGACCCCGCCAGGGGCTGCCGCCCCTTGGACCCCGCTACCAGGGGTGCTGCCCCCGGACCCCCGTCACTTAGAGTTTGTAACGGCTTCTAAAACACAAACAAAACACATTTTTCAAGTAAAACACCACGAAATTAAAATAATAATAGTTGAGATTATTATTACAAATCCGTCACCAACGGGTCGTACATATTTTCAAACATTCGAATCAATCAACCAAATCGTAGTAATTTGGACAAGTCAATCAACCAAATCGGGGTAATTTGGACAAACAACTGCAAGGGTAGTCCTTCGGGATCCCTAATCAATTAATAACCACCGCGTGTCATGGACACCCTCAGGTTACAAGTCTTCGGACATCAATACAAGTCAAGCCAAATCAAGTTTATTTGTTTAAACGCTTCAAGACTCAGGTGAGTCTCATGGCCCCTATTTTACTGCTTTTCAATCAGGGGTGTGATATTATTACTCGTTTTGTTTTACAAGTTGAACGCAAATACAAATCAAATCAAATACTACATGAGTTTCAAGTTAATCAATTTAAAGCCCTCCATAGCATAGTCTGGTAATACGTAGTAGCGTGAATGTTAGTATATGATATCATATAGGATTGACAATCCTCGTCCGGGTTAGCACGCACTAACTGGTCAAACGGACGTATTAGCATTTGGGAAGACGAGTGTAGATTAGGCACTCGTAGGAGGCACCTCAGTTGGGTTTCCTTAATTGGACCTGACACTCAAGTTAAGCTCAGACTATGTGCTCATGGCTGTATAACTTTTATTTTGCTTAATTGCATTTTAAATTCAATTATAAATCTTGTGGTTCATACAAATATGTGTTGACATACAAACCTGTGAGCTCACCAGCGTTTCGCTGACCCATTTTAGCATGTATCATAGGTACACAGCAGTAGGTTGGACTGCCCAAGCTGGGATCATTAGCTCGAGTCAGCATTCATACAATCAGAGATTTAGCTGCATTATTATATTTTGTATAGATTAATTATGTACTTAAATCTCTCAACTTCAAACCGAGCTAATGTTAAACAATATTTTGATGTAAACTTTTGGTTTTATCAATACAATGTAAAACGACGCATATAGTGGTCGTTCATTATATCTTATGTGCTTTGTATATTGATTAGTAACACTCAATTCGTGCTTCCGCAAATCATTAAATTTGGGGGTGTTACATTTACTTATTTGATTGATTTCAAACATTATTAAATCTTGTGGTTCATACATTATTATTACATCATTACACCCGTGAGCTCACCAGCTTTTAGCTGACCTTTTAGCATGTATTCTCAGGTACCCAGCAGCTGTAGGCTTGCACTCAGGATTTAGCTTAGCTCGAGTCAGCATGCAAACATCAGAGATTTTATTGCATTAATATATTTTGTATTAGTATTTATGCTAGGAAATCTCTCATATTCAGAATCCGAGCTAATGTATTTGGTACAACTGATGTAAACTTTTATCGTATTAATGTATTTTGTTAAGACGACGCATATAGAGTCGTTCATTTTATACCTTGTGTGCTTGATATTTGATTAGTCGCGCCCCGACCCGAATCGCTTCAGCAATCCGAATTTGGGGGTGCGACACAGGGCTTGAGCCACACTTTGTGCAATGAGTTGAGCGATCTCGGCATCGCTATATGTGTGTCTTTTTGGAGGCATAGTGCTGAATAACAAGGAAATGAGGCATGTCAGATGTTTGCACGAAATTATGATATATCACATATGCATATTTATAATGAGGTAATATGCAACAGTACGAAGCGGTAATCATAATTCATTAAATAATAAAGTCTGATTACAAGGCACGAGTTTCAAAAGATTACAGAATACGAGTTCGAGTGGTTACAAACATCAAAGTTTACAAAAGGTGTCGGGAATTGTTACATCCGGTCGAATTACAAGAGTTTACAAAGTTAACTAGTTGGTTTACATAGTAGTTACTACACTAATCTCGGGGTAGATTCAGTCGTGGCAGCAGAAAGGTTAGGTGGTCCACAGATTCAGTAAGTCTGGTGACCATTCTGAGAGCATCCTCAGTTTCCCGCAGGCGCGTCTCGCATTCTCGCAACCTCGATTGTAAGATGGAGATTTCGTTTCGGTTACCGATAACTTGGTTATGAACGATCTCCATGGTTTCAGCAGTGTCTTCCATTTGGTTGTGGGTACGGTTAACAATTACAGACAGATCTTCCTGATCTAAGTAGATTTGTGCAATGCGGCCCTGAGCCGTTGGCATCCAGTTTTTGCGAGTTTCTTGAAGTTCGATTTCCATGTCGTGTAGCCTGCTCTCATGACGATGTACTCGAGCAGCTAATACCGGAACAGAGAGGTGTGTTGGTTCTTGAGTTTATGGAGAGAGATCTATAGCTGAATATCTTTCAACATCGTCGGGGACCTTGTAGCGCCGTCAGAGTGCTGACTCAGCCGCGGTCGTTTTCCAAGGGGGGTTGGCACGGCGGTCCTGCAGGCAACGACGCAACAACGTGTGAACGTGTTAGGTTTTAAATTTATATGAGCTGGGGCTCAAACTATAAGTACTACCTACTTTTGGGGAGTAAGCAGTAAGTATAACTCGAGTGTCGTTCTTAAAATCGGAGCGAATGGAACCAAAAGGGACTTACCGTAAATGAGCTTTATGATAGGATGGGTTTATAAAAGTAGGTAGGTTTTGGTTGGTTATCTAAGCTAATACTAAATAAAACAAGTAAATTAAACAGAGAGTAGGCAACAGGTAGAGCGTGATTGCTGAAACTTCGATAATTAGGGTTTCTGGATGATATTCATTAGACCAATGATTGGAGACTACCTTGGGCAAAACATCAGGCGGACAGTCGGTGTAAACACTAGGACCCTACGTTTTAGTCTAAAAGCCTAAAAGCATATGTCACTGAATCCTAGGTTATCCTGATGTTGATCAGAAACAGGTTGTTCAAACCCTCCTTACTTGCCTTGTAAGACTAAGCGACCTCTACGGATGATATATCCTGGGTGTAGGCATAAGGTAACAAACTGCAATTTTCTATCTGACCTTTCTTAACACCTAAATCTATCTGAGTTTATCTAGGTACGTACTAATTGTATGATGTATACGTTGAGCTGTCGGTTATGTTGAGTTAAGCGGTTTAAGCATCTTGTATTACAGCCGAATACTTGCTTTCTTTTCAAAACTCATTTATTACTGGTTTAAGCATAATTAACTCCGTTATGAATTAGACCCTCCTTTGCTATCAGGCGTTCATCCCTAGGAATACTCACGGTGTACAGTGCATTTGGCATATCCACAGTGTTCCAGACTCAAGGTATACTCACGGTGTACAGTGCATTTGGCATATCCACAGTGTTCCAGACTCAAGGCATACTAACGGTGTACTGTACGTTAAAGTAGTTCCACAGCTGTATGTTAACCTTGGTGTACTAACGGTGTACGGTGCAGCGAGCATTTCCACAGCTGTATTTGAACCTTGGTGTACTAACGGTGTACGGTGCAGCAAGCATTTCCACAGCTTTATTGTTCCTAGACCCATATTCTAAAAGGGTGACTTCTAGGTATTCCACGATGAAATAAACCTACGGCAGTTCCTTAGCTTTTCCCGCGTATTTAAACTTTATACGAAGTACTGTGCCGTTTTACGGAATATTCATAGCTTAATACTGTAATATGAGATAACTATATCTACGTAGTATTAGGGTTGATCAGATCCTATCCTAAGGCAATAGTCACGTGAAAGACTGTGTGACACCCGGTCAAAAATGACCCAAATTACCGTCCTAATTTGAACTTTAATTACGAAGTATTAAATAATCCGAAACAATTATTTAATAATCACCCGGACACAAATTTGGTAGAACGCAGAAACCCAAATTAAAATTTGGTGAAAAACATTTTCAAACAAAGTATTATTATTGAGAATAATAATTACGTACTCCGAAAATTATTTAAATACATTTTAGATACAGAAAACTATCCGTGTATTTCGAGTTAAACTAAGATATATTTTTATATCTCATTGAAAGTATTTTTATAGAATGTTTCAATTAAAAACGTATACGAAATAATATTTAGAAAATTATTATTTTTAAATATTACACTATATAACGATCGGGTACGCGAACACGGGTCGAATAATACCACCAACCTTCAATAATTGAGGCCGGTTATATGTAACCCGACCTCAATAATACATGCACACTCACTCTGTCTCGTTTCACTCTCTCGGCTCTCTTCTATTTGGATTTTCGGATCATCAAACACAACAACAACAACAATCATCAGTATCATCATCATCTAGCTCATCAACATCATCATCACCATCTTCTTCTTCGTCTTGATCATCATCATCTCCATGGCTCCATTCTTAAATTTGTAAGAACACTTATTAATTCTCGTTAATTTCATTTTTTTAATACATTATATAACATGTAGTAACATTCTATATGTGCGGAAATTGGTTAAAACTAGGTTAGAAACCGTTTTGTTGATGATCTGCACGAACAGGGGCTGGATTCCCCAGGGATCCGGCGGATTCCCAAGGGATCCGGCGGATCAGGTGCTGGATTCCCAAGGGATCTGGCGGATTCCCAAGGGATCCGGCGGATCAAGCGGATTCCCAAGGGATCCGGCGGATTCCCAAGGGATCCGGCGGATCAAGCGGATTCCCAAGGGATCCGGCGGATTCCCAAGGGATCCGGCGGATCATGTGGATTCCTAAGGGATCCGGCGGATTCCCAAGGGATCCGGCGGATCCAAGCCAAACCAGAACACATTTTTTCACTAAGTATTGATCTTATACACTTACGGATAAATTGTAAACGGTACGATACAAGATTTTACAACTATTTTATACGAAACGAACATAATTATACTTTGGAAATATAATTTCAATCCGACACCAACGAACCGTACATTTTATAAAAACTTCAAACATAAATACGAATCGAATACTTTGGACCTAATCAACCAAACAAACAACTATACAAATGAATTACCACGCGACCACTTACAAATATACAACCTTGCGTGTTTAGGATACTAGGAGATTACACTTGGGGCACGCGCATACTTTAGGATTGCTTGCTCTACAGGTGAGTCTCATGGCCCCTTTTCACTGTTTTACTTTGGGGGAGATGCATTACTTGCTTTACTCGAACACATGTATTTGCACACTTGATTACAAACTGATTTACTGGTATATCGATTGCATGAGATTACTTAATCCAATGAAGTCCCTTTAATCATAGTCGTCAGTTATGGTCTTAAGCGCGAGTACTAGTAAATGGATCCATTAGGACTGACAATCCTCACCCAGGGTAGCACGCACTACCCCGAACATACAGGTATAAATGGGTGTTTCTTACTCGTTACATATGAATGTTCTGGATTAGCATTCACGAGGGCAAAATCACTGATTGTTAAGCTTCGACTATGGTGCTCATGGCAATATATACGGAAACTATTGCGACTGTGCAATATTTACTCAATGATTTTACAAGCTAATGTGTTCAAACTGTTACTTACTATAAACCTGTGAGATTCACCAACCTTTTGGTTGACCTGTTTTAGTAATGCATTCTCAGGTACACAGCAACAGTAGGGTTGATCTGTACGGATGGCCCAGCAGGATATGCTTTAGTAGCTCGAGTCGCATGCAATTACACATATGAAGATTTTACTTGCATTATCTTTTGTATAATGATTATGTACTTAAAATCTAACAAAACAAGTTGCGAATTCATTAATGATGTATTACTTTTGAAAACTTATGTATTAATGTAACAACTTCTACAACGTCTCATTTAGAGTCGTTTGCTTGTACTTTGGGTTTGATTATTGATTAGTCACGCCCCAAAACAGTCGCTTCCGCAAAGCATGAAATTGGGGGTGTGACAGATTGGTATCAGAGCCTAAGGTTATAGCGAACTAGGTTGCATTTAGTGGGCCTAGACTATGACCGTTAGGCAGTATTCCTAATTAGATATAACTGGTTCAGGGATTTCAGCATACGAATTTAATTTAACATAGCCTGATCAACTATGTACAATTAAATGAAGATGATGTAAGATCTGAAAGGGGTTATGTTGAACAGGAATGCACTAGTTGACTCTGACCACGAGAGAACCGTGACTTGTACTTGTTCTGTGATTGATACAACTAGGTGGATAATAAGTATATATAGGTTACACCTATATTATTAGGCTTATTAAGATCCTCCGATATTTGGTAACACACTTTCGAATAGGCCTGTGGTAAGTTGATCGAGTCAGGAAAAATAGTACCTGGATGTGCTCTGATAGAGAGGGTCATCTCTTCGAAATAGACTTACCCTAGGTAGAGATTAAGAACTTCGACACCTTACTCTGCACAAACTGGTCAACAGAGGACCATTCTTCACTCACCTATCAGTTTAAACGTTCGAATCCAGTATTTCTCTAAGTACAAATCTTTTCCTACCTCCTTATCACATTCCGCAAAACTACTGATATCTGTTCGGATGTAATATCCTTTTTTCCTTTTGAAAACCTTAATCCTAGTAATCATTTGAACTAGCAAGTTGGATGATTACAATCACTGTTATTCTACACTATTGATTGTCACTTGTGTTGTGATATATTACTGTTATATATGCAACTACGATGATCATATTCTTGTACGAAACTCTGACATGTCCCTTATCTTCATTGAAGGAACATGCCTCCACGACAAAAGTTCACTCAAGCTCAGGTCGATCGATTGGTTGCTGAAGCAGTACTTGCCGAGCGACAACGATCTGAAAGTGCTGAAACACCACCAAATGCCCCTGTAGTGAAACCCTGCACCTACAAAGACTTCCTTAACTGCAATCCTTTGAGCTTCAAAGGCACAGAAGGTGCCATTGGGTTGTTGCGATGGATGGAGAAGACAGAGGCAGTCTTTCGCATCTGTAGTTGCCCTGAGAACTGTAAGGTCAAGTTCTCCACCTACACTTTCATGGATGATGCTCTGACATGGTGGAACACTTATGCTGACTCCATAGGCCAAGACATTGCTCTGGAAACTCCTTGGGATGAACTGAAGAAAATGCTCAAGGACGAGTATTGTCCCAGGGATGAAATTCAACAGCTTGAGGCGGAATTCTGGAATCTCTCCACTCAAGGGAACGACATTACCAGCTACACCTCTCGATTCAATCAGTTGGCACACCTTTGCCCATCAATGGTCGATACAGAATCCAAGCGAATTGAGCGCTATATTTGGGGACTTCCTCCACAAATTCAGGGAATGGTTACTTCGTCAAACTCTCCCACATTTCATGGTACAGTGCGTATGGCACACAAGCTGATGGCACAAATGGTTCGTCAAGGAACCGCTGGCAACAAAACTACTGTGAACAGCTCGGGAGATAACAAGAGGAAAGCTGATGGAAGCTCTGGAAGTCAGAGCCAAGCTAACAAGAAACCTGCAACTGTTCAGGCCAACACCTCTGAAACTGATGACAAGAAAGAGTATAAGGGAAGAAAGCCCTATTGCTCTAAGTGCAAGCTTCATCATGATGGTCTATGTCCTTGCACCAAATGCAAGCGATTTGGACATCTGACCAAGGACTGTAAAGAAACCACCACTGGTACCGACACCTCTGCACCCAAAACCTGCTATGAGTGCAATGGTACTGGGCATTTCAAGAGAGACTGTCCAAAACTGAAGGACAAAAACAACAACGCTGCTAAGGGCAGGTTCTATGTACTTAATGCTGAAGGTAATCACCAGAACCCTAGACTTATTGACTTACTCAACACGGGTACGTTCACTCCTGGATAACCAAAACTGCATCTGTACTACTTACTTGAATAGGTTCTATCACTGCTTAGAACTTTATGTGTTTCCTTAGATTCTAAGTACAAATAGAATAAGGAAATTGGCGAACTATTTCAGAGAGACATTATGATACCAATGGAATTGGTGATGCATACAAGTATGATTAGGCTATTATGGGATATTGGTATATATACATACATAGGCCTAGACTACGTACTACTCACTAGGCTATTATATACTGGATGTATAGGAATAGGCCTTTACTTGATGATACCTTTGAGACCGTCTACACTACTACCACAAACAAACATACTTATTTCAACGTCCTTTGATAAGAAGATCGGGACTCTATTTTTAAACTGCTACTGTCTACAAAATTTTTATGTTTACAACGTACTCCGTCTTACTGTTAGGCGAACCCTAGGAAAATCATTTTTAACAATTTTCACATGCTTTTACCCCGAAACTTTTCATGAATTCTATTTTTTAATAGATTTTGGTAAACAAGATTTCAAAACCTTGTCGCTGACAAGAATTTCAACCAAACTGTTTATTGACTAAAGTTTTTATCAATCTTCAAAGTTTTCAATCGACTTTCACTATCGAAATTTTCTGACAAATGTACTTTTAACAAACATGTCGCAAAATTTCTTATGAAATGTTTTATAGAAATTTCAAGACTTCAAAACAGCTCAAACTTTCTTACTGTACACAACTTGATACAAAACTTCAAACCTTGAATGGTCAACAAAATTTCATAGTACACAATGACTTCCTTGCTGTTATAGGAACAAAACCTACCCGAATCTGAATAGGGATGCGATTATGGTAACTCGCTAGCAACCTATCTGCTTTCATACTACTTACTTGATAAACTTTACTTGCTACTTGATACTTGTTAGGTTTTCCCTAGATTCTAAGTACACTAAAGAGTTAGGGGAAAATAACAATTTAGATCTATAGTCTCTATATATGAAACTAGTTTTAGCACAAAGGTATAGGAATAACATATCCTACGATGTTGTACACCGGAAAACAAACCGGTTGACTTTTATATACTGGGTAACGTCCCGAGTAAAACAAATTTTTGGGTGACGACTCACATAAAACCGTATTTTAGGTAACATCCCACATAGACCTGAAATGTGCTAAACCACTTCGTTTCTGTATAAGATTGATAGAGTCTAAGGTGGACTACTAGTGCAAAAGTAGTTGTACTCTAGCAATTGGCTGAATGATTAACTTTGTCCTACCGACAAAACCCTCAAGGATTTACTGAATTACTTTAGGCTACTAGTACACATTGTAGCTACTCCCTAGTGATCGACTGGACTGATCATGTAGGCATAATAGTCAAAACATCTCGAAACTTCATTTCGAATTCCTTAGTAGCCGGAAGGGCTCAACAAGGGGAGATAGACAACTCTAGATAGGTGTTGTTAGACTTATGTAGATAACACGCGAACTACAACTTGAATACAACGATAAATACTACGAACAAATTTCGGGACGAAATTCTCCTAACAAGGGGAGAATGTGACACCCGGTCAAAAATGACCCAAATTACCGTCCTAATTTGAACTTTAATTACGAAGTATTAAATAATCCGAAACAATTATTTAATAATCACCCGGACACAAATTTGGTAGAACGCAGAAACCCAAATTAAAATTTGGTGAAAAACATTTTCAAACAAAGTATTATTATTGAGAATAATAATTACGTACTCCGAAAATTATTTAAATACATTTTAGATACAGAAAACTATCCGTGTATTTCGAGTTAAACTAAGATATATTTTTATATCTCATTGAAAGTATTTTTATAGAATGTTTCAATTAAAAACGTATACGAAATAATATTTAGAAAATTATCATTTTTAAATATTACACCATATAACGATCGGGTACGCGAACACGGGTCGAATAATACCACCAACCTTCAATAATTGAGGCCGGTTATATGTAACCCGACCTCAATAATACACGCACACTCACTCTGTCTCGTTTCACTCTCTCGGCTCTCTTCTCTTTGGATTTTCGGATCATCAAACACAACAACAACAACAATCATCAGTATCATCATCATCTAGCTCATCAACATCATCATCACCATCTTCTTCTTCGTCTTGATCATCATCATCTCCACGGCTCCATTCTTAAATTTGTAAGAACACTTATTAATTCTCGTTAATTTCATGTTTTTAATACATTATATAACATGTAGTAACATTCTATATGTGCGGAAATTGGTTAAAACTAGGTTAGAAACCGTTTTGTTGATGATCTGCACGAACAGGGGCTGGATTCCCCAGGGATCCGGCGGATTCCCAAGGGATCCGACGGATCAGGTGCTGGATTCCCAAGGGATCCGGCGGATTCCCAAGGGATCCGGCGGATCAAGCGGATTCCCAAGGGATCCGGCGGATCAAGCGGATTCCCAAGGGATCCGGCGGATTCCCAAGGGATCCGGCGGATCATGTGGATTCCTAAGGGATCCGGCGGATTCCCAAGGGATCCGGCGGATCCAAGCCAAACCAGAACACATTTTTTCACTAAGTATTGATCTTATACACTTACGGATAAATTGTAAACGGTACGATACAAGATTTTACAACTATTTTATACGAAACGAACATAATTATATTTTGGAAATATAATTTCAATCCGACACCAACGAACCGTACATTTTATAAAAACTTCAAACATAAATACGAATCGAATACTTTGGACCTAATCAACCAAACAAACAACTATACAAATGAATTACCACGCGACCACTTACAAATATACAACCTTGCGTGTTTAGGATACTAGGAGATTACACTTGGTGCACGCGCATACTTTAGGATTGCTTGCTCTACAGGTGAGTCTCATGGCCGCTTTTCACTGTTTTACTTTGGGGGAGATGCATTACTTGCTTTACTCGAACACATGTATTTGCACACTTGATTACAAACTGATTTACTGGTATATCGATTGCATGAGATTACTTAATCCAATGAAGTCCCTTTAATCATAGTCGTCAGTTATGGTCTTAAGCGCGAGTACTAGTAAATGGATCCATTAGGACTGACAATCCTCACCCAGGGTAGCACGCACTACCCCGAACATACAGGTATAAATGGGTGTTTCTTACTCGTTACATATGAATGTTCTGGATTAGCATTCATGAGGGCAAAATCACTGATTGTTAAGCTTCGACTATGGTGCTCATGGCAATATATACGGAAACTATTCCGACTGTGCAATATTTACTCAATGATTTTACAAGCTAATGTGTTCAAACTGTTACTTACTATAAACCTGTGAGATTCACCAACCTTTTGGTTGACCTGTTTTAGTAATGCATTCTCAGGTACACAGCAACAGTAGGGTTGATCTGTACGGATGGCCCAGCAGGATATGCTTTAGTAGCTCGAGTCGCATGCAATTACACATATGAAGATTTTACTTGCATTATCTTTTGTATAATGATTATGTACTTAAAATCTAACAAAACAAGTTGCGAACTCATTAATGATGTATTACTTTTGAAAACTTATGTATTAATGTAACAACTTCTACAACGTCTCATTTAGAGTCGTTTGCTTGTACTTTGGGTTTGATTATTGATTAGTCACGCCCCAAAACAGTCGCTTCCGCAAAGCATGAAATTGGGGGTGTGACAGACTGGAAAGGGTGGACACTGAATTAAGTCTATATTCATGTAAAACTCAACCAGATACACAACAAAACAATCACCAATCATAATACTGGGGACATTATTCCATAACGGATTGTGCCCACGACTTTCATAGCTTCCACGTTCCGTACTACACACATTCGTGATGATTTCGGCGCTATACAAATGAAAGCCGTATAACGTTACTTCCGTTATTTCATAATGTTTATCCCACTGAATTAAATATCATCCATAATCCTAATATCTACATTTCAACAATCACAGTATTAAACTACGTAAATAGCATGGCAATATTCGCAACACAAACAAAGAAATCATGCAAACAAAACATAATAACCGTAAGTAAAGGAATAAGTAATAACCAGTATTTAAGCAGCGTAACACTGAGTAGTACAAGCTAGAATCTTGAAAACTTCAATACAATAAAATTCCCAAGCTACAGCTATCTTCCCCACTCAAACCGTGCCTACATCTCTCTAGTTCTCTAGAGAGAGAAACTAGAGAGAGAAGCTAACCTAATCTAATTCTCCTCTAACTCCTAAGAGTAGTGCTAGAGAGAGAATGTGTGTGAGAGAGAAAGTGAGAGAATTCTATGAAGAATGGTGTGTGAAATGAGGTGAATGAGGTCTTCTATTTATAGGCAAGCCTTGGATCCAAGAGTACAAGTCCACAAGCACACGTACAAGCCAAAGAAGCAAGGAAGAGCCCGTGTGAGACCAAAGTAGGCCGTACACAGCCCTATACAGGCCGTACACGGCTATGTATAGGCCGTACACGGTCACAACAAGGCCGTACACGGCTTGGTGGTGGCCGTGTGCTAGGCCGTGTGATTTTTCCGACTTTTCTCGCATCTTCGGGAGGCCGTATCTTCTTCGTTTCGCGTCCGATTGACTTGATTCTTTCGCCTACGGCTTCGTAATTCCGTTACGCTTCTAATGATGCCAATTTGGTAGAAATTGGATATGTGGGGCCCGGGCGTGTTCAGAATACGTTTTGTAGCTTTCGGCTGCGCTGTAACTTGCATAACTTTCTCGTCCTTGATCCGTTCTGAGCAATCCTTATAAGACTATTTATGAGGTTCTGGTATGAAGTTTACAGTAGAATTAGGGTTGGGCTCAGAATAGTGCCTATTTAGGTCAGTTTTCTGCCCTTTTTGCTTGATTTTCAAAAGACCGACAAGTTTACACCTTTCTAACAAAAGTTAATGAATAATTATGATTTTAAGATGTATTTGTTAGAAAAGAGCTAAATATGGGGCAATTAATGCATGTAAAAACGTGACTTTTTGCGATACATCAAATATCCCACACTTAAGCTTTTGCTTGTCCTCAAGCAAACCTCATTTGGAAAATAGTTTTTTGAAAAATTATTTTGGATGCTTAGAGTATTTTTTGCAGAAAGTCACTCTCTTCAAAGTAGATAAATCTTTTCGGAAAGCAAGCATCAACAAAAATTTACTATACTTAAACATAAAATTGATCAACCCTTTTTGGCATGCTTTGCAACTCTCGAGACGTAGATGTACATGACTGGGCGATTCTCACAAGTGGGTCACTCAATTCACTCAAAGTGTATCGGGTTACCTATAATCTATAGAAACGAAATCGCTCATTGCCAGTCATGCAGTGCTTATCGTCATAGGCTTGGTCGAGAATCGAATCTCCACCACTCCTTTGAGAACAGTGCTAATTATCCCAAGGCATTTCAGTGGGTTGTGTGAGTAAGAGTAAGGTAGGTAAGGATAGGGGTAGTTTGGTCAATGGTTTTAGGGTTTTTGAACTTCAGACCCGGAGCTTTTCAAAGATCAAAGCAAGTTTCACTTGAGATAACTTCTAGAGTAGACTCATCTCCTAGATGAATAATCTCTTCTCTTGATGTTTCTTTTGAGTTCTGATTGCTTTTTCTTCTTTGGAGAGTAGTCTTCTTCTTCTAGGAGTTCTCCAAGGTCTGCTTTTTTTTTTTTTTTTTTTTTTTTCTTTTTTTTCTTTTTCTTTTCTTTTTCTTATTTTTATGACCTTGGAGATCCTTCATATAGTGAGACATCTTTGACTTCTCTTTTGACAAGTACCAATTTTTCGTACTGTCTTTAGCGGATAATATCTTCGTGATGAGTAATAACTTCGCTTTCGTACCGTATCTTCACTTTGGATTTCTTTCTTTAAACTCTTGATAGGTACGGAGAGATGTTTGAAGATGAGACACCAATAGAAAGATATTTCAAGTAGCCCTCACTTATGATCTATGAAGATTCACGAGCTGGAATGGTGTTTGGTGGGAAAGTGTTTGTGTTGTGGGGAAGTGTTTTAGGGTTTGGAAATGAAATAGGCTAAGGCTCAAAGGGTTTTCTAATTGGATCATCAACAATCTTTTAAAAAGAAAGTTGAAAGGGTTGGCTTGAAAAGATATGAAAGAAATCGGTTAATCCTAATAAATGTCAAGATCATCTAATTGCACCTATACCGCGTACGGCACTCATTGGTATGGTCTCGAAACGCATTCAGGAGCAAGTTCTAATTCAAAGACACATGCATCGGCGCACACTCAGAAATGAAAGTGAAGCATTAAAAGTGAATGCTTATTAAAGGCTCAAGTACCTCACAATCAAAGGGTCATATGCACCAAGTCATGCGATGCCTAGAGGATTTCTCAGTTTTAGTTTAAGATACGTTCTTATCTTTGCCTTATCTTACTTTCCAAAGCAATTTATTTATTTTGACAGAAGGTTTATCTCTTTAAAAGAATATTCTAAGACTAAAATCTTTTGAAAATATTCGAAATCAACCGAATGGATGTCGAACACCGTCGAGGTTGGGTTTTCGAATGTTTTGGTGATTAAAAATCTCAACCTTTTGGGTTGGTTTTGCGAAAATTTTTTTGAAAAAGTTTGAATGAAAACGGAGGTATTACTTTGGACAGGCAAATATAAACTTGCGGTATATATATACCGTGTATCCCACACTTAAAACAACATTGTCCTCAATGTTCATTGCTAAGACGTAGGATTTTCTTCGGGAAAAATCCCACACTTAGGTTTTGAAATAGTGGAACAATTTTTAAGTGTTTTGAAAAATTTGGTGGGATGGAATCCCACACTTAGAATTTAGGCATATTTGGATATGTGGTAATGGTGAAAATCATGACAAAAAGAAAGGAACTTCCCTACGATAGAGACGGGGAGATGGTTTTAAGAGAGAAGCGGCGGTCTGCAGGTGATTGAAATTCCTTGGTTGAATCCATGCAGAAAGCAGTTTCTTCGTGAATGATTGGCATCTCCTTTCCTCAATTCTCATTTGCACAAACACAATTCACTTATTCTAACTAAGAAGAAAAACAGAAATAAAAAGATAATAAGTAAACTAAATAACTGATAACTAAATGATAAAAGAAAAAGAAACTAAACAGACTATGTCTGATAGTTCATGTTCCAAAAATATAACAAAGTAAAGTTCCACAACCACACAACAAGTCAAAAGTATGGAATAGAGGAAATAGTAAGTATGTAGATATGGGTGCACAGATCTAGGGTGCTGGAGAACCCTGATCAGAATCCTGAACAGAAGGCTGAACCGGTGGAGGAACTGAGGAAGGTCCGGCAACTGACTGCTGACCACTGGAGACTCTCTGCTCCTCTGACCTCACCTGCCTATACTGCATCAATACATCTCTAAGGGAGCAAGCAGGTAACTTCATCGGATCATCTAATGCCAACTGTCTGAAATCCTCAAAAGTCATCCCCTCTCGCTCCATCTTGGATCTGTAGATGTGCCTAAGTATCTCCTCTGTAGGAAGCTGATCAGAAGGTATAGGGTCTAATGCCAACAATCCCTGAAACTCTGATAAGGTGAATGGATCAGTGCCCAAATGAACAACATCTGGTCGGTAGGAACCAACAGCCTCTCCTCCTGCGGACTGCTGAGAAGAACGGGCTCTACGGGCTGACATAGTAGGATGTGGGAATGCAGCATCAACCGATAAACAATGCTCGACTGACTGTGTGGGTGGAATGGTAGTTGTAGGTGGTATGTGGGTAGTGTATGGTGGTATGGTAGTAGGTGGTGGAATGGTAGTAGATGGTGGAATGGTAGTGGATGGTGGAGCTGGTGGTAGTGGCACACACTCGTACAGGAGCGGCTCGGGAGCTGGAATACCTAAAGCCCTAGCTATAAGTGCCTGATGCGCGTTGTTGGCAGCCAACGCGTGCAATATGAAGTACTGGGTCAAGGGAGTGACTGGATCTGTATGTCGTATCTGAGCTCGGGGACCTGATGTCCCAACCCCAGCATCCCTGACTGGTGTCCTGGTACTCCTAGGCACAGCCGGTACTCTATCTACTCTATCAACAACCGGAGTCTCAACATCCTCCTCTCTGACCCTCTTCTTGGTCATGAAACATCCAGGGATAAGCTCATCAGTGTCCTTCCAGTAACACTGTCTCTCAGAACCCTCAGTGATCAAATGGATCTGCTTGCAGTAGTCTAAGTCACATGGTAATGAAGTGGAAGACACTCTATACTCGGCCTCATGACTCTTTTTCAAGAGTCGCAACCCTCTCAACAATCTGGTGATGAAAGCTCCCATAAACACATGCTTCGTCAGGTCCAAGTTCTTCTCCTTCGCCATCCTCTCAGCAATAATGCAAGCCACATTGATATTCTGGCGGCTCATGATAGCATCAATGATATATAGCTCATCCCCATTTATCGGCCCGGTCTCCTTCTTTCCCATAATAGATGTAACAATCAGCTTGTGTAGGAGACGTAGCTGAGGTAGAATCAAGGCCGAGGACTTGGCACCACAAGTATAATGTGTGCCCGTCAGCTCACTCCAAATGACTCTATGGCTCCTCTCGGGATGATGAGGAATCGTCTGATGACTATGTAAGAACCAATCTGAGCTAATCTGATCCGCTGAATATAATCCCAAATGTCTAGCTAAGCCTGAAATAGAAACACTCTGGCTCTTCCCTCGGTATCTGAATGATATCTTCTTGTCATCTCCAATCCCTAACTCTGGGTTAAGCTCAAATGTCATCAGAAACTCAGTGACAACCTCGGGGTATATGGGCTCACGAATGCTAAAAAGCTGGATCCACGAGTCGAACTTATGTTCCTGAACCTCATATCCTATCAAATTCCTCAACCTGTCCTCGATTCCAAGTTTCCCCATGTCTTCCCAAACTATGTACTGATTACTTCCAAATGTCCTCTTTAGCCATTTCCGAATCAAAGTCTTTTCTTGTGTAGTTTTGGCCAAATAAGCTAGAGTAGGTGGAATCGGGTCCATCTGTTTAAGAAAAACAAGGAAACAAATCATATAACAATAATTGGACAATATAATATTTATTCCAAATTTTCAGAAAAAATTCGAAATGTAGGCTTTAGATTTTGCAATTATCCCATTATTATTTTTATGAATACCCTAAAAACCGCAATCATCAATCCGCAATTTATCCAAATAAACAAAACCGCAGCTTTCCTATTTTTCTAAGATTACTTAAAGATGAATATTTCTAAACTTGCTAAGTAATCGAATAATCAAGCAAGCATCATGATTATAAATCATATAATTACCTTACTATGATTAAAACAAGTAAGCAAAGCGATTTTATTTATCATCCATCATTTTCTTTAAGCATAAGACTTTTAATTAGAGGATAATTAATTCGAAATCTCACTAACTTTATTAATTAAAGTAGTGCTACTCCAAATATATTTAATTGCATTTTCATGAAGCAAATTATACAAAGTTTAAAATAAATACCATTTTAAAAGATAATGATTTTAATTAAAGAAATGGTTTTTAAATAGTTTTGTATAAAAAGCCTTACTTTAATTCATAAGCATGCAATCAAATTAATCCTCTAATCTTTAACAATCAATTACTCATGTAAACTAATCATTTTAAGCGCAAATTAATCACCGAAAAGTTAATCATAAGCAAATAATCATTCAAGAAAGTCAAAATAGCTAAAACCCTAACAAAAAGTCAACATTCAAAATCAAAACATCAAATCTAGCCATGGAAACCTCAAATTACTTCCGCAAACATGTTAACAATCAAGCATATAGCACTTTGCAAGCAAAAAGCATGGAACTTGATGATTAAAATCCAAGATCTAAGCATAAACCCTAACTTTATAAAAGTATTCAAAATCATGATTTTAGGTTAGAATCATACCTCAACCTTGATGTAAAGATGTTCTAGATGCAAAAGAGATGAAGATATGGAAGATTTGAAGCTTGATTTGAAGAAAAATGATGAAAAAATGGAGAAATGGAGATGGTGAAGGTGGGTGACGGTTTTGAAAGGAGAAGGAGGAAGAAGAAGTTGCTTTTTACTTTTTGTAAAAAGTGGTGGAAGCTTCCTTTGCTTTATGTATTTTTAAATTGCATTTTTAAAATGCAATTTCAACTTAAATGCGAACGAAACGAAACGTATACTTGGGTTTTTAAAGTTAAAATATTTTTTTATGAAAATCAACCAAAATACGCACGAAACTTTCGTATTTAAATTCGTATATTAAAAACGTAACATTAATTCGTGTGCGAAAACATTTTCGTTTTTAAATACGTTTATTAAATCTTTTTGTGTTCTTTAAAATTCAAAACCAATCCAAATAAAATTTTCCAAAATTTAAATTAAAACTTTGTCAAATTTCTGAAACGTTTGGACCGTTCGCGAAAATTCGTTTAAAAACTTACGCGTTTAAACTCTAAAGAACGTTTTTCTTTGTTTTTATAAAAGTAAATTAAAAGAAAATCTAATTAAAATTATTTTTTGTCCTAATTAACGAAATATTCAAACCTATTTACATCAGACCATCACCATTTATCTGTCAGTGCTTGTGACGGCACTTTCGGATAAGCCTGAAACATGCGAGAAAGTGTGGCGAAGAACGAACGTACCTTGAAGCGCTTTAATGATACTATGAATTAGGTCAGCGGGATTTATATAATAACGCTCAAATTCTCGTAAGAATTCTTTTTCTTCTTGACCTAATGCTAGTAACGCATCAATGAATTGGTTAAATGCTCGTCTTACCTTTCTCGGATTCGAAATACCATCCCTGAATCCTGTGTCTATAAAACATAGATCAAAGAGCAATTCTCCGATAACATGCTGAAATTCCTTTTCTTCTTCTGAATCAGGGTTTCCAGAAGTAGAGTGAACTACTCGTGAAATCTTTCTGATGTAAATCCTTTGTTGCTCAGTAAAAGGGAATTTAGATGTTAGTAACAACTGAGTAAGCTTAACATGGATTTCTTTTCTCTTTTGAAAGAACGCAGAATCCATGGCTTCCTCAGTAGAATCAGGAAAAATTGATCTCAGTTCATTAAAAAAATAAGTGGCAGGATCAACAAAGAAAAGTTTAACGCATGGAATCAAAGTATAAGTGATAGGGGCTCTTTCAATCCAAAATTCGAGCTCGTCAATCAGGGCAGCAACATAACGATTAATCTTAATCTGTGAAACAGATGGATACTCGGTGCTAGCTATTAGATCCATTAGTAGGTCGAACTCTGATTTCAGTGATAACTCATCTTTTTGATTGTAATTAGTACGTAGACATGTTATTATCCTATCAATCACTACAAAGGTCTTCCTCTGCTCAGTTGAAAAAGGGAAATCTGATATCTTAAGGTTTCTAAGAAAATTAGCACAGATATCTATTCTCCTACTGGGCTTGTGAAAGTTTTCTAAGTGATGTTCATTACTTGATTCTGGTGGGTTGTTACTTGGTTCAGTGTTGGGCAAGGTTGGTGGTTCTAGTTCAGGATCCTCCGGACACTGGAGACGCTCATCCACTTCTTCACTTTATAAAAGAGTAGTGGGGTAGGCTCGCAATATATCTGGAAGATCATACCAGAAGTATTCATCTAAGCAATGAAGTCGCTCATTTAAATCCATCCAAGGTATTGGTGGATAGAAGAAAACTTCAATACCGAAAGGAACGTCTTCTGGTAGGGTGGCAGGTCTAAGGTAATGTGGATATCTAGATAAGATTGATAAAATCTCAGGGTCAAGTGTGGGTTGACCACTTAATTCAACAGTGACAGAAGGTGGAATCTTCTGCTGAGATATATCAAAACCTAGGTCTAAGGATGAATATTCGTCAATCTCAACTTCCTG
Source organism: Helichrysum umbraculigerum (assembly GCA_949592205.1). Lineage (NCBI taxonomy): Eukaryota > Viridiplantae > Streptophyta > Magnoliopsida > Asterales > Asteraceae > Helichrysum > Helichrysum umbraculigerum. The sequence goes on along the minus strand of CATIUR010000002.1, from coordinate 91,921,067 downwards.
GTTAACACAGACCTCTTTGTGGGAAGACACAAAGAATTCCGCATCGTCCATGATCGTTATCTCATCCATAGGAGAAATAAGATTGGAAGGAGAATTAGGGTTTTTATGGTTTTCTAAAATTTTTTTTTTTTTTTTTTTTTGTATTTTCTCTAAATTAATTAACTACTAAAGCAAATAACTTCCTAAGTAATGAAAATCTTAAGGAAGGGTCTCCTAAAAGTCAACTATCTACGGTAATCTTAAAGTTCACTACGCTCAACCGATCCCCGGCAGCGGCGCCAAAAACCTGTTGCGCCGTCCGAGTGCTGACTCAGCCGCGGTCGTTTTCCAAGGGGGGCTGGCACGGCGGTCCTGCAGGCAACGACGCAACAACGTGTGAACGTGTTAGGTTTTAAATTTATATGAGCTGGGGCTCAAACTATAAGTACTACCTACTTTTGGGGAGTAAGCAGTAAGTATAACTCGAGTGTCGTTCTTAAAATCGGAGCGAATGGAACCAAAAGGGACTTACCGTAAATGAGCTTTCTGATAGGATGGGTTTATAAAAGTAGGTAGGTTTTGGTTGGTTATCTAAGCTAATACTAAATAAAACAAGTAAATTAAACAGAGAGTAGGCAACAGGTAGAGCGTGATTGCTGAAACTTCGATAATTAGGGTTTCTGGATGATATTCATTAGACAGATGATTGGAGACTACCTTGGGCAAAACATCAGGCGGACAGTCGGTGTAAACACTAGGACCCTACGTTTTAGTATAAAAGCCTAAAAGCATATGTCACTGAATCCTAGGTTATCCTGATGCTGATCAGAAACAGGTTGTTCAAACCCTCCTCACTTGCCTTGTAAGACTAAGCGACCTCTACGGATGATATATCCTGGGTGCAGGCATAAGGTAACAAACTGCAATTTTCTATCTGACCTTTCTTAACACCTAAATCTATCTGAGTTTATCTAGGTACGTACTAATTGTATGATGTATACGTTGAGTTGTCGGTTATGTTGAGTTAAGCGGTTTAAGCATCTTGTATTACAGCCGAATACTTGCTTTCTTTTCAAAACTCATTTATTACTGGTTTAAGCATAATTAACTCCCTCATGAATTAGACCCTCCTTTGCTATCAGGCATTCATCCCTAGGAATACTCACGGTGTACAGTGCATTTGGCATATCCACAGTGTTCCAGACTCAAGGTATACTCACGGTGTACAGTGCATTTGGCATATCCACAGTGTTCCAGACTCAAGGCATACTAACGGTGTACTGTACGTTAAAGTAGTTCCACAACTGTATGTTAACCTTGGTGTACTAACGGTGTACGGTGCAGCGAGCATTTCCACAGCTGTATTTGAACCTTGGTGTACTAACGGTGTACGGTGCAGCGAGCATTTCCACAGCTTTATTGTTCCTAGACCCATATTCTAAAAGGGTGACTTCTAGGTATTCCACGATGAAATAAACCTACGGCAGTTCCTTAGCTTTTCCCGCGTATTTAAACGTTATACGAAGTACTGTGCCGTTTTACGGAATATTCATAGCTTCATACTGTAATATGAGATAACTATATCTACGTAGTATTAGGGTTGATCAGATCCTATCCTAAGGCAATAGTCACGTGAAAGACTGGAAAGGGTGGACACTGAATTAAGTCTATATTCATGTAAAACTCAACCAGATACACAACAAAACAATCACCAATCATAATACTGGGGACATTATTCCATAACGGATTGTGCCCACGACTTTCATAGCTTCCACGTTCCGTACTACACACATTCGTGATGATTCCGGCGCTATACAAATGAAAGCCGTATAACGTTACTTCCGTTATTTCATAATGTTTATCCCACTGAATTAAATATCATCCATAATCCTAATATCTACATTTCAACAATCACAGTATTAAACTACGTAAATAGCATGGCAATATTCGCAACACAAACAAAGATATCATGCAAACAAAACATAATAACCGTAAGTAAAGGAATAAGTAATAACCAGTATTTAAGCAGCGTAACACTGAGTAGTACAAGCTAGAATCTTGAAAACTTCAATACAATAAAATTCCCAAGCTACAGCTATCTTCCCCACTCGAACCGTGCCTACATCTCTCTAGTTCTCTAGAGAGAGAAACTAGAGAGAGAAGCTAACCTAATCTAATTCTCCTCTAACTCCTAAGAGTAGTGCTAGAGAGAGAATGTGTGTGAGAGAGAAAGTGAGAGAATTCTATGAAGAATGGTGTGTGAAATGAGGTGAATGAGGTCTTCTATTTATAGGCAAGCCTTGGATCCAAGAGTACAAGTCCACAAGCACACGTACAAGCCAAAGAAGCAAGGAAGAGGCCGTGTGAGACCAAAGTAGGATATTCACGGCCCTATACAGGCCGTACACGGCTATGTATAGGCCGTACACGGTCACATCAAGGCCGTACACGGCTTGGTGGTGGCCGTGTGCTAGGCCGTGTGATTTTTCCGACTTTTCTCGCATCTTCGGGAGGCCGTATCTTCTTCGTTTCGCGTCCGATTGACTTGATTCTTTCGCCTACGGCTTCGTAATTCCGTTACGCTTCTAATGATGCCAATTTGGTAGAAATTGGATGTGTGGGGCCCGGGCATGTTCAGAATACGTTTTGTAGCTTTCGGCTGCGCTGTAACTTGCATAACTTTCTCGTCCTTGATCCGTTCTGAGCAATCCTTATATCCACGTTCTCGTAATCTTCATAGCTACAAAATAAGACTATTATGAGGTTCTGGTATGAAGTTTACAGTAGAATTAGGGTTGGGCCCAGAATAGTGCCTATTTAGGTCAGTTTTCTGCCTTTTTTGCTTGATTTTCAAAAGACCGACAAGTTTACACCTTTCTAACAAAAGTTAATGAATAATTATGATTTTAAGATGTATTTGTTAGAAAAGAGCTAAATATGGGGCAATTAATGCATGTAAAAACGTGACTTTTTGCGATACATCAGACCTCAATGTGTTCTTTGATCCTCCAGGTAGCCATAGCCGCAGGTAACCAGCTCCATTGACAAGCGATTGCTCGATGGCGAGCTAAAGTGGATGTGTTGCCAGCAGTGGCAGGGTTGGCATAGGGACTAGCTCGGCGTGAGCTACCAGAGCGCCTAGCCACGAGCGGTTCAGAGTGGCTACGAAGAGAGCGAGAGGGAGATGATGGAGTAGGTGTAGTTTGTCTAGATGATGAGTCCGCCATTTCTATGGCAAGAATGTTTCAAGAAGTGAGTCCAATATATATATAAATCACATATAATATAGCCTAGCGTGTCTAGCACAAACAATGTATAAATCCCATTTCTCTCGTGGTCAGAGTCAACTAGTGTATTCCTGTTCAGTATAACCATTTCAGTTCTTACATCATCTTTATTTAATTGTACATAGTTGATCATGCTATGTTAAATTAAAGTCGTATGATGTAATCCCTGAACCAGTCATACCTAATAAGGAAATACTGCCTATCAGTCATAGTCTAGGCCCACTAATGCAACCTAGTTCGCTATAACCTTATGCTCTGATACCAATCTGTAACACACCCAAATTCACTGTTTAGCGGAAGCAAGCTTTGGGTGTTATTAGTCAATAATCAAGCACCAAAGTAAAGCAAACGACATCTATATGCAACGTCGTACAATAGTACAAAAGTATTACATTGTTAAATCAGAATAACAAGCATCAAGTTCGAAAATAGTTTCCTAGAGATTCTAATACATAACTGATATTCAAAAAGTAATGCAAAAGAATCTCCACAAGTTTGTATGCATGCGACTCGAGCTATCAGTCCTGAGGGTGTGCAGTCCTATTGCTGCTGTGAACCTGAGATAAATGCTAAATGTGTCAACCAAAAGGTTGGTGAATCTCACAGGTTTAGTAAAGTAAATCATATATGAACCACAAGTAAGTACCAGTAATGCCCTCGAGCATAGTAAGTAAATCAGTAAATCAACACAATTACCATGAGCTCTCAAGTTGAAGCTTAACAGTGTAGTGTGAATGGTACAATCAAGTACAGTATCACGTACCCCCGTGAGTGCTATCCGAACACTCATATGTAACAAATACTAATATGTCTGTTTCTACGGTGAAATCCGTGGTAGTGCTACTACCCCAGGCAGGGATTGTCAGTCCCAAATGGATCCATTTACTAGTAATCGCGCTTAAGTCAATAACTAACAACTTATAATAGGAGGATTTCAGTGGATAAAAGTAACTCATGTAATGCATGTAAAGCAGTGTAAACAGTTCAGTACTTGTGTTCATACGTAAAACGGTAGCAAATATCTCACCCCAAAGTAGAAAACAGTAAAAGTGGGGCTGTAAGACTCACCTGAGTCTAGCAAGTATGTTTGTGTAAGCAAACAAGTATAGCGGATGTAAGTCCGTAAGTATGCGTCGGATGTAAGTCCGTAGGTTGGTTCTCCGAACCCTGCAACCTTCTGGCGTCCCAAACGCACAAGTTTGTAAGCAAGTAAGTAAGTTGGTGTCACGAAGGATCACCCATGCTAGTTGCCCACTCAACTAGGAAATGTCCAAGTGTTTGGTTGTACGTTTGTAATTATTTGCGATTAAGTGTGGCCCGTTGGTGAGTTTTTGTAATAATAATTTCAAGTTTTATTATTATGCATTTCGACATTTCATATACTTATAAAGGTTTATACATATGCAAAAGTATGTATTTGTTTGCAATATTATTTCTGAAAGTGTATATATATATATATATATATATATATATATATACATATATGGATTTACGAATGTATGTATATATATATATATATATATATATATATATATATCCAAGCGTATATATGTCCGAATGTAAGAGTACGCGTCCGAAAGTGTGTAAGTCCGAATGTATATATGTATATTTAAGTCCGAATGTTCATTATCCGAAAGTATGAATTTTTATCCGAAAGTGTTGGTCCGAATCTTCAAAAATCCGATTTTTGAATAAATGTCCGAAAGTCAACGAAAGTCAACTCTGAAAGTTGACTTTCAAAGTCAAAACTACTGTTCATCCGAAAGTCAAAGTTCGGAGTCACTATTCATCCGAAAGTCAAAGTTCGGAGTTAAATTCAGTCTGAATTTGTGATTTTTATTTAAAATAGTAAACATTATCGAATCGTTCTGAAATTGTTACACAACGTTCCCACATATCTTATATACTTCCTGTAATTTTTTTATGACTTTTGGAGGTGGTTTGATATTTTTTAAAAATTCACAAAATAGCAGGGTTCAGTTTAGTCCGCATTTAGAACAATTCTCACAAATCAGATTTTCTGGGAAAATTGGTGTATTTCTGGAACGAGCCAAAGAAGAACTTTTTGTATATAACAAAATTACCAAGATTTCCCAAGTGGTCTCATACGTTTTTGAGGTGTAGAACTTGAGATATGGCCTCGAGAATTTACCAAAAGTTTCTGTCCGCCGGAACAGTAGCCCTATGTCACCGGAGAAAAACGTTTTCGAGTAGTAAACGGAGTCGAAAAGTCACGAGACTAATTTTGTTGGAAAGATAACTTCTTGTGCTACATTTTAGACTTAAGAAACATCATTTTTCATTAAGAAATGAATTTTATAAAAATCGTTGAAATTAGAACAGAATCTGGACAGGAAGATTTAGCTTCAGATTTCGAGTTTTAAAATGCGATTCGACTTATGTTTTGGACATTTTCTAGTTATATGAACATATTAACATGTAAATAAAGTTGTTACAAGTATTTTAAAAGAGAAATGAAGTTCTTACAATACTCGTATGAAGAAACGGAAAAGATGGATACGTAGCTCGTGTTGTGGTGACCGTTTTTTGCTTCCAACCGTTTTGTGATTCGAGATGATTTGAGGGTGGTTTATGGTGGTGAATTGGTGGTGGTTTGGGCTGTGAATTACAGCAGAAATGGAGAGGGAGAGACAAGTAGAGAGTGGGTGAAGGAGTGATCAAATGAGGAGTGGGGTGTAACTGATTGGCATGGGTGTTTGGAGTGGCTAAGTGATCAAAGGAAAAGTCAAAGGGTATGGGAGGCCACTCCCTCCCCTTTGGCCGGTTTTGTGGGCCCCCAAGAGGTGGGGAAGTGTTAAACTTTGTTCCCAAAAGTTTTACTCAAATAAGATACTCTAAGTTATTAAAATGTAGTTTGGTTTTCGCACGGTTGCCGGTTGCAGTTTAGACGTTTATTTAAATTGTATAACGTTTTTAAACGTTTTAGTTGTACGCGTGTAATCGCGATATTTTTAACCAAAGTATTTTATCAAAATACTTATCATGAAGTTATAAAAATATAACTTAAGTTTATTTCGTCAGTTGAGCGCGTTTCGTACGTTTTTGTCGCGTTCGGAGTGTTTTTAGACGATAAATAATACGTGTAATACATTATGACAATATATTAAGATAAATAATGTTTGTTTGGGTAATTCCATATTATTTTAAATAGTTTTCCACCAATGTCCAAAATAAACAATGTCGGACCTTGTCCGGTTCATAAGTGTACGATTTAAATAAATCGCAAATACGTGTAAGTAATTACACAAATTGTTACGTATATTAAGATTAATACCAAACTAAACATACGTAATTACAAGTAAGTTATGCACTAATTAAAGCCCTAATTTAGCGGGTGTCACAATATGTTTGTTTTATATATATATATATATATATATATATAAAGTCCCATGTTCAAATGAGAAGGCTAATTTTCGTGAGAACGTGAGAAACACTTTAAAATCACTTTTTAACTATCAAAAACATGTTTTTTACAAAAATTTCTTCGTAGCTTATTTTTTAAATAACTTTTAGAAGTTATTTTTCAAATAAAAAAAATTTCGACGTTTTATTATTTTTTTAATTATTTTTCGTTAAATTTTTTATTCATAATAATCACATTTTATAACTTGATAATCACATGAATAATATGTGATTATCATGCCATATTTTGTGATTATCTCGAACACATGATAATCACATTATAATAGAGAATAATCACATGTGATTATCATGTTATATTTTGTGATTATCTTAAATAATCACAACTGTAACGACTGTAAAATAAGTTCGAAAAAAAAGTTAATATTTTTTATTTATATTTATATCATAGCTTCCAAAAGTTATTTTAATAGTAATCATTGAAAAAGTTATATAGGAAAATGTGTTTCGAATAATTAAAAAGTAATTTTGAAGTGCTTCTCACGTTCTCACATAAATTAGCTTTCTCATTTTAACCCACCTCTCTCTCTATATATATATATATATATATATATATATATATATATATATATATATATTTCTTTGATTATATGTGACAATTATGGAGGTAAAAGTTGCTATATTATGTTAAAAATGTTATATTGTGGTTGTACATAACTCAATACAAGTTAAAATGGAGATAAAACATACATATATACTAGTACTCAACGAATTTATCTAAACGATTTTGAAAACAAAACGAATAAGTGTAGATACATGCATGTAAAACCTTACTTAGTTGATAACATATGAATATATATAAACTAAGCATTATATTAACGAAAGAAAGTGATAGGTTACTGGTTGAGAACGTATAGTGGAAGTCCAAGGTCACAGGTTCGAATTCGAACCTGTGACCTGTTTTTGATTCACTTTAATTTTCAGCTAACGCCTACAAATACATATAGGTATAAACTTAATAATTAATCCAACGATGAGAACCACAACCTAGTGGTTAGCGAAAAAGGCCATGAGCAAAAGGTCACAGGTTCGAAACCTGTGACCTGTTTTGATTTCCATTTAATTTTTAAATTGATTTATATAAACACATATAAATATATATTGTGCAAAACATTAACAAGATAGGCCCTTAGCCTAGTGGTTAAAGCTCAAGTAGTAGTAGCTAGTACTAACAGGTCGCAGGTTCAAGTCCTGGACCTGTGTTCTTTTTTTTTTTTTATATACATTGTTCTGTTACTTATTTATTTATTCTATCTTAACATACATACATAAATAAATAATAAATATGTATATATATAAAATAATAAATAATATGTTTAAAATTGGAGTAACAGCGTATACCACATTTTTTTTTTGTAAAATATAAATTCTTTTCAAACGAAATAAAATGTATACAATGACAACATAATAAGTTTACATTGTATACACCTATATATATATATATATATATATATACACACCTTCGAGCAATAATTAATTGCGTAATTGATATAAATAGCACAATCAACAATTATAAATGGGTAACAAACAAATTATTGAATATCATCACCAACGATTCGTACAAATTAAGAAATCAACAATTTCTTTAAAACAAGTAATCTATTAACATAAATTGATTCAACAAATCAAGGTACTTATGTTAATACAATTATTTCGTATAGGTTGACATACCTTGGGTGCGCCATCCATCTGCTAGCATTCACATCACTACCTCTACAGTGAGTTTACAGCCCCTACTTTTAATTGTTTTCTGCTTTTAAACACAGGGGTGTTAAACATAGAAATTGCATGCCAACACATGCAACAAAATTATAAATGCTTGATTGCTTTATACAACTGTTGATTATTGAAATTACATTTTCACAACTGTTTTGGAAATTAGACAACGTATCCTAGTACAGACCTAGACTTGAAATGTATGCATGAAAGATCTTATGTCATGCAGACTGTAACCATTAGCTAGGTGACTCTAGCCACTGAGTATACGAATAGTACTATTGCCGTGACGACCCTCCTATGGATTGGAGCGTATACTTACATGTCCTTCAGGCAAACAATATAAGTTTTGGTCGTGGTTTGGTTATAGGGATAGGTCGCGTTACTTTAACTTGTAAGGTTTAGCTCACCTTGCAGTGGATCATAATCTAAGTAATTCCCACATAACTATAGGAAAAACATATCCTACAACTGTTTCACATCGGAAAACATACCGATTACTTATTTTATACTGGTAAACAACCATTAATATATTTTGGGGATAACATCCCACATAAAACTATATTTTAGGGTAACAACCCTACAAAACTTATACTTTGCAAACCTGCAAATGATTATTTAAATGAATAACATTTCATTAATACAAACCAACTTGGTTAAACAAACCACATACTCACATAAAACCTGTAAATTCACTCAACATATTTTGTTGACGACTCTTCTCTTAGTTTTTCAGGAAATTAGCCGATTAAGTAAGAATCGCATGCATTCAGGATGGACAACCCTGGACTAATTAGGATGTCACTTATTTTGGGACGCTTTGGGAGATTTCCTCTGTATAACTGCAAACATTGCAGTCATACCTATGAAATCTTATCTTAATCTTATGTATTTATTAAAACTTAATGTTTTAAATACTGCTACTACTGTTACGACCTACTTTGTCGTAATCTTTTGTAATAACTGTTAAACCTGACATCTTAATACATTATGTTGCGAAATGGCCATATGCTCTGAGTATGTATGTATGTGACACCCGGTCAAAAATGACCAAAATCCACACCCAATTTAAACTTTCTTTTTACGTATTATATACGCTCAATACCAAAGTATTCAAGTATTATATATATATATATATATATATATATATATATATATATATATATATATATATATATATATAATGATATATATAGCGTCAAATGATTATCCAAAAATCGTTTATAAATGGATGTTGCTCCCCACCTTGACCATAACCCATCATTTTCCCTCATTTTGCTCTCATTTGTTTCCCACACCTATCTCTCTACTTTATCACTCAACAAACCACCTCTCCCTCCTCTTCTTGTTCACAGCTCAGCCACCACCACCACTAACCACCACCATCCACCACCATCTAGTTGAAGAAAACACATGGAAGAACAAGAGATCAAGCACTTCTCACTTCTCTCTCTCTAACTCACGGTTTTGGGTATGATTTCCACCACATCTCTCTCTATATTTTTGTGGTTTTCATAGATATACATGTTATCTTGCTCATATGACTATATCATGTCCAAATCATAGCTTAAAATACGTTTTTATGAAGTATACATATATATACTAAGACAGATTCTGCTTTCATAAAATCTTCTCACGAAATCGACTATAACTCGAAACCTAGGAAGAGTTAGACCATGAAATTTATATCCAAAGTTGCGTATGGAAGTTATCTACAAAAAGTCCTTCTTTAGCTACTTCCAGAAATGTACCCGTTTATACTTACAAACCGATCTATGAGCTGTTACTGTTAGTGAATTCGATTCGACTACTTTTCGTTATGATTTTATTTGAGCACCTTTGAGACCATTTTAGACCATGGAAAAATTATACAATATACTAGACTTATGGTAGAACAAGTGTGATTTTTGGTTAGGCTTTATTTGGAGTAAAAGTTGGTTAGATCAAGAGGATTATCGAGTCAAAATCTGGAACAAAGCCTCAAGGGGCTGTTTTGGTTGTTTTTATAAAAACGACACTTCAAGAAGCTTGTAAAACATAACGATAATTATCTAAGTGTTATTTGACCAATTTAAGACTTCCCTAAAAGTTTCGGGTCAAACCAAACCCGTTTGACCAAGTCAACAAAAACGAGCCCCAAGAACGTTAAACGCAAAATCTCTTGAAAAGTAATGGGAATTTTAGCCGAAATGAACACTTCTAATGATCTCAATTGATTATTTCAACGATTGTCTCATAAACAACGATACGACTTAAACTCATACGAAACATATTTTATAAGTACATTATGACGACATTATAATAATTATACTTGGGAATAATTATTACAAATCACACCAACGTGCCGTACGTATTTTATAAAACAATCAATCCAAAGCTAATCATTGGGACATTAATAGTTGAATGAGCAACTAACATAGATAGTCGATTGAGACATCGAATCATTATTATAACCTTGCGCATTTGGGACGCCCGGCAGGTTACAGTCGTTGGGACGACATCATTACCTTGTGTATCATCATTACTACTTGTTTAGCAAGTCATCAGACTCAGGTGAGTTCATAGCCCCACCTTTTACTATTTTCACTAATTTTGGGGTGAGATGCACACTCTCATTTTAATTTCTATTCATTGATGAATGAACTTATAAACTACTCAACTAATACTCTGTTAAACAAATCTTTTGACTGTCATTACGATATACATGTTAGACTTTAACATCATGAGATTCCTAGAATTATATATGGTATGATGTCTAGGCACTAAACGCGTCACCTCATCAATGATTGATAATTACTAGGGTAGGCTATTAGATGTATGAACATTAACTAGGGGCACCAACATACTAGCTAGGTTGTGATTGATTGTACGCGATATTAGTATACATTAGTTAGTACTGTAGGTACTTTCCGACAACTAAGTGATGTTTGAGACATACTTAGGCACACCATACTACTTCCGATTAACTAAGTGATGTTTGAGACATACTTAGGCACACCATACTACTTCCGATTAACTATGTGATGTTTGACACATACTTAGACACATCAGGATACTTCCGGGCTCTGTCCGGGCACGTTGTGCTACTTCCGGGCACGTTGTTCTACTTCCGGGCACGTTGTGCTACTTCCGGGCGTGTTGTGCTACTTCCGGGCATTTATTGCTACTTCCGGGCTCTGTGAGCTACTTCCGGGCACGTTGTGCTACTTCCGATTTATCTACATATATAATTGTATATCCTGTTTGGGCACTGTGTGCTACTTCTGATTTACTTATGCATACTTGTTATATACACATGATTATACTATTAGGTACTTAGTGCCACTTCCGAATACACATATGCATGTTTGATGCACATGCATGAATACACTGTTTAGGCACGTAAAGCAACTTCCGATATTTTATATGTATACATGATAACCTGATAAAATTATTTGAGCATGTTCATGTTACTTCTTAAAAACATTGCAAATGTTTTGAATAACTTAACGATAATATTCATTTACAAAACCTGTGAACTCACCAGCTTTCCAGCTGACCGTTTTAGTGTGCATTCTCAGGTACAAGCAGATAGTAGGATTGGCCCTTCAGGAATCCTAGCTCGAGTCGCATGTTTACAACACTGGATTTCAATGCATACTTTTGAATTATTAATGATGTAATGAAATATTTTGCAAACTCAAATGTTTTGTAAACATTTTACCTGGAAATGTATTATCTATTTTCAAATGTCTCATTTAGAGTGGTTTTCTATATCTTTGTGCTTGTGATATTTGATTGGTAACACCCCGACCCGACCGCTTCCGCAACCCGAAATTGGGGGGGGGGGGTGTTACAGATTGGTATCAGAGCCTAAGGTTATAGTGAACTAGGTTGCATTTAGTGGGCCTAGACTATGACCGTTAGGCTGTATTCCCTATTAGGTATGACCGGTTCAGTGATTTCATCATACAAGTTTAATTTAACATAGCCTGGCCAGTTATGTACAATTAAATGAGGATGGTTTGAGATCTGAAAGGGGTTATATTGAACAGGGAATACGATAGATGACTCTGATGATAATAGAATCAGGCAGTGTTTTTCAAACTATTTCGTGCAATATTTGTCACTGCTAAGTGCAAATACTTATTAGACTATTATATGTGCTGGAAGTATGTATGAATAGGCTCTACTTGTGTGCTACCTTCTGTGCCATTATATATGTACTGCCTGTATATATATATATATATATATATATATATATATATATATGTGTGTGTGTGTGTGTGTGTGTATATATACATTATTAGGTGATACACACACGTCATCAAAGGTGCCAAGTATCGGACAATCACAATTTTAAACACCTACCTTCCTTAAACTATATAAGTATACATTACGCTTGGATACAGGTGAGCTTACACTCATCCTAATGAGAGATTACACTCGAAATTAATGTGAGATTACACTCGCACTCATCAATCTTAATTACGAGTTTACACTCATGAGCCTACACCCACACATTCACGAGCATACACTCGTGCACTCACGAGTTTACACTTGCACACATACAAGTTTACAACTTGTGCACTTTAGGGCATTCACCCACCCGAGGTTACACCCTCTCGAACTTACATTCGCACAAACACATTATGAAATAGTATAAAGAAATACTAATGTACTTTACAAGTATACTACGTAAGAAATGCTTTGATATAGGGTCTTATGTATCTTTTTATTCTTGTTGTTAAAGCACTCATCATGCCACCCAGACAACGACTTTACAACCAAACTGAGCTTAACCAATTCGCTGCCCAAGCAGTAGCTGCTGTCCTAGCTACGCGAGACTCACGGGCAAGCGGCGGGGAGACACTGAACAACACCCCTCCAGCCCGACCATGTACTCACAAAGAATTCCTGAACTGCAACCCACCAAACTTCACTGGAACTGAAGGGGCTGTCGGATTAATTCGATGGATTGAGAGAATGGAATCTGTATTCAGCCTTTGCAACTGCCCTGACAACTGTAAGGTCAAATACTCAACCTACACTCTCTTGGACAGTGCACTCACATGGTGGAACGCTTACGCACAAACTGTGACCATTGACATTGCTTACCAACTCCCTTGGGAGGAACTGAAACAAATGATGCGTGACGAGTATTGCCTTAGTGAAGAGCTACAACAACTCGAGGTTGAACTCTGGAACCTCACCGTAAATGATAATGACATCGCTGCTTACACCACTCGTTTCCACCAATTATCACTCCTTTGTCCATCCATGGTAAACCCCGAGAAGAAAAGGGTCGAAAGATACATATGGGGATTACCAGCACAAATCCAAGGCATGGTCACTGCTTCCAATCCAGGCACCATTAAGGATGCTGTTCGCATGGCCCATAGTCTGATGGCACAGGTAGTCCGACGCGGGATACCTGCAACTGGAAACCACCAAGGAGACTGGAATGGAATTGCTAACAATGCAACAAAAAGGCCAAGAGCTGCTAATACCCATGCTACTGGGTCCGGCGAGAAAAGATGCAAGGGAAAGAAACCCTTCTGCCCCAAATGTGAAAGCTACCATGAAGGACCCTGCGGCACACCATGTAACAGGTGTAAGAATCATGGACATCAAACAAGGGACTGCAGAGTTCCCACTACTATCTCAAACCCTAACGCACAGAGAATCTGCTTCGAATGTGGAGACCCTGGACATTTCAAAAGGGACTGCCCGAAATTCTTCAACGATGCCTCATTAATCTCTAGTTAATGATATAGGTACATCCTTCCTCAAAAACATAACTCTTCGATTAGGGTTACACTAAGTATGTACTTCACATTCTTCAATATTCCTTTTCTGATTTAATGCCGAGTGTATCATAGGATTGACTAGTCTGAGGCCATGTAGTAACTTAGAGTTTGCTTTTAGCATATCAGTTAGCTTACGATTTCATCAATCGCTTAGTCTTGATAGGACTATTCTGTGAACGATCATCCTACGACAACCGTTTAGTCCCAAATGGACTACCCTATATACGATTATCCTGTAACCCCAACTCAACAACGACTTGGATAAATAAAATAGTTATGAATCAATAGCTCTCGAAACCCGACATAGGCATCGTACGTCGATTATCTCTTCGAAGAATTTCTCATACATACACCTCTCCCCAGATCCCACACGATCGCGACATCACTCGAAATTTCGGGACGAAATTTTCTTAACAGGGGGAGAATGTGACACCCGGTCAAAAATGACCAAAATCCACACCTAATTTAAACTTTCTTTTTACGTATTATATACGCTCAATACCAAAGTATTCAAGTATTATATATGTATAATGATATATATAGCGTCAAATGATTATCCAAAAATCGTTTATAAATGGATCTGGCTCCCGACCTTGACCATAACCCATCATTTTCCCTCATTTTGCTCTCATTTGTTTCCCACACCTCTCTCTCTCTACTTTCTCACTCAACAAACCACCTCTCCCTCCTCTTCTTGTTCACGGCTCAGCCACCACCACCATTAACCACCACCATCCACCACCATCTAGTTGAAGAAAACACAAGGAAGAACAAGAGATCAAGCACTTCTCACTTCTCTCTCTCTAACTCACGGTTTTGGGTATAATTTCCACCACATCTCTCTCTATATTTTCGTGGTTTTCATAAATTTACATGTTATCTTGCTCATATGACTATATCATGTCCAAATCATAGCTTAAAATACGTTTTTATGAAGTATACATATACATATATATACTAAGACAGATTCTGCCTTCATAAAATCATCTCACGGAATCGACCATAACTCGAAACCTAAGAAGAGTTAGATCATGAAATTTATATCGAAAGTTGCATATGGAAGTTATCTACAAAAAGTCCTGTTTTAGCTACTTCCAGAAATGTACCCGTTTATACTTATAAACCGATCTATGAGCTGTTACTGTTAGTGAATTCGATTCGACTACTTTTCGTTATGATTTTATTTGAGAACCTTGGAGACCATTTTAGACCATGGAAAAATTATGCAATATACTAGACTTATGGTAGAACAAGTGTGATTTTTGGTTAGGCTTTATTCGGATTAGAAGTTGGTTAGATCAAGAGGATTATCGAGTCAAAATCTGGAACAAAGCCTCAAGGGGCTGTTTTGGTTGTTTTTATAAAAACGACACTTCAAGAAGCTTGTAAAAACACAACGATAATTATCTAAGTGTTATTTGAACAATTTAAGACTTCCCTAAAAGTAAACGAAAACGAAACCAAACCCGTTTGACCAAGTCAACGAAAACGAGCCCCAAGAACGTTAAACGCAAAATCTCTTGAAAAGTAATGGGAATTTTAGCCGAAATGAACACTTCTAATGATCTCAATTGATTATTTCAATGATTGTCTCATAAACAATGATACGACTTAAACTCATACGAAACATATTTTATAAGTACATTATGACGACATTATAATAATTATACTTGGGAATAATTATTACAAATCACACCAACGTGCCGTACGTATTTTATAAAACAATCAATCCAAAGCTAATCATTGGGACATTAATAGTTGAATGAGCAACTAACAAAGATAGTCGATTGAGACATCGAATCATTATTATAACCTTGCGCATTTGGGACGCCCGGCAGGTTACAGTCGTTGGGACGACATCATTACCTTGTGTATCATCATTACTACTTGTTTAGCAAGTCATCAGACTCAGGTGAGTTCATAGCCCCACCTTTTACTATTTTCACTAATTTTGGGGTGAGATGCACACTCTCATTTTAATTTCTATTCATTGATGAATGAACTTATAAACTATTCAACTAATACTCTGTTAAACAAATCTTTTGACTGTCATTACGATATACATGTTAGACTTTAACATCATGAGATTCCTAGAATTATATATAGTATGATGTCTAGGCACTAAACGCGTCACCTCATCAATGATTCATAATTACTAGGGTAGGCTAGTAGATGTATGAACATTAACTAGGGGCACCAACATACTAGCTAGGTTGTGATTGATTGTACGCGATATTAGTATACATTAGTTAGTACTGTAGGTACTTTCCGACAACTAAGTGATGTTTGAGACATACTTAGGCACACCATACTACTTCCGATTAACTAAGTGATGTTTGAGACATACTTAGGCACACCATACTACTTCCGATTAACTAAGTGATGTTTGACACATACTTAGACACATCAGGATACTTCCGGGCTCTATGAGCTACTTCCGGGCACGTTGTGCTACTTCCGGGCACGTTGTTCTACTTCCGGGCACGTTGTGCTACTTCCGGGCGTGTTGTGCTACTTCCGGGCATTTATTGCTACTTCCGGGCTCTGTGAGCTACTTCCGGGCACGTTGTGCTACTTCCGATTTATCTACATATATAATTGTATATCCTGTTTGGGCACTGTGTGCTACTTCTGATTTACTTATGCATACTTGTTATATACACATGATTATACTATTAGGTACTTAGTGCCACTTCCGAATACACATATGCATGTTTGATGCACATGCATGAATACACTGTTTAGGCACGTAAAGCAACTTCCGATATTTTATATGTATACATGATAACCTGATAAAATTATTTGAGCATGTTCATGTTACTTCTTAAAAACATTGCAAATGTTTTGAATAACTTAACGATAATATTCATTTACAAAACCTGTGAACTCACCAGCTTTCCAGCTGACCGTTTTAGTGTGCATTCTCAGGTACAAGCAGATAGTAGGATTGGCCCTTCAGGAATCCTAGCTCGAGTCGCATGTTTACAACACTGGATTTCAATGCATACTTTTGAATTATTAATGATGTAATGAAATATTTTGCGAACTCAAATGTTTTGTAAACATTTTACCTGGAAATGTATTATCTATTTTCAAACGTCTCATTTAGAGTCGTTTTCTATACCTTTGTGCTTGTGATATTTGATTGGTAACACCCCGACCCGACTGCTTCCGCAACCCGAAATTTGGGGGTGTTACAATGTACTACTTGGTTGTATTACTGTTCGCAGCCCCGCCAAGTCACCAAAGCTTCCACACTTTTAATTAGTACTAATCGTAAATACCGTTTGGCGGGGTGTGACATCCTTGGAAGATCCACCGAGAGATTTGGAGCTTAAACCACTTCCAAATCATTTGGAGTATGCATTCCTACATGAGGAAAATTTGGTACCTGTAACTATTTTCCCCCCCTTTTAGATTCTGGAGAATCTAAGTTGTTGAATGTGTTAAAAGCTCACAAAGGAGCATTTGCTTGGTGTACATCCAATATTCCAGGGATAAGCCCATCATTTTGCCAACACAAAATAAATTGTTTAGATGATGTGAAACCTGTTGTCCAAAGACAACGGAGGCTTAACCCTAACATGAAAGTTGTGGTCAAGAAAGAAGTGATTAAGCTTCTAGATGCGGGTATCTCTTACCCCATTTATGATAGTTCTTGGGTAAGCCCGGTACATTGTGTGCCAAATAAGGGGGTATGACCCTTGTGACTAATGAGAAAAATGAATTAATAGCCACTAGGACCATTACAGGTTTGCGTGTTTGTATTAACTATAGAAAACTGAATGACGTCACCCGTAAAGATCATCTTCCCTTGCCCTTTATTGATCAAGTGTTAGAGAGACTTACAGGAAACGACTTTTACTGTTTTCTTGATGGGTTTTCGGGATATTTTCAAATCCCTATAGACCCTAAAGAACAGTAAAAGACCACTTTCACTTGTCCATTTGGAACCTATGCTTACAAGAGGATGCCTTTCGGGCTTTGCAATGCCCCAGCCACCTTTCAAAGGTGCATGATCGCCATCTTTCACGACATGATTAAAACTTCTATGGAAGTTTTCATGGATGATTTTTCAGTTTTTGGAAACTCGATCATTTGACTCATGTTTGTCCAATTTGGAAAAAATGCTTGAAAGATGCGAAAATGCTCACTTAGTTTTGAATTGGGAGAAGTGTCATTTCATGGTCAAAGAAGGTATTATTTTGGGACACAAAGTGTCAAGTGTGGGGATTGAGGTTGACAAGGCAAAGATTGATGTCATTGCCAAGTTACCTCTACCCACCAATGTGAAAGGCATTAGGAGTTTTCTGGGTCATGCGGGTTTCCACTGTAGGTTTGTTAAGGATTTTTCTAAGATAACGAGACCAATAACCAAACTCCTAGAAAAGGATGCACCTTTTGTGTTTGATGATGCTTGTTGTAACACCCCAAAATCCAAAAGTATTATTATGATAAAAACCAAATAAGTTGTTTTAAGTTATTATTATTTTAGGTGATATAAAATAATAATAATTGGATGCCGGTTTTAAAGTTCCAGACTATGATAAGTACGGGGAACAAAATTTAACATGTATATCTATTTAGCTACGTATATGTGTACGTGTTTATTTCATATTCATTCATAAGTCAGAAACCTTAAGCAAGAAGAAAGAAAACACGATGAAACCTTAAACCCTAAAACCAAAATCGATTCAAAACATGTAATTGAAGCTAGAGAACTCAAATTCATCACGGATTAATCATTCTAAGCTTGAGGTAACTACGATTGTTCTTTAATTTTGATTTGAAACTTCGGTTTCATGGGGGTTTTAAATGGTATGAATGATTAATGGTTTCTAGGTTGAAATTAGAGTGTATTATGATGAATTGGTAGTGTATAAGTGTGTATATGATGATGAGTAACATTAATCCAATCTAAAAGTGGATTAATTGAATTCTATGAATAGTAATCAAAGTGGGTTTTGTATAAAGGGTGATGAATTGGTGTTAATACACCCTAATTGGTGATTATAAATGCTATTAGAACATGAATAATGAAAATTGAAGTATTAAATCAAGAGGTTAATTGATTGGATTAATTATGATTATGAGAATGATTATGGTTTTAGTAATGGAATAATGAAATTTACAAACTAATATGAGTTAATGATGTTTAATGTGGTTCTTCATAACCTAGGATTGGTTTATGATGAATCTTGATAAGTTAGTAATAATCAAAGTGAACATGTAAGTAATTACATAGTTGAAATAAAGAGAGATTATATGTAGTATGATCAATCCAAAAAGGGTGATGGATTGATAATATTGATTAATTGATTATGATGATTATTAGTTGTTGAACATGTTGTTATGTTAATATGTTATATGCTAGGTGATCAAGAGTGGTGGCTTCGCTAATCAAATGTGAATTCATGTACTTGCCTAAAGAGCAAACGTGAGTGATATGGGGGTTAAATGGGTAATGATTGTGTGTTCCGGATTGCTTTCGAGCAAGAGGTTAATACAATCAAGTGGTAGTTGCCTGTATCTTATCTTATTTCTAATTGTGTTTATTATGTGGCGATGATGGCACGTTCTGGTGCTTTCGTACTGAGATGATTAGTTGTTGATAGAGTATGTTGGTATGTGGAATAATATGATGATTATGTGGATTATGTGAAATGAGCGGTTTGTAGAGATTCAGAGTTTAGCTAACTATGGTTAGCATTATGATGTTGAGCTTGATATGCATATCGTTGTGGTATGGTATTAAGCTATTATGTAGTTATTGGCCGTGGATCCACATAGAGTTACAATCTCTACAATTGCTTAGTAGTTATTTGCCTAAGCAAGTATATGTTGTTAATATTTGATGAGTGTTTTTTTTGTGGATTATTTATTTAATTTCCTATATACTCACTAAGCTTTATGCTTACCCCTTCCAGTTGTTTTATGTTGTAGGTTTATGGTTCGGTTGAACCAAAAGTGCACCATGGGTGATTTTATGATGGTATGAGAATAACGTGGATGGGAGCTTGATTATGGTTAGACAAGATTCTTGTTAGTGCATATTAGTGTGTCTGTCCGATTGGTCGTAGCCTAGTTTGTAATAGAAATTGAGTTTCTTGTTATGCGACATTAGCCTCAATGTCGCACCAGCGACATTGTCTGTTGGGCTTGTGACATAAGCTACCTCGCAAGGGTCTGGGCCTGCGACACAAAGGCTTGTGTCGCTGAGTCCAGCAGGTTTAGGTATAAATTCGTGTTTTGTGTAAAGTTTAAGGGTTGACGAAACCCTAAACGCAATCTGTCGAAATTTCAAGTCTCATTGTAAACCTAATACGAAAAGTTCATTAATATAACGTGAAGATTTGATATTTGTGAGTTTTGTTTTGTTTGATTAAATCATTGGTTATTCAATCGTTGATTCCGCTTTCGATTGAACTGCTCGATTCGATTAAGATCGTGACAAGGGACTAATAACTGGTATCAAAGCCATAAACGCTCGTTTGTGTGGTATCGGATCGAGTTCGGTTTTGTTTTTCGATTTATTCGTATTGTTTTCGTGTTCGTTTTTTATATTTGGATTCACAGGTTGAAGATCGTGTTTTCTGGCCATTACTGAAGTATTCGTTCGTTTGATAATCATGGAACTCGTTTAGGGTTACAAATTTTTCGAAATTAGGGTTTTCTCAGCCGCTGCTAATCGCGACATTGCGACATAGGTTGCGACATAAGGGTTTTTGACCTTAATTGGTTACTGCGACATAGGTTGCGACATTGTTAGTGACATAAGTGTTTTTTACATTAATTGGTTACTACGACATAGGTTGCGACGTTGTTAGCGACATTAGAATCTTGACCTTAATTGGTTACTGCGACATAAGTTGCGACACAGGTTGCAACCTTGATTATTTCTGCGACTTTGACTACGACATTACATGTGACACAACCTCTGTGTCGCTATCATTGTTTGATTGAAATCTTTTAAGTACACTTAAATGGCTCAAGATAAAGATAGTATTCAAGGTATTCGTGAAATGCTTAAGCATAACAATGATATCGGAAGCACCAGTAAGCCTCCTACGTTTACTGCTAATATGGATTATGCATATTGGAGATCTCGATTTGAACAGTATATTGACTTTCACTTTCCTGAATTGTGGGTTCCTCTTCTAGAACTTTATGAGAACCCTGTAGCAGAAGGTAGGTACAGAGGAGTTCCTCCAGCTAAAACCTACAAAAGTATGACACCTGAAGAAAGAAAAGACTATGACTTAGAACGCAAGGCACATTCTGCAATCTGCATGTGCTTGCCACAAGAAGTTTTGCGCCTGTTTAAACACCATGATATAACTTATGATCTCTGGAAAGCCATAGAAACTAGGTGCGGAGGAAATGAAAAATACAAACAGAGTAAGTTGGAGTTAATTAAGAAGAAGTTTGATCTTTTTGATCAGCTTCCAAATGAAACTGCTGCTGGTTTGTTTACAAGATACTCACAACTGGTGAGTGAGTTGACTGAAGGAGGGTACACGTTTACTCAGAGTGAAGTAAACAAAAAGCTGTTGGATGCGTTACCTAAAGCTTGGGAAATTAAAGTTCAATTATTGAAAGAAAGTCATGAGCTGGAAACAATAAAGCTTGATGATCTAGTACGTATACTTCAAGCTCATGCACTGGAGTTGAAGAAGAAAGAATGCAAATCTGGTGGTTTTGTTCAAGACCCGAGTTTGTATGGGGGAAGGTCAATTTGGGAAAATCTTATGGAGGAATGGCGTTTGTTTCTGATGGTGGTTCTCAATCTACTTCCACTGGCTATGGAGGAACTAGTTTCACCTATTCTGGATTCTCCTCGTTCTCCTCACCAAGGTCTCAAACTTTGCAAGTTACCGTCTCTCCTGCCATTTGTGACACCCGAAAAATTAGGACTAGTAATTAGTGCCTAATCACTTTGTTAATACATGTAATTAGTGCTATATTAGGCTAATGGTATGTATCATTATGTATATTGATATATATACACGTACGCGATTTATTTAAATCGTGCATTTATACATCGAATGGAATCCGACACAATCAAAATACGGACGTTGGTGAATCAAATTATTAAATAATATGAGATTATTTAATAACCTTATCATTTATTAAATATTATGTTGATAATATTTAACACGTATTTCGTATCATATAAAACTAATAGTACGCGACAAAAACGTGCAATTCGCGCCCGACAAACAAAATAATATCAAGTTATATTTTTATAACTCAAAACAAAGTATTTTGATAAGATACTTCCATTAAAAATATATAGAATCGAATCGAAAACGAAAACATATATTGTAACACCTGCTAAATTAGGATAACTAATTATGCCTAATTACTTGTAACTAGTTGTAATTAGTATGTAATAGGACTAATTGCAGACTCTATTTGTATATATATATAAGGTGAATTATATATATATATGTGTGTACTTACGCGATTTGGATTAATCGTACGAATTAACCGGACGGAGTCCGACACAGTTACTTGGACGTTGGTGACAGAAACTTACCTAAATAATGAGAACGTATTTTACTATATAAAATACACAGCGAACAAACATTATTTATTATATCGCGACGACATTTTACATAATTTAGCGAATACGTATTAAACGCGAGTTAAGAATTTTAATACTTCGACAAATGTTTTTATAATTAATTTCAAGGTATTTCATTAAAACATTCCCGTCACCTTTTAAAAATATAACTGCTTGATATAACGTTTAAACGACGGGGGAAACGAACACCGCACGGAGCGCGGAGGCGCGGACTGAAAATGGGAGGCTTAACCTCCCACCTTCTCTTCTTTTCTTTTCATTTTCTCTTTTCCTTTCTCTTTCTTCCTTTCTTTTCTCTCTATTTCACCAACACACCACCACCATCAAAATCAATAAATAAACATATTAAACGCGCTCGGATCATAGCCCCTCTTTGGAAGAAAACGTTCACCATCACACGATCTACATTCCTATCTTTTCGGATTTTCTATCCGACATTTTGTAAGTTTCCGACAAAACCCGAAACTCTCCGTTTTTGCTCATTTTTACGTTTTTATGGTTTAAATATGCTTAAAATGTCCAAAAATGGGTTGGGTAAAAGATTTGGACCTAACGGAAGCTTTTCGACCGATTTTCCGGCCACCAATTTCCGATCAGACCGCTACGTCGCAGAGACGCTGGGCTATCTGCGACGTAGCTCAAAACGTCGCATTATGTGACCAACGTCGCACTTAGCGACGTCGCGGCCTACGTCGCACAACCCTTCGTGACGTCGCATTGTGCGACGTCCGTCACTACGTCGCATTAAGTTGCGACGTCGCGCCTAGCGACGCCAGCCCCTACGTCGCATTGATTTGCGAAGGTCGCATCATGCGACGTACATGCCTACGTCGCACCCTACGTCGCATGCTACGTCGCATGCTACGTCGCACAAACCAGAACCTTGAAAAGTCAGATTTTACTAAGTGTCGAACTTACACAACTTCAAATACTTATGTCATACGACTTAACAAACGTCATAGAACATACTTTCTATTACAATTACACTAAATTGCGTTATAAATGATAACACTTTGAATCATTATTACAAACCGTCACCAACGGGCCATATTTGTTTTCAAACTACAAACGGATTACTAAACAAACACTTGGACATAATGAGTTGGGTAAACAACTAGCCTAGATGGTCTTGCGAGACATCTACTTACTTAACTTTATATGTTTAGGCATTTGAAGGTTACGGGTTCGGAGAACCTACGGTTGATATTATTTACTCGTTTATTGATATAAACGTACTTGCAAAGACTCAGGTGAGTCTTACGGCCCCACTTTTACTGTTTTATCTTATTGGGGGAGATACATGCTACTACTTTTTCCTTGAACACAAGTACTAAACTGTTTACTATACCAAACGAAATTGCATGAGTTTACTTACAAACAGAAGTCTCTCCATCATACATCGTTAGTTATGGACTTAAGCGCGAACAGTAGTTAATGGATCCATTAGGGAAATGACCCTCCCCACCCGGGGCAGTAGCGCTGCCACGTACCGATTTACACGTATAAACGGGTGACAACTTATTCGTTACTGATGCTTGCTCACTTACGAGCATGTCACGGGAGCAAACATCTTATTTACGGGTTAAGCTTCGATTATGAGCCTCATGGCAACGGTATAAACTTATTTATTTACGATTGCTGGATTGCAATGGCTGATTTTACGCCTACGGGCACTACTAATGAAATCTCGTGTTCAAAGCCGATATTATTTACAAACCTGTGAGATTCACCAACCTTTTGGTTGACACTTTTTAGCATGTTTTCTCAGGTACCCGGATGGAGTAGGATTACTCCAGGATTTTAGCTAGAGTCGCATGATTTCAACACAACTGCATTAACGGAGATTCTTAGCATTATCTTTTGTATATTTTGATTATGTAATAGAATCTCCCGCTATACGCGTGGACTCTAGGGGAAACTACATTTTGTATACGAAAACACTAAGTTTTCAAACATTATATCTATGGAATGTAACTAATTTACAAAACGTCTCATTTAGAGGTCGTTTGCTGTATACCTTGTGCTTTGTATATTGATTAGTAACACCCAAGTATGCTTCCGCAAAACAGTGAATTATTGGGGTGTTACAGATTGGTATCAGAGCCTAAGGTTATAGTGAACTAGGTTGCATTTAGTGGGCCTAGACTATGACCATTAGGCAGTATTTCCTTACTAGGCATGATTGGTTCAGGAATTTCATCATACGACTTTAATTTAACATAGCCTGATCAACTATGTACAATTAAGGAAAGATGATGTGAGGTCTGAAATGGTTATGTCGAACAGGAATGCGTTAGTAGACTCTGACCACGAGGGAACCGAGACTCTTACTTGTTATGTGCTAGACATACGCTAGGCTATTATGTGATATACGAGTATATACATACATAGGCCTCACTCACTGACTATACTACTAGGCTATTATATATTAAATATATATGAATAGGCCTCGCACGTAAACACACTCGCTATAGAGATAGCCGACGTTTCTCTGGCGACACTTACGAATTTCTCTCAGTGGTTTGCACCGACCATGACAGACTTTACCTTGTGGCGCACTCTAATGATTTTATGAAAATCACATCTAACACCCGGAAGCAACGTACTTCCAAGGACTAAAATCCTTTCTCTGTCATTTCTATAGAACTCAAAGCCGCGAATTCCCAAATGGACGACTACGTGTCTGATAGTGACCAGGTCCACGAGGAACAAATCCAGTACACGTATATCGATGAGGACATCGTACCAGAAGAAGAAATCATGCTGGAGGGAAACGAAAATCAGAATTTCGGAATGACTGGCATCGACATTGAAGAATATGAAAGAGTGCGAGATCAGGCCGTGGGACTAGACGGCCGAAATTGGGCACTTAAGCGTAAGTGCATGGACTATGAACAAAAATTGAGAATCTCAAACCGATCTGTCCCTACACGAATCAAAGATAAGATCCGTTACTGGAAGAAAGTGGCCACCAACCTAACCCGTAGGACCAAAACATGGATCAAACGTTTGGGCAGGAAGTCAACGGAGGAGACTAGGTACCGCTCCACGACTCAAAGATACAGGGACATGCTTGAGGCACGCTACCACTGTAACACCCCCAAATTTACTGATCGCGGAAGCATACCTTGGGGTGCTACTAATCAATACACAAAGCACATAAGATATATAATGAACGACCACTACATGCGTCGTTTTACAAATACATTGATTAACGTAAGAGTCTACATATGGTTTACAAAAGATGAGTTCGCATAGCTACTTGAGAGATTCTAGTACATATCTAATTTAATCAAAATATAGAAATGCAGGGAAATCTCTTGATATTATATAATTGCATGCGACTCGAGCTACAGTATCCTGATGGGCAGTCCAACCTACTGCTGAGTACCTGAGATAACATGCTAAAAGGTCAGCTATAAAGCTGGTGAGCTCACAGGTTTGATATAACAATATATGATGTGTGAACCGCAAGATTTGATGATTTGATTTACAAAGCATGTAAATAATTGATTGATGGGTATCACATGAATATTTGTAATTAAACAAATAAGTAAAGATATATGAAACTGGCATGAGCACATAGTCTGAGCTTAACTGAGATGTCAGGATCACAATTAAGTGCCTGAGCGAGGGTGCCTCTATGCGTATGCCTAATCAACATACGTTTGAACAAATGATAATGCGTCCGTTTGACAGGTTAGTGCTTGCTAACTCGGACGGGGATTGTCAATCCCATATGGTACCATACACTAACATTCACGCTAAATCATATTAACAGAACTATGCTTCAGAGGACTTTGATTGATTAGATGAAAACAACTCATGCAGCATACGTGATAATTTGATACTTGCGTTCACATGTAAAACAAAACAGAGCATGTATCTCACCCCTAGGTAAAAGCATTTAAAATAGGGGCTATGAGACTCACCTGAGCCTATTGAATTGTTAGCCAACAATTTATGATGATTCACAATGATTTGATGTCGTTACAACGACTGAACCTGCAGGACGTCTGAGACGTGCAAGGTTTTGATAAATGATTAGATTCTTAAAACTTGCCGGGCGTATCAAACGCGCAAGGTTTAATTGATTTGATGACACTACGGACCATCTATGCTAGTTATTCCCTTAACTAGTTTTGACCAAATACTTTGGTAATTGATTAGGGTTGAGTTTGTGAAAATGTATACGGGTCGTTGGTGACAGCTTGTAATAATAATTTCAAACTATTATTATTTTGCATGATTTGTTGTATCGTATTTAAATTGTTATAGTTAAAACTGCTAGTTATAGGTTTCTGCCGAAAGTTATGGTTTCTGCCAAAGGTTATGGTTTCTGCCGAAGGTTATGGTTTCTGCCGAAGGTGATGGTTTCTGCCGAAGGTTATGGTTTCTGCCGAAGGTGATGGTTTCTGCCGAAGGTTATGGTTTCTGCCGAAGGTGATGGTTTCTGCCGAAGGTTATAGTTTATGCCGAAGACATAAACTGTTACCATTTTTGAGTTTGTAAAACGAGTTTCAAGTTTTGATTTGGACATTTTATAGTTTGATGAGCTACAAGACAAGTAAATAAATGTATTAAAGTAGTTTTAAGGTGTCGTTCCAAAAATTCACCCAAACCCATCCTAATCAATTTCTTTGGACATAATCAGTTGCTAGATGTTAATATATGATGTTATAAATACATATAAACATATAATTTAAACAAAAGTTATTGATTTCCTTACAATTTAAAATAGAGCTAAAATGGAGATGGAGCTTGGTGATGATGATGATGAATGATGAAGATGATCACGATGATGATGATGATGCTTGATCTCGTTTTTGTTATTTGTTGTTGTTGTTTGATTTGGAACCGAGAGAGAGCCGAGAGAGATTGAGAATGAAATGGAGAATGAAAATGAAAACAAAGGGTGCGTTTGATCTAACTGGCCAACTCCAATTATTGGAGTTGGTTGGTTAATATTTGCAGTACAAAACGCCCGTGTTTTTGTACCCGATCGAAAAGTAGTATAATATTTTAATTCGATAAATTTCTATAATTGACATCGTACGTATTTTAATCGAAGTATTCTAATAAAAATACTTTTAATGAGATATAAAAATATATCTTTGTTTTATCTTTCTGAGACGGACACGATTTAATTGGTTTCGTCGCGTTTGGGTAAAATGTTATAAAACGAAATATGTTTTATTTTAACTGAATGTAATTAATAATTATTATCTTCCATAATAATACATTATTTATAAATTTTGTCGCGTACGGTTGATTTGTACGATACGAATACTTTATATATATTAACAAAATAATATATAAGAAATAACGAGTTGTATTAAATAATATTTCCTATATTACTTAATATTGTTTTTCACCAACGCCGTATAATTGAATCGGAATTCGGCCGATTTAAAATGAACGATTAAACTTAATCGCATATTGATATATATTTGCCAATATATAATTTGATACACACAATTAGCCTAATACATAGCACTAACTACATGTATTACAAAGTGATTAGGAACTAAAAATCTAGTCCTAATTTGACGGGTGTCACATTCTCCCCAGCTCAATTGGTGATATCAAGTGGAAACACTTGATATTAAAGGTGAGGTCTTGAGTTCAAGCCTCACAACAACCTACTATTGGCTAATAGAGGGGTGGGCCTCAGCAATAGTGATGGGTTGGGGTGCATTGGGCTGCAGACCTAGGGCCCAATAAGCCTCAGCTGGTGGCAGGCTCACCGCCTCCCTCGAGCCCATAGGGCCATCGCGAGGGGTGGGGTGTCACAGAAAAAGTGCACTTTTTCTGTGACACCCCACCCCTCGCGATGGCCCTATGGGCTCGAGGGAGGCGGTGGGCCTGCCACCAGCTGAGGCTTATTGGGCCCTAGGTCTGCAGCCCAATGCACCCCAACCCATCACTATTGCTGAGGCCCACCCCTCTATTAGCCAATAGTAGGTTGTTGTGAGGCTTGAACTCAAGACCTCACCTTAAATATCAAGTGTTTCCACTTGATATCACCAATTGAGCTGCAGCTCAATTGGTGATATCAAGTGGAAACACTTGATATTTAAGGTGAGGTCTTGAGTTCAAGCCTCACAACAACCTACTATTGGCTAATAGAGGGGTGGGCCTCAGCAATAGTGATGGGTTGGGGTGCATTGGGCTGCAGACCTAGGGCCCAATAAGCCTCAGCTGGTGGCAGGCCCACCGCCTCCCTCGAGCCCATAGGGCCATCGCGAGGGGTGGGGTGTCACAACCACCCACACGACCTGAACCTGGAGTCGGAAGACGAATCCGAAAGCCAGGAACCTTAACTAAGAATGAACCAACCGACTAGCAGAAACTGTGGACCGCCTTGGCACACTATGGAACAAATTAATCTACATTAAGAATAGTGTAGTTTTTGTCTTGTAATCTACCTCGTAATCTAGGGACTATCTAGCACTACTCTATAAACTAGTCGGATGTAACCATTCCCGACACCTTTTGTAATATCTCTGTAGGATGTAACTTTTGAACTCACTTTATCTATCAGATATCCTTTGTTATCTCAACTCACATTAATTGTCATTTTCCATGTTGATGTTATGTATTACTGCTTTTATACATGTACATCTGTGACAATTACCTGCTCATACAAAATCTCATGTATCTTCATTTCTTTTATTGAAGAATCATGCCGCCAAAGACACGACCATACACCGACGCCCAGATTACCTCCCTTATAACCCAGGCTGTTACTGAAGCCTTGGCTCGGAATACTCCACCAAATTCCTCGAGGAACAGCGATGCCGCTGAAACCACTACTGCTAAACCCTGTTCATACAAAGACTTTCAGAACTGCAAACCTCTAAACTTTGCAGGTACTGAGGGAGCTATCGGTCTAGTACGCTGGATCGAGAAAGTTGAGTCTGTATTTCTTATCTGCAACTGTGCGGAGGGAGATAAGGTTAAGTTCTCCGTTAGTACTTTTACTGACACCGCACTCACCTGGTGGAACACTTATGCCCAGACTGTGAGTGTTGCTACTGCTTACCAACTTCCGTGGGAGGAGTTGAAGAAGATGTTGAGGGGCGAGTATTGCCCCAGGGATGAATTGAAACAACTAGAAGTGGAATTCTGGAACCACAAGATGCAGGGTGATGACATCACCGGATACACCAACCGTTTCCACCAACTGGCACTTCTGTGCCCAACCATGGTCGATCCTGAGTACAAGAGGATCGAGAAATTCGTTGACGGTCTTCCTGAGAGACTCCAAGACCTGGTGACTTCATCCAAACCGGGTACTATTCAGAGCGCCATCCGTATGGCCCATGAACTAACGGCAAATTCTGTCCGCCGTGGCACAACTTCAACCCCATCTGCAAACAACAAACGCAAGTGGGAAGGTAACCCCAACTCATCCAACCAAACCTCCAACAAAAAGCCTGAGTACATTAAGGCTTATTCATCGGGGACTTCGGAAAAGAAAGGGTACAGCGGGAACAAGCCCTACTGTTCCAAATGCAGCCGCCATCATGACGGTTCTTGCCCTTGCTCCAACTGCAAACGGTTCGGGCATCTAGCCAAGGATTGCCGAATCAACATATCTACCCCCAACACTAATGCACCAAAGGCCTGCTTTGGGTGCGGAAATACAGGGCATTTCAAGAAAGATTGCCCAAAGCTGAAAAATAACAACAACCCTGCTCGCGGCAGATCATTCGTTATCAAGGCTGGGGAAGCCAGACAAGACCCGAACGTCGTGACGGGTACGTTCCTTCTCAACGACCTTACTGCTTCTGTGTTATTTGATACCGGTGCCGATAGAAGCTTCATATCTGAGAAATTTAGCCCTTTACTTGATATTACTCCCACTGCCTTAGATGCTAAATACATTGTAGAATTAGCTAACGGCAAACTGATTGAGACTGATAGCATCATACACAACTGTACACTTAACCTCACGAACGAAACGTTTTCCATTGATTTAATCCCTGTCGAGATCGGCAGCTTCGATATTATTGTCGGTATGGATTGGTTATCCAAGCACCGAGCTGAAATCATCTGTCATGACAAACTCGTTCGCATACCTCTTGTCTCCGGTGGAACCTTAGTCTTACAAGGGGAGACCGGTAGACGGAATCTGAATATTGTATCCTGTCTGAAAACGAGAAAATATCTACGAAAAGGGTACCAAGCCATCCTCGCACATGTAACGGAGAAGAAGTCGGAGGAGAAGCGACTTGAGGATGTTCCGATCGTGCGGGATTTTCCAGAAGTCTTTCCTGAAGACTTGCCCGGACTTCCGCCACCTAGACAAGTTGAATTTCAAATCGAACTTGTGCCCGGAGCTGCACCCGTGGCACGAGCCCCTTACCGTTTAGCACCATCCGAAATGCAGGAGTTGTCTAACCAACTACAGGAACTCCTGGACAGAGGATTCATTCGACCAAGTTCCTCACCTTGGGGAGCTCCGGTCTTATTCGTGAAAAAGAAAGATGGATCTTTCCGCATGTGTATTGACTACCGAGAACTGAATAAGCTAACCATAAAGAATCGATACCCACTTCCTAGAATCGATGACCTATTTGACCAACTCCAGGGATCGAGTGTTTACTCAAAGATTGATCTACGGTCGGGTTATCATCAACTCCGAGTCCGTGACAATGATATCCCAAAGACAGCCTTCCGAACTCGTTATGGGCATTACGAGTTCCAAGTGATGCCATTCGGTTTAACCAACGCACCGGCCGTATTCATGGACCTTATGAATCGGGTGTGCAAACCATATCTTGACAAATTCGTCATTGTGTTCATCGATGATATCCTGATTTACTCTCGCAACGAACAGGAACATGCTCAACATCTGAAAACCATTCTAGGACTTCTGAAACACGAAGAGTTATATGCCAAATTCTCTAAGTGTGAGTTCTGGATTCGAACCGTTCAATTCCTCGGGCACGTGATTGACAGCCAAGGAATTCATGTTGATCCCGCCAAGATTGAAGCAATCAAGGGCTGGGAGTCACCGACCACTCCAACC
The DNA here is from genome assembly GCA_949592205.1 of Helichrysum umbraculigerum. Taxonomy (NCBI): domain Eukaryota; kingdom Viridiplantae; phylum Streptophyta; class Magnoliopsida; order Asterales; family Asteraceae; genus Helichrysum; species Helichrysum umbraculigerum. The sequence continues at coordinate 91,889,231 of CATIUR010000002.1, read as the reverse complement.
GAAGTGAGACAATTCTTAGGTCTTGCTGGTTATTATCGCCGATTCATCGAAAACTTTTCAAGAATAGCTGTTCCCCTAACCACACTGACTCAGAAAGATAAGAAGTTCGATTGAACGGATAAACAAGAGTCAGCCTTCCAGCTATTGAAAAACAAACTTTGCAGTGCACCAATCTTGTCCTTACCCGAGGGCACCGACGATTTCGTAGTTTACTGCGACGCCTCACACCAAGGACTTGGTTGTGTGTTGATGCAACGGGAAAAAGTCATTGCCTATGCCTCACGACAACTAAAAATCCACGAGAAAAACTATACGACCCACGACCTCGAGTTAGGTGCTGTGGTCTTCGCATTGAAAATCTGGAGACATTATCTCTACGGTACGAAAAGCACTATCTTCACCGATCACAAAAGTCTCCAACACATATTCAATCAGAAAGATCTAAACATGAGACAACGTCGCTGGGTTGAGTTACTTAGTGACTACGACTGCGAGATCAAATACCATCCGGGCAAGGCTAACGTAGTGGCCGATGCCTTAAGCCGAAAAGAACGAGTGAAACCCCTTCGAGTCCGAGCACTTTCTATGACAATTCGTAACGAGCTTCCTGCTCAAATCCTTACCGCTCAACTTGAAGCACTCAACGATGAAAACTTGAAAAATGAAGCCTTGCGAGGCTTGGATAAACAATTCGAAATCAAACCCGATGGAACTCGATACTTCTCTAACCGGGTGTGGTTACCCAAATTCGGAAACTTGCGAGATTTGGTGATGGCTGAAGCTCACAAATCTCGATACTCTATACATCCTGGATCTGACAAGATGTATCATGACGTCAAAGGGTTGTATTGGTGGCCTAACATGAAAGCTGACATCGCCTTGTACGTCAGTAAGTGCCTAACCTGTTCCAAAGTAAAGACCGAACACCAAAGACCCTCTGGGTTGCTTCAACAACCTGAAATTCCTCAATGGAAATGGGAACAGATTTCCATGGACTTCATTACCAAACTACCGAAAACTTCGAGTGGTTGCGATACCATTTGGGTGATCGTGGACCGTCTCACGAAATCTGCTCATTTTCTGGCCATCAAGGAAACCGACAAGATGGAGCGTCTGACTCGCATCTATGTCAAAGAAATCATCTCGCGACATGGTGTACCTATCTCGATCATCTCGGATAGGGACAGCCGTTTTACTTCTAACTTTTGGCAATCGCTACAGAAATCTCTTGGTACTCGTCTGGATATGAGTACTGCTTATCACCCGCAAACCGATGGCCAAAGCGAGCGAACTATTCAAACACTGGAGGATATGCTATGAGCCTGCGTAGTCGACTTCGGTACTTCTTGGGAAAATCACTTACCGTTGTGTGAGTTTTCGTACAACAACAGTTACCATACCAGCATAAAGGCTGCACCCTTCGAGGCACTTTACGGACGTAAGTGCCGATCACCTGTCTGTTGGACTGAGTTAGGAGAATCCCAACTCACGGGTCCAGAAATCATTCAAGAAACTACTGAGAAAATCGTTGGTATTCAAAACCGGCTGAAAGCCGCACGTGATCGTCAGAAAAGCTATGCTGACGTGAGACGCAAACACCTTGAGTTCCAGGTAGGAGACAAGGTACTTCTCAAAGTGGCACCGTGGAAAGGTGTTATTCGATTCGGGAAACGAGGCAAACTAAATCCTAGATACATCGGACCATTCGAAATCCTTGAAAGGATTTGTCCAGTGGCATATCGTCTGCAACTTCCTGCTGAACTTAGCAGCGTACACAACACATTCCACATTTCTAACTTGAAGAAATGTCTGTCTGACGAGACGCTGATTATACCGCTCGACGAAATTCAAATCGATGATAAACTTCATTTCGTCGAGAAACCTATGGAAATCATGGACCGAGAGGTCAAGCAATTGAAACAGAGTCGTATTCCCATAGTAAAAGTCAGGTGGAATTCTAGGCGCGGCCCTGAGTTCACCTAGGAACGGGAAGACCAAATGCGACAGAAATACCCACATCTCTTCCCAGACAACGCACAGTCCGTGCACTCAAGCTAATTTCGGGACGAAATTTCTTTAACAAGGGGAGAATGTAACACCTGCTAAATTAGGATAACTAATTATGCCTAATTACTTGTAACTAGTTGTAATTAGTATGTAATAGGACTAATTGCAGACTCTATTTGTATATATATATAAGGTGAATTATATATATATGTGTGTACTTACGCGATTTGGATTAATCGTACGAATTAACCGGACGGAGTCCGACACAGTTACTTGGACGTTGGTGACAGAAACTTACCTAAATAATGAGAACGTATTTTACTATATAAAATACACAGCGAACAAACATTATTTATTATATCGCGACGACATTTTACATAATTTAGCGAATACGTATTAAACGCGAGTTAAGAATTTTAATACTTCGACAAATGTTTTTATAATTAATTTCAAGGTATTTCATTAAAACATTCCCGTCACCTTTTAAAAATATAACTGCTTGATATAACGTTTAAACGACGGGGGAAACGAACACCGCACGGAGCGCGGAGGCGCGGACTGAAAATGGGAGGCTTAACCTCCCACCTTCTCTTCTTTTCTTTTCATTTTCTCTTTTCCTTTCTCTTTCTTCCTTTCTTTTCTCTCTATTTCACCAACACACCACCACCATCAAAATCAATAAATAAACATATTAAACGCACTCGGATCATAGCCCCTCTTTGGAAGAAAACGTTCACCATCACACGATCTACATTCCTATCTTTTCGGATTTTCTATCCGACATTTTGTAAGTTTCCGACAAAACCCGAAACTCTCCGTTTTTGCTCATTTTTACGTTTTTATGGTTTAAATATGCTTAAAATGTCCAAAAATGGGTTGGGTAAAAGATTTGGACCTAACGGAAGCTTTTCGACCGATTTTCCGGCCACCAATTTCCGATCAGACCGCTACGTCGCAGAGACGCTGGGCTTTCTGCGACGTAGCTCAAAACGTCGCATTATGTGACCAACGTCACACTTAGCGACGTCGCGGCCTACGTCGCACAACCCTTCGTGACGTCGCATTGTGCGACGTCCGTCACTACGTCGCATTAAGTTGCGACGTCGCGCCTAGCGACGCCAACCCCTACGTCGCATTGATTTGCGAAGGTCGCATCATGCGACGTACATGCCTACGTCGCACCCTACGTCGCATGCTACGTCGCATGCTACGTCGCACAAACCAGAACCTTGAAAAGTCAGATTTTACTAAGTGTCGAACTTACACAACTTCAAATACTTATGTCATACGACTTAACAAACGTCATAGAACATACTTTCTATTACAATTACACTAAATTGCGTTATAAATGATAACACTTTGAATCATTATTACAAACCGTCACCAACGGGCCATATTTGTTTTCAAACTACAAACGGATTACTAAACAAACACTTGGACATAATGAGTTGGGTAAACAACTAGCCTAGATGGTCTTGCGAGACATCTACTTACTTAACTTTATATGTTTAGGCATTTGAAGGTTACGGGTTCGGAGAACCTACGGTTGATATTATTTACTCGTTTATTGATATAAACGTACTTGCAAAGACTCAGGTGAGTCTTACGGCCCCACTTTTACTGTTTTATCTTATTGGGGGAGATACATGCTACTACTTTTTCCTTGAACACAAGTACTAAACTGTTTACTATACCAAACGAAATTGCATGAGTTTACTTACAAACAGAAGTCTCTCCATCATACATCGTTAGTTATGGACTTAAGCGCGAACAGTAGTTAATGGATCCATTAGGGAAATGACCCTCCTCACCCGGGGCAGTAGCGCTGCCACGTACCGATTTACACGTATAAACGGGTGACAACTTATTCGTTACTGATGCTTGCTCACTTACGAGCATGTCACGGGAGCAAACATCTTATTTACGGGTTAAGCTTCGATTATGAGCCTCATGGCAACGGTATAAACTTATTTATTTACGATTGCTGGATTGCAATGGCTGATTTTACGCCTACGGGCACTACTAATGAAATCTCGTGTTCAAAGCCGATATTATTTACAAACCTGTGAGATTCACCAACCTTTTGGTTGACACTTTTTAGCATGTTTTCTCAGGTACCCGGATGGAGTAGGATTACTCCAGGATTTTAGCTAGAGTCGCATGATTTCAACACAACTGCATTAACGGAGATTCTTAGCATTATCTTTTGTATATTTTGATTATGTAATAGAATCTCCCGCTATACGCGTGGACTCTAGGGGAAACTACATTTTGTATACGAAAACACTAAGTTTTCAAACATTATATCTATGGAATGTAACTAATTTACAAAACGTCTCATTTAGAGGTCGTTTGCTGTATACCTTGTGCTTTGTATATTGATTAGTAACACCCAAGTATGCTTCCGCAAAACAGTGAATTATTGGGGTGTTACATATATATAAAACGTATAACGTCTAAATAACATTTAAACGACCGGGGAAACGAACACCGCACGGAGCGTAAACTCGGGGAACAAAATTTGGGCAACCCACACTTTGGTAGGCCACCCAAAAACCGGTCAAAAGACCTCCCCAAAAAGGGGATCATGTCCCTTGACCTTAAGCCACCAAAAAAACCCCCAAATCTCTCATTCTTGTTTCCCCACTCTCTCTCTAATTTCTCTCTCTACTCACTCCCTCTCTCACTCCCTAAACCGGCTCCATCAACCACCATACAACCTTCATCCTCTCCTTCTCTTCATCATTTTATTGTAAGGAACCTTTTTCTCATGCTAAATTTACTTGCATGTTGATTATTTACATGTTTGGTGGTTCATTTAACAAGATTATGTCCAAATGATAAGTTAAAACTCGTTTTTCAAGCATATATATATACACATACTTTTCTGGACAGAAAATAGGGGTTTGGTAGAAAAATCATATAAAATCTAAAACATAAGATAAATCCATGAACCACTTGGAAAAGCTTCGTATGTTCATTGACTACAACTTTTGTGTAGAACTTTTATTCTAGAAATACACCCATTTTAACAGAAAATTCGATTTATAGACAAAGGTATGTTTTTGGCTGAATCTGGAACTTAGGTGCTTCTCGATTTTATTTACCTAACTAAACGACCCCTAAAATTCTCGGAAAAATGTGATAAAACACTAGAGATATAGATGAACATATGTGATTTTTGTCATGAATTATTGCGGACTAAAAGTGGTCGAAATCGAGAGGTTAAACCGAGTGAAAAATCTGGAAAACATTAACCCAGGGACTGCATATGTAACTTTTTAAAAACCGACACTTCGGGTTAAACACGAGACGAAACGATAATTTTCCCGAGCCTTAGAAACATGTTTAAGTCTATCCTAAAAGTTTTGGGTCAAACCGAACACGTTTGACCAAGTCAACGAAAACGAACACTTAAACGAAAACGGAAACCCCAGACTTGCGACAATGTCTCTTTGTCGCACAAGCCTTTCCATCTGAGACAATACCTTTGTCGCAACACCATTGTCGCAACACCTTATTGATTGTCGCAACCTTACTGATTGTCGCAACCTTAATGATTTTTCGCATTAACTACACTCGCACTCGAGACTGTCTCAAAACTCACATTGTCACAAGAATAGTAACTCACATTGTCACAAGAATAGTAACCCGACATTGTCACAAGAAGAGTAACCCGACATTGTCACAAGAATAGTAACTCGACATTGTCACAAGAATAGTGTTTCACAATTTTCACAAGAATAGTAGTTCGCAATTGTCTCAAGTATAGTATTTTACCATTGTCACAAAAATAGTAATCGAGACTGTTGCATAAATAGTGTTCAACACAATGTACCCGATTTATGCCAACAACAAACGTTTGGAAAACCTCGGAAACACTTAACATATACTTTGATAAGTATGCAATGCAACAAAACATATAATAATAATAATAATACTTTGAAATTATTATTACAAACCGTCACCAACGGGCCGTACATGTTTTCAAAACAAAATCAAACAAATCAATCATTTGGACATTAGTAGTTGAATGAACAACTAGCATAGATGGTCTGTTGAGACATCTACATATTATTATAACCTTGCGCGTTTAGGATGCCCGGCAAGTTACCGTCGTTGGACGACATCACCCTTGTGTAACATCATTTGCTTGTTAGCAACACATCAGACTCAGGTGAGTCTCACAGCCCCGCATTTTTACTGTTTACTCCCGGGGTGGGAATACATGTTCATTTATTTTACATGTGAACACAAGTACTAAACCTCGCTATATTTTGCATGAGTTATTTGCTAATCATTTAAAAGCCCTCCACGATCGTAGTTTGGTAATACTTTGGTAGCGTGAATGTTAGTGTATGGTACCATATGGGATTGACAATCCCCGTCCGGGTTGGAAGCCCCAACTGGTCAAACGGACGCATTATCATTTGTTCATACGAGTGTAGATTAGGCACTCGCAGGGAGGCACCCTCGATCGGGCACTTGATTGTGATCCCGACACCTCAGTTAAGCTCAGACTATGACCTCATGGCAGTAATATACACATTATTTGATTGGTTTCAGATCATTATATAAAATCTTGTGGTTCATACATTATGTTTATTCATACAAACCTGTGAGCTCACCAGATTTTAGCTGACCTTTTAGCATCTATTCTCAGGAACTCAACAACAGTAGGTCTGCTCAGAATTATATATATAGCTCGAGTCGCATGCAAACATCAAGACATGAAACCTTTGGATGATTCTCCAACGAATTATGAAACCTATTACTTGATCATTAATTGATCGCTATTTTGACTGAATGTCAACAATTTATACGTAACTTGAATATATTTAAACAACAACTGATTTACAATCAAGTTTATCAACTATTTTAATCAACTACTCTGTCATGATTTGTCTACTATTTGAACAATAACTACCTTCATTATTTGACAAACGTCTACAAGGTCATCTTTGATCAATGGTTTACAAACTGATTAAACCCTACACCATTGGTACGTCTCTAGTAAACAATCACTACGCCTTAATGATTATATAATTTGAACGTTGACTAGAGTTTCGTGCCTAGTAAACTAGGACCCCCTTCGGATATAGAATCCACTAAACTAAACGATATGTATACCAAAAGCCGTTATGACTTATGCGACAACCTAAAACGCCACAATGATAACAACACGTCTCTTCGGAAACACATGTGTTTGACGCTCCAACACGATTTAAAATCTTGGGACGAGATTTCTCTAACAGGGGGAGAATGTGACACTCCTCAAATTTCGGTGTAATTACGTACATTAATCACGTGCATGTCTTAGGCTAAATCCCTACTTAAGAGAATTCACACTATTTTTATGAGATAAGTCTAGCAAAGCCCAACAAATTAATACGTGAGGTATTACAAAATTTGTAATTATTAGTAATTACGCGTGAAACGACCGGACAGAGTCCGACACAATATACGACATTGGTGAAAATATTTCTATAAATAACTCAAATCTATTTTTAGCAGTTATTTATCCTATATTATTATTTTTAATATAATAATACACGAAAAACTTATACGTTTTGGTTAAAACGTCTCTAACGCAACAAAAACGCGCGAATCGAATTCGGCAACCAAATGAAACTCGATATATATTTCGGTAACTCAAAATAAATTATTTTAATAACACTTCAATGAAAAAATTATCCCAAAAATATCGTTAATTTAAACGACTCAAAATAACGTTACGCGATTTAACGTTTTAACACGAAAATAACGGGTAAACGACCTAAATACGTAAACACAACCTAATATTTAAATTAAATCACAAACCCACCCAAATGGGTCCCATATGACCAGCCACCAACCCCCCTCCCCCACTCATCTCTCATGCAATTTCCCATCATCAACTTTCTCTTACACCTCCATCCATTTTGCATGCAAGACTCATTTTCCCATCACACTCTTTCACTCATTTGCTCCACCTTCTCTCTACCCATCCACTCTCTCTCTAAAATCTGGAGAAACAACCACCATATCCCCACCACAATCCACCACAAACCACCACCTAAATCACCAACACTTTGCAAAGATTTTTCAAAAACTGGAAGCACCAAGAACATCTCATCAAGAATCTGCCATACTTTCTTCTATAACTCCATTGTAAGGATGACTCTTGCTCTTAAATACTCTCATTTACATGTATGAATGTTCACTCAACAAATGTATAACAAAACCCTACTCAAAAATCGTTTTTCTTAACTTTAAATTCATAAAAATACATGTTTCAGCTTCTGTCCAGAAAGTTTATGCTACTTCCACGATTTTTATAAAAATCATTTATTCATGAAAATGGATATTTTTATAGTCAAAAATTAATTTCAAGAATAAGCTTTCCAACCCCACAAACCTCATATTTTTCTGAGCACGTTTACTATTTTTAATAATTTTTGTGAGAACAAATAGACAATGATTTTTATAAAAATCATTTATTCATGAAAATGGACGTTTTTATAGTCAAAAATTAATTTCAAGAAATAAGCTTTCCAACCCCACAAACCTCATATTTTTCTGAGCACGTTTACTATTTTTAATAATTTTTGTGAGAACAAATAGACAATCTTGGGGTTGTTTCCCCACAAAAGAGCATGAGTTGGGGATGGCGGAGTTTGCTTCATATCCGGGATATTATTCGTCCTTTTTGTTGGTATCAGATTGGCGATCGGAGGACTGCTTCGGTTTGGTATGACACTTGGTGTGACCAATGTCCTATTGCTCGTGTCTTTTTCTTGTCACCGTGATATTACGCGTCAGGGTTTTTCAATTACTGATTCAGTCACTGACCTTCTTGATGGTGATGTTTGGAGATGGCCGACTCTGTGGCTTCAACGGTATCATATTTTTTCTCAGATTTTGGTTCCCACTATTTCTTCACAACCGGATAAGCTTTTATGGCGTGCTGGTGATGGTACTTTTTCTGAATTCCAGGTGCGTGAAGTATGGGATTCCATTCGGAGGCGGTGTTTTGCTGTGGTGTGGGCTTCTGTTATTTGGTTCCCTCAGTGTATCCCTCGGCATGCTTTTAACATGTGGCTAGTTTTTAAGGGAAAGTTGAGGACTCAAGATCGCCTGAGGCAATGGGATATTGGCCCTTCGGTCGACTTAAACCTTCTTCGGTGCTACTTATGTGGATCATGTCCTGATTCACATTCTCATCTTTTCTTTGAATGTGTTTTTTCTTCACAGGTTTGGTTTCGGGTTGTTAGCTATGCTGATATTCCGATTGTGTCTGATAAGCTGGAAGATGTGCTCCCTTTCTTTATTTCTGCGTCTTCGTCGTAGAATGTAGATCATGTGATATCTCGCTTATTGTTGGCTGCTACGACATATTTTATTTGGCAGGAGAGGAATTTTCGTCTCTTCGCCAAAGGAAGACGTTCGTGTATAGAGCTTGCTGATGTTATTCTTTCTGAGATTCGTTCGAAGTTGGTTTCCTTCAAATTAGGTCTTCGTTTTGAGCTGTTCGAGCTTTGGAGCGATGGAAGATTCCAAACCGGACTTAAGTTCGGTCTTGCCTGGTTTTCTATCCATTCGTGTGTTTATAGCTTCTTCTGAAGTTTTGCTGATTGGGTGCTCATTTATTTTATATTAGATGTATTATTTATTTGTTCTTTGAGCTTTGTTATTTATTTGTATATGGTCCTCATATACAGAGAGTTTAGCCATAGCTAGCTAGTTATTCATGTTGGTTTGGTAGTTGTTGTGTCTTGTTATGTAGTGTCTTCTGCCTATGTAACGGGCTGAGGTGTGGGATCCACCCACACCCTTTGTACTTAAACGTTTATTTTGGAGTAATATATTTGCCGGCTGAAAACCCTTTACCCAGATAGACAATCTGTCCAGTAAGGACATAAAGTTTAATATTATTGTTTTGGCCATATCTCGAGCTACACACCTCCAAATGACTTGAAACCACCGTCAAAAGTTCAAAAATTGTATCGGCTACATTTGTTGTTTTGGCCACTTTTTTCCCAGAAACTATAACTTCATGCATGTGTCCAAATCTGACCACGGAAGATAAAAGTAATTATTAAAAATACTTAGACTTCTCTAAAAATACTGTAAAAATTAGGGTTTATGGACCAGATCGCCAACGTACTTTACTTTTTATCCCAATGTCACCAATGAACCGGTTTTATTACCAAGGTCGACACTAAACTTTTTATTTTTGTCTCAATGTCACCAACGAACTAATTTTATTACCAATGTCGACAACGAACTTGTTAAATATGTTTTGAGGTCACCAAAATACTTTTTTTAATGAGCTACATTTTGAATTTGTTGATGTGGTGTTGCCATGCATTTCATTTATGTGACCAGACTTCCATGTAAGCTAAACATGTACACGTATGCTTAACTTCATCTTCTCCGACCGACTAACATGTAATTTTGGGTTACGTTTTTGATAAAAAAAAAAGTAGTAATTGCGTTTAGATTCACTGGAAAAGTGGTGATTATCGTAAAGCAATCAAGAATTACATGTTATTCGAAAGGAGAAGAAGAATTAACCATACATATACAAGTTTAGCTTACATGGAAGCCTGGTCACATAAATGAAATGCATGGCAACACCACATCAACAAATTCAAAACGTAGCTCGTTAAAAAAAGGTATTCTGGTGACCTCAAAACATTTTTAACAAGTTCGTTGTAGACATTGGTAATAAAATTAGTTCGTTGGTGACATTGAGACAAAAGTAAAAAGTTTGGTGTCGACCTTGGTAATAAAACCGGTTTATTGGTGACATTGGAACAAAAAGTAAAGTACGTTGGCGATCTGGTCCATAAACCCTAAAAATTACTGAAGGTAGATAACATATTGGGGAACAATTGGTAATTTTGTTGGATTTGATTACCGAATGTAGATTTTTAGAAAAATCCGGCAAAGTAATGTATTTTCTGGAAAATGTAAAAGTGGACTGATTTTAGGTAACTTATGAAAACCGACACTTGCGGACTTGCTATTTAGGGAAAGACTAACTTTTTATGACTTATGAACATGTTTAAGGTTTGGGTAAAAGTCTCGGGTCAGACCGAGAAGGTTTGATCGAGTCAACAAAAATGGGCCTCGGTTTCGAAAACGTCAAACTTACTAATTTCGGCAACTTGTAAACAAAGTGTGTTTAAATGACTTATTAAGTGCCTTGGACTAAAATTGAGACTTATAAACATAACCCGGATGAAAAACGACACTTATATTTGAATCCAGATGTAAACCGCAAGACGTTGACACTAAGTATTAAATTCGTGTGACAACCGTTATCATACTAAGGTAACTCGATAACACATGACATTTTCTATTGTAAAGGGAACAACAAAACAAATTTAAATGTCCTTAAGATCTATTATTACAAACTTTCACCAACGGGTAGTACACGTTTATTTTCAAAAACAAAACACAATTGGACATACTAGTTGAGTGAACACTAGCATGGATAGTCTATGGAGATATCCATTTACTTATACTTGTAATCTCATACGTTTAGGACGTTAGAGGCCTTACCTGGACTTACGCTTTGCTAGCTCTCACGCATTTACCTCACAAGGTGAGTTCACAGCACCTACCTTTTTACTGTTTTTACAACTTTCAAACAGGGGTGAAAAATCTAGTCAATGCTTTTAATATAACATGCAACTATTACACAATTGCTTTTGTGCTTTTATACAAAATGTCTATGATTGATATCATACTATTACCAATTGCTTATAAATGCTTTTAGGCTTTATACAAACCGCATGTATATGAAATAACATTTTCATAATATAAACTATCACAAACGTGTTAAACTAACTTGTGAACTTACCGGAGAACGACCGGTACTAATTTGGAATTCACCTGAGAACGACCGGTGCTAACTTGTGAACTTATCGGAGAACGACCGGTACTAATTTGGAACTCGCCGGAGAACGACCTGTACTAACTTGTGAACATACCGGAGAACGACCTGTACTAATTTGGAACTCGCTGGGGAACGACCGGTACTAACTTGTAAACTCGCCGAAGAACGACCGATGCTAATTTGTGAACTCGCCGTAGGACAACCGGCACTATTTTTGAAACCGCTGGAGAACGACCAGCGACATATTTTAAACATATACTCTGGGTAATATCCCACTATACATATACTTTGGGTAACATCCCACTACACATATATTTTGGGTGACATCCCAACCAAACCTATAGTTTGGACAACATTCCACAACATACTATTCTACTGTTTTGGTATTAACACTTTATAAACAACTGTGGTTTATCAAACTATATTTGTAAACATGAAAACCTGTGAATTCACTCAACAACTATGTTGACTTTTTACTATGTTTTTCAGAGAATTAGCTGCGCATATAAGATTGCATGCATATGGAACTAGGAGACCCACAACGAAATATGATGACATCTTAACTACTGTTCAGCAATAATCATAGGCTCTTATGCATGAATGTCCAATCTTGACGTCAGCACCCCCGCTTACTATGATGCTTCCACTAAACACCAGATCATCGTTTTGGGGGTGTGACAAGCTATGATAATGAGAAGGACAAAGAAATTCTTGCAAAGAATCGGTCGCAAGAATTTGGAATGAGATGGCAAGACCGGCTTTGGCTTTGACAAAAGCAAAGTTAGATGTTATAATTGTCAAAATCTTGGGCACTTTGCAAGGGAGTGTGAAAAACATAAGTTACGATCTTCTGTACTCACCAAGCCATCTCCTCCTAAACCTCAAGATAAGGACAAAGGGAAGCCAGGGTCTGCTGATAATGCCCTTATTGTTTTCGAGCCTACCTCTTCTGACTGGATAGCTCAAGCAGAGCAACAACAACATTCTCTCATGGCTCATATTACTCCTGAGGTCGATACTAAACCCCTTTCATGTATCTCATGCATTAATTTAACTACTTCTTTAAATAGATACAAAGAAAATGCTGAAAATTTGAGAGAAAATATTAGTAAGCTTATGGATGCAAATAAAGTTTTAAAATATAATGGAAAGATTTTTGATAAGAAACTTGAAGCCTATCAGTCTGATACTAAAGCCTTAAAGGCCAAAGTATGTAGTCAGCAAGATGCTATTAATAGCTATCTTAAAGAAATCTCTTTATTAAATAATGTAACACCCCCAAATTCATTGATTTTGATTAGCGGAAGCATTGGTATAAGCTGGGGGTGCCACAATAACAAAGTACATGCATACGTATCAGAGCATATGGTTACAACAGAACATATATATTAAGATGCCAAATGTAATAGTTACAGAGTTTACGATTCATCGAATCGTACAAGTGTAAAAGTAGTTAAGTTTACAAAATTAGATTTCAGAAACATGACTAAAAACACTTTAGTTATACTAAAGAAATCCATGTTCAAAAGTTGGCATCCTAAAGTCATCCCGGGTCGCCTAATTCAAGATGTGCAGGAGGTTCTTACGTGCGCATCTAATTCCCTGAAAAACATAGTAAAAGTCAACAACGAGGTTGAGTGAATTCACAGGTTTTATGTTTGCAATAGTTAAATCAAGTTTGTAGCACAGTTGTTAAACCAAATACGTTCACAAATAGTTATTGCCATAACAGTTAAGTAATGATTTGTGGTATGTTATCCAAAGTATAAGTTTAATGGGTTGTTTGCCCAGTGTTCCGGTTTAAGTGGGATGTTACCCAAATCAAAGTTTATGTGGGATGTTACACAAAACACAGTTTACGCGGGATGTTACCCAAAACACAGTTTACGTGGGATGTTACCCAAAACACAGTTTACGTGGGATGTTACCCAATACACAGTTTACGTGGGATGTTACCCAATTTGTATGTTTGAAACGTGTTGCTGGTCGTTCTCCAGCGGTTTTAAAAGTGTGAGTCGGTCGTTCACCGACTAGTTACCAAATTGTACCGGTCGTTCTCCGGTAAGTTACCAAGTTAGCACCGGTCGTTCTCCGGCGAGTTACACTGTTAATACCGGTCGTTCTCCGGTAAGATACCAAGTTAGTGTCGGTCGTTCTCCGACAAGTTACACGGCTCGTCGTTCTCCAGCTAGATACAAATTGTACCGGTCATTCTCCGGTAAGATACCAAGTTGAATTTCACAAGTTGATAATAGTTATTGTATGAAATAATTCTCCGGTAAGATACCAAGTTGAATTTCACAAGTTGATAATAGTTATTGTATGAAATACCCTTTCTTAAACATCAGTTCATGTGATTGTTTAACAGTTCAAGTACTCTAACCGTTCGAGTAAAATAAGTATGCATTCATGTGAGTGAGAGCAGTTATGGCAAATAGAAAAGCAGTTGACTATGTTTTCCACCCCTGTTCAAAAGAAGTTAAAAACTTAAAACAGTAAAAGTAGGGGCTGTGAACTCACCTTTTGAGCTAAGTAAAGTGCGAGTGCTAGCAATGCCTAAAACCCAAGTATAGTCCAGAATCTCCTAACGCCGTAAACGTTTGAGATTTAATAAGTACGTGGATGTCTAAGTTTGACCATTGATCGCGCCCGAGCGGTCGGTCGGATTTCACTCCGGTTGTTGCTCCAGCCGTCGGGACGCGGATCGGATAAGTTTTAATATTTATAGAGCTGGGGCCTAAGTTTACTAGTGCTACGTGACCTATAGGTGTATAGCAGCAAGTATGACCTAGGGTCGTTCTTTAAAATCAACGGTATTGTGAAACAGGGAAATCAGGATGTTCGTTTCTAGCTAGTGATGGAGTTTTAAAAATGGTTGGGAGTTTGTTTTTGTTTTGTTTTCTAAATTATAGTACTAATTAATACTAAACAATAAAATAAAATAAGGGATAGCAGCCAGGATAGAGGGGGTGTTTGTTGTGACTTCGTTAGCCTTGCATTGGGATGATGTTTTAGTTTAAGTTATGAAAACGTCTTTATAAAGATTTGTATTTTATTTGCTTCAAGTATTTGTGGTGTAAACACTAGTACCCTACTGATTGATTGCTCAATCAGTATGTCACTGAGTAACTAGGCTATCGTGATTCTGATCGGAGGACGCTGCTCAACTCTCAACACTGCCCTGTTACGAAACAGTGACCCTTCTTGGAATATGAAGATTCCTGGGTGCATGAATAGAGTAACAGACCCACTAAATGTCCGACCGTTCTTAACACCACGGTGATACTCAATTGAATAATATATTTAAGTTTAAGACTTTAGTTGGTGCTTGATTACGTTCCATCAATGGTTTTGGAATCCAGGGGTGATAGACGAATTTGGAATACTAGATGATTCCTCGAATTCCTTTCTGGATCATATAAGCTAAGTTTGTATTTTAGATCAAAGATTCTCCATTTATGATTTAAACCAGCCCTCATTTAAAATTAACCAATAAATCCCTAGTTTATTCACAGTGTACAATACTTGTTTAGTAATTCCACGGCTTCGAAACCAGACCATGCCATTTAACATATATGATTAAGTTGTAGTTTAATCACGGTGTACAATACTTGGTTAATAGTTCCACAGCTTAAAACCAAACAATGTTAATTGAACACATATAATTAATTACCCCTGATATGACGTCTTATCAAAAAGGTTTTAACCACGTTTATTGGCGGAAAGGCATTAGTTTAAAAATGCGGTTTAAATTCATAGATGAAACATGTAATCAAAGCACCGAGTTTTCATTTATATAATAGTTTGAAACATTATTCCACAATGGATTGTGCCCACGACTTTCATAGCTTCCACGTTCCGTACTCCACACATTCGTGATGTTTCCGGCGCTATACAAATGAAAGCCATTTAACGTTACCTCCGTTGTTTCATAATGACATCATCCCAATTAACGACTAACTACATCACAACAAACACACAATATAACTACTCACTAATCATGGCAAGTAATCCTAAATCTAGCATAATAACAATAGCAATCATCATTATAATAGATAAGGAAAGAGATAACCGTAGATAATGCGTAGTTTGAATATATGCCGAGAGATTACAATGATTGGAACTTCCGAATATCTTTTACAATATTACAATAATAACCCCTCCAAGTATCTTCAACAATATTACAATATTACCCCTCCGTTAGTCTTGGTTAAGTATTAACCAAGAACTAACTGACTACTAACCTAACACTAACCTACTATTTCTCCTCTAACTACTTAGAGAAGTGTTGTGCTCACACCGTTTCGTTGTTTTTTTTTTCAAATGATGATGCGAGCGCAGCAGGGGTTTTAAATTTATATCTTGCGGGGCTTAAAATAACCGTACTACCTACGCTGTTTAGTAAGCGGTAAGTATAACCTAAGATCGTTCTATGAATCCAAACGTGTGGGCGATTAAAATTGACACCTTCGGTAGGGAAGTATTTAGGATGGAACAAAGTAGGTAGGTTTGGGATTTAAAGACAGATAATTAAAATGCAGGAAAGTAAATTGCAGGAAATTAAAGTACAGGAAAAGCAGATAAAGATAAAGATGTGATTACTGAGATTTCGATAATTAATATTTCAGGATGACAGAACAAATAGGGTTGATACTTAATGTGGCAGTTAAACTACTAGGTGTAAACTCTAGAACCCTACCAACTCAATTTCTCATTGGCATGTCACTTGGAACTAGGTTATCGTGATTCTGATCGGAGCAATACGCAAACTTCCAATACTCATCTAGTTGAAAGATGAGCAACATATTTTGGTTTTATACCGAGGTGCATAAATTAGTAGCGTATCGTCTCATAGGTCCGACCGTTCTTAACCCCTAAGGTAGTTTACTACTTTATTAGCACACAAATTAATAACTTTGTATGCTTGGACCGTCGATTTTGTAAGGCTTAGTTTTTAAAGGTTCAAGGTCACTAGGACTTTGCTCTTATTCCTAAGTCTTGTTTTTTTTACTCGATTAAGCTCTAATTACTTCGACTTATGACTTAAGTTCTCCTTTTCAAACAGTTATACATCTCCAGATTATTCGCAGTTTGTTAAAACATGTTTCATATGAGGACCATGCCTTTCAATAATAGACAGTGTACTTTACATGAGATTTCCACGGCTTCTTATATCCAACATGTGACAACCGTCAATTTAGGACTATAGTTTAGTGCCTAATCAAGTGTAATACATGTGATTAGTTCTGGGTTAGGCTAATTAATGTATCAATTATTATATATATTGTTGAATATATATATCTACAATTATGCGATTTGTTTAAATCGTACGAGTTTCAAATCGAATGAATTTCGATACAACAAATACGGACGTTGGTGAAAAATTGATTTAAGTAATACAAGGATTTTAATAACGTTATTGTACTTAAAAATATTATGTCAATAATATTTAGTATCCAAGTTTTATCACATAATTGATATAAACGCGAATAAAATGTAATTGCGCAAACAAAACGATACAATTCATCTTTTATAATGTAATTATTAAATAGTTAGTAAAATACTTCAACAAAAATACTGAATAATTATTCGTATTTTAAAACGTATATTAAAACATAGAAAATAAATATTTAACGTTCAAATGACGGAATAAACGAACACCGCACGGAGCGCAGTGCGCGGACTGAAAATGGGAGGTGATCCCTTAACCACCTCCCCACCATTTTCTTTCTTTCATTTCTTAATTATCTCTCTCTCTCTTCCTTTTCTTTTCTCTCAAAAACCACAAACCAAAATCAACGAAAATCGCAAAATAAACATACTAAACGACCTTGGATCTTCAAGCCCCTTTGGAAATAAACGACCACCTCGCGACGATCTACAATCCTATCTTTCCGGAATTTCATTTCGGCGATTTGTAAGTTTCCGACACAACTCCGAAAACTCTCGTTTTTAAGTTTTATAACTTGCTAGTTGTTTGTATAACCTTGTAATGTCCTAAAATGGGTTGGGTAAAAATATTATGCCGATCGATGGCCGGAAAATGCGTTTTTGAGGTTGAAAATCCGATCAGACCCCGTACGTCGCATTTGGCCTGGAGCAAATGCGACGCAGCGACCTACGTCGCACTATATCCCCAACGTCGCATATAGCGACGCAGCGACCTACGTCGCACTATATCCCCAACGTCGCATATAGCGACGCAGCCTATTACGTCGCATTGACTTGCGAACGTCGCACATAGCGACGCAGACCTTAACGTCGCAAACCGAACCTACGTCGCATAAGCGACGTAGCACCCTACGTCGCTATTGACTTAGCACTGTTGACTTTAGCGACGCAACCCTTTTCGTCGCAAAACTCTTACGTCGCAGCCCACGTCGCAGGCTACGTCGCAGGCTACGTCGCACAAAACAGAATCTTCAAAACTAAAAATTTTCAAAGTCAAAGTTACTGTAGCAATTTGCTGTAACGATTCACTGTAGCAACAATATAATAACATTTTAGAACTATCGATACAACCGTCACCAACAGGCCGTACACCCTTTCAAATACACAATTAAATCAACTAAGTCGTTGAAACTTAGATAATTCAATAAAACAAGTCGTTGTAACTTGTACCAATTTATTCAAACAAGTCGTAGTAACTTGTAACAAAACAATCAACCAAATCGGGGTAATTTGGACATTAAGTTAGACAAACAATTCAAATGGTAGTCTTTCGGGATACCAATACAATTAATGACAATTTAAGTGTCGTGGACACATTCAGGTTTCAAGCCTTTGGACACCAACTCACAGCTAATTACTCCAAGTTCATTAAGTTAAACACTTCAAGAACCAGGTGAGTTTCATAGCCCCATTTTCACTGCTTTACAACTAGGGGTGTGATATTACTACTCGATTTTGTTTTACAAGTAGAACGCAAGTGCCAAACTCCAAATACTACATGAGTTTCAAGCTAATCAATTTAAAGTCCTCCATAAGCATAGTCTCTAGTATTTTATAGCGTGAATGTTAGTATATGATATCATATGGGATTGACAATCCTCATCCGGGTTAGCACGCACTAATCGGTCAAACGGATGTATTAGCATTTGGGAAGACGAGTGTTGATTAGGCACTCGTAGGAGGCATTTCAAGTTAGGTTTCCTTAATTGGGCCTGACAAATCAAGTTAAGCTCAGACTATGTGCTCATGGACAGTATAACTTTTATTTTGCTTAATTGCATTTTAAATTCAATATAAATCTTGCGGTTCTTACAACTATACATTGACATACAAACCTGTGAGCTCACCAGCGTTTTCGCTAACCCATTTTAGTATTTATCACAGGTACCCAGCAGTAGTTTGGCTGCACAAGCAGGAATTATTAGTTCGAGTCAGCATACATACAACTAGAGATTGGACTGCATTATTATATTTTGTAAAAGTAATTATGCTATGTAATCTCTCGATTTCAGGAACCGAGCTAATGTAACTATATTTTGATGTAAACATTTACTTTATTTATACAAGTTTAAAACGACGCACATAGTGGTCGTTCATTATATCTTATGTGCTTTGTATATTGATTAGTGACACCCAAATCAAGCTTCCGCAAATCATTAAATTTGGGGGTGTCACACAACACGCGGTCAAGAGTAATTGACAGTGAAAGTGACACTCTATCTAATTAAATATAAAGCAGTGCAGAAATGTAAACCTAATATATACAACGAGTGGTTTCATTGTGTCTTACTTATTGCATGTCATGGGCACAGATAACTACTTACCATAATTAAGGTTGATCAGGTCCTAATTACTAGGTTGCAGTCACGTGGATAACTGGAAAGGGTACTCCATAAATTAAAATTAAATTCATAAAGTCCTAACAGTACAAGGATTATTATCTCCTATTTTATCTGAACGTGTTTTACGAACATTATTTTATAATGCATTGATTCTCGTAGGATACACCAGTTAGTTGTGTAGTTGTATCATCCTTCCGGAGTTCCAACTTTTAAACCAGAGCTGATTCCAATGATATAACTACCTTCGGTAGTTTTACCGGCTTCCATACGTTTGTACTTTGCCTAAAGCATTTCCAGCACTATACCGAATAAACAGTTGAATAGGGTCCGTTATATCATTTTACGATTATCGTGCACTGATTATGTAATGACATCCTTACTTATAATTATCTACATCATCAGCAATCATAATAATAAACTACTCTCAATTCATGGCAAGAAATAAATCACATACCAGGCAATAATACATATTCAAAATATGAAATGAGATAAGTATAATAAAAGTTTAGATATCACCCGGAATTAAATGCGTAGCAGCGTATTATTATAATTGACAAACTCTTTCGCACATACAAAGATTGATCTCCGAATCTCTAGCGTTCGCCCTAGCTTCTATGTTAGTCCGTAGACTAATTACAATAATCCTAGAATGAGAAAGACTAAAAGACTACAAGAGATTTTCTAGTGAGAAAGTAAGAAAGAAAGAGTTTTTCCAAAGTATGGAAGGTTTCTTGCAAATGAACTCAAGCCTCCTATTTATAGGAGAGGTTTGGCTCACATTAGCATCAAGGGGTGCACATTAGCGTAATGTGGGTAAAAATGTGCACCAGGTACTGTACAACGCGGAAAGGTGGTGCAACGGGTACTGTACAACGTGGCAAGTAGGCGCACCAGGTACGGGAATTAGCCAAAAAAGGAAACCGGGGCGGTGGACAGCAGGCCAGCGCCGCCCACCAGTTGGCCGGTGGCGGCTGGTGGTAAGCCGGCGGCTGGTGGCTGCCACCGGCCCCGTTTCGCCGTCTTTTGCTTCATTTATTGATTCGTGCGTGTTTTCTTCGTTATGCGCCCGTTTGAGTCAATTATTTTTTTGTTGGATTCATAATTCAAAAACGAAGATTTTGACATAAGATAGCCCCTGAGATGAGGTACCTAACTCCAGATATCACGTACGAATCATTTGGATCTTCCGGCGGGCGTAGAATCTTCATTCTTTATCCGTTTTTGTTGATTCTTTTTCTGTTGGATTTGTATTTTGAAAACGAACATCTTGGATAGGATGGATCTTGGTGATGGGCACTTTAGTCTTGAAATCTCGTTTTGGTGCCTTGAATCTCCAAACGTGTGTGGAATCTTCATTTTACATCCGTTTTGCTCGATTTTTCTCGTGCAACCTTGTTTTGACCAGCTTGGCATAATGTTACTGATTTGTGCTATATTTGCGTTAAAATGCTAAGAATCGTTCCAGAATGAGAGAGATATCGTTAGTAAAAACATGACTTTTTACGCGATATCAAGTATCCCACACTTAGAACTTTGCTTATCCTCAAGCAAACTCATTCATAAAAAGCTTCTGGAAGGATTCTAATTGCATCAGTTGCTAGAAATACTATTTTCAGAAAATATAAAACTATGGTTATGAGAGAGTTTTTTTACTGGAAACTAAGGGTTTATTGAACTTGATACCTTCTTCGGGCAACTTATATGGTGATCATGACTAGGCAATCCTCACAAGTGGGTCACTCAAATCACTCAAGTGTTTAGGGTTTCCTACTTACTAGTGTCAATCACTCGGATAGCCAGTCATGCAGCATTCTCGTCATAGGCTTGATCGAGAATCAAATCTCCATCACTTTTGATGAGGACGATACTAACCTTTCGAGATATCTTGGAAGGAATTGGGTTTTTGGTTTGAGGAAGGTAAGTGGTGAGGGGTGTGATGATTTTCCTTATATTTTCTTGAATCTTTTCTTTGAAATTCCTTAGCTTTTTGAAAGGACTACATAGCCCCCCCCCCCCCCCCCCCCCCCCCCCCCTTTTTTTTCTTTGGATTCTTCCTTTTTCTTGGCCCTTTTCATGATTGTGCCGGCGTGATTATTTCGATTCCTTTTTCTCTACTCTGCCGATCTTAATAATGTATTTCGTGGCCTGGAAGGTTTCTAATGATTTTGGGTTATGTTGGCTTTTCTTGCAAAGGTCTTAGGAATTTGGGAGTGTCTCCGAAGGTTTGTGGGTTGATGAGACTTCTATAGGTTCGGGATAAATGACAGGAGATCTTTATTGGGTGTGAAGAGTGGGTGTTGAGTGGGTAGATGTTTGATGCTGGAAAGGTGTTTTAGATTCCTTGGAAGCTATCAAGATAGGTTGTACCTATGCCACGTGTGGCACTCATCGATGTGATCTCGAAATGCATTACAAGAGCAAGTTCTAATTCAAATGCATACATCGGCACACACATGAATCAAAAAGTGAAGAATTAAAGATGAATGCTAATTATGGGCTCAATCCTCACGAATCGAATGTTTTGGTTAGTATGTGCCTAGCCATGTGTTGCCTTTTTCGTCTGTATCTTATTCTAAAACAGTTTTGTTTCTTTGTTAAAACTCGTTTGTCGCTGTAATTCATAGTTTTGAAAGATAGGATTTCTAAACAGCGATGTTTTTGAATCCGAAAAATTTGAATTTTTTTTCCATTTTAGCCCTTTTGATGAAAATATTGTTTGGCTTACGGACAAGAGGTAAAACTTGCGGTTGTAGACCGAATATCCCACACTTAGAGGAACATTGTCCCTAATGTTCGAATCTATTTGTTGAACACCTCTTGTCGAAGTATCCCACACTTAGAGATTCTACTTATCTTTGGATTGTTTCATAAGTGTTGTGTGGTATTAAGGATCCCACACTTAGTTTTGGAATATCGGGTGAGATAATCGAAACTTTAAACGGATAGAGGGTTTTGGAACGGTATACCACTTTTGCTGTGCGCGTTGTTTGCTAACTGTTAGGAGTTTGCTGGTCCGCGGCTTGTAGCTTATGGCTCCAGAATTCTCCACCGTAGGGTCTATTGCTTCCTTTGATCCGGTCTTTGATAAATAGTCGTTTGGTCAAACAAACAATCCACTCAACAATCAAATAATAGCTGCTAATAAGAAAAATAAAGTGAAAGCATAATAAAGCAGTAAATAGATAGGTGTGATGTCGAGGCATCAATCGTACATCAATACAGACAATAATAAAGTAGCGAATAATGTTTTGGTAGAAAGTATAGAGGAGTCAGAAGGTGGAGCAATCCATTGCTCTGCTGATGATCATGATGCTGCTGTAGATGCGGTAGGTCCAGGAGAAGTCTCGTCTGATGAAGAGTCATCATGCTGATCGTTGGTGCCTTCGTTTGATGCATCATGGATAGCTTCTTCTCCTAGTGTAAAAGCTCCTTGGTGTATCAGCTGATCGATTAGTGGCCCTGATGGTATTTCGAAGCTGTCGAGCGGGAACATGGCTGATCCTTGGTGTGTGTTGTCTTGGAAGAGGTATGTTTGTCTATGAGAAGAAACCAGTACAGGTACAGTAGCTGAAGGGATGGTATGTCTGCCAGTCCTGGGACTCTGAATGGTGA
The DNA here is from genome assembly GCA_949592205.1 of Helichrysum umbraculigerum. Lineage (NCBI taxonomy): Eukaryota > Viridiplantae > Streptophyta > Magnoliopsida > Asterales > Asteraceae > Helichrysum > Helichrysum umbraculigerum. Next base: position 91,865,933 of record CATIUR010000002.1, on the reverse strand, counting down.
CAGTCCATGCAGAGACTCTAGATGTCCTGCTGCCTCTCGATGTGTGTACTCTGAAAGATCCAACAACTGACGGAACAGTCTGTCTCGTGATGGGTACCTGCACTGGGGGTGGCTGTGCTCTAGGAATGACGATCCGAGGTGGTATAACATGTCCACGGCCTGGCTGCGGTCGAGGTGCTGGAGTAGGGACTGCACGTGGATATATATGTGGTGGTGCTCGGCCCATCCCACATGGTAAGTCCGGGAGAGGGCTTACGGGCATCCCAGCTGTCTGCTGTCTGATGGCTGTATAGCACCTAACCTGCATCTGCATCAGCCAATACCAATAATCTGAGCCCGGAGGTGTCCCGTAATGGCAGATGTATGTGGGCACTCGTGGTCTGGGGGCAGGAGTAGAGGGTCCCGCCCTAGTATGTGGTGGCATTGCTGGTGGTGATGGTGGGATGTTATCATCATCATCATCATCCTCATCATCATCACCTGTATCCGAATCATTAGGTTCTTGCGGACGCTTCCTTTTCCTTGTTTCCTTTGGCAGAACCAGGTCTGGTACCAATGTGTCAAAACTGTCAGGATCCACTGCTCGTGCTTTGATATAAACAACGCCATCTTTCGTGATCTGGAGTATTTCCATACTCCTAAGAAAATAGTAGTCTAATGGCTTAGAACTCCATCCTGATTTAAATTTCTCGATATCCGATGTCCGAAGTAATCCCATTTTTCGGATCAATCTGGTAATCACCGAGCCCAAATACGATCTTTTCTTACCAAAACCTTTTTCTTCCAGAAGTCGCTGGGCAACTAGATGGGCAACCTGCATGTTTCTCTTTTCGAGGATACATGCCATAAGAGCGACATCAAATCTAGAAACTCGACCGCTAGTCGTATGCTTCCCGTCAAATGAGCAAGCTATGAGCTTGTGTAGGATCTGTAGGACCAGGTCTCTGAGTCGGGTTGCCTTAATACCCAATAAATATGGTGTAGGTGACCATTGACTCCATGCTTCAGCGTGTGTTGTCGCGATAGAAACAGAGGTGGCTCCATTAGTGAACAGATGGGATTGAATTTCTTCTGGTGTGTACAAATCTAGGTGTTGTGAGAGCTGGGCAAGTGACAAGGTGTGCAAGCTGCCCATGTATTGGAATGAGATGGAACAATCTTCAACTCTCCGCTTTTTCTGAAATTTGTAGGTAGCCATAAACTCGGTAACCATCTCCATGTATACAGGCTCATCAATACTAAACAATCTCTTGAATGACTCGAACTGCCGTCCATCAACCGTGTAACTAAGTATGCTCTCGAGTCTTGGCTTGAATCCCAATGCTTGCATAATATCCCAATCAATATATTTGAGACGCCCAAATTTCTTGTCTCTCCAGATACGTGCCATTTTGTCGTAAGCTGGTGTGGCACTCAGACATGCTAAAGATCCTGCAAGGGGTCGTGCTGGGTTTAATTGCTTCTTTGGTGGCATTGTACCTGGGAACATTTAAAGTAATGGATCTTTTAAGAAAGAGAAATTTTAAGCACATTTCGAAGAATTTCGAAGTGAGGGCTTTAATTTCTAGGCAATCTAAAGATTACATTGAACATATAATGCTCTCAAGTAACGAACAATTAAATTTAACAAGGTAATATCATCATTCAGAAAAACATAGTGTTGAAATGGAAACTATTTTATTGTGAAGTATTGTCATTCGCAAAGTTTGGCGTTAACCAAGTTTGAAATGTCAAGAATTCACAATTAATGCTAACATCATTACTGAAAGGGGTTTGACTTTGGGAGTGCAAGTTGAAGTAAGGTTTTTTTGAATAAAATGTTTTGTCTTAAAATTTCAATACTTCAAGTTGACTTTTTAGGTCAAAGCTTTCCTCAAATGGTGTTTTCAAGTATCCGCATGCCATAATTTTAACCTATTCATGCATACATGATCTAAACTATTTCAAACATCTCCTGATTTATAAACAAACTAGGTTATGCACAAAAAGTTATCATGCCCATGTATTTGGTGTGGTCAAAGACTGTTTATTTAAAAAAAATGATGATTCTCCAGTTATATTGCCTAGTTTGACTAGTAAAACAAGTACAAGCATGGTCATGCAATTTTCAACCTATCATATTATTCATGCAAGCTAGCCAACTTTTTGTTGACTTTCAAAAGTCAAAATTGCTAACCCTAAGTTGTTCACATAACGCAATTAACATAGAGCAATCATTTAAAACACCACAATTAATTAAATACTTAGTGACTAACACTTTATCAAGCAAGGCTCTAGACTAAATCAAAGTTTACCCTTTTGAGAAACTCAAACATGTGTGAATTAGCATGGATAAGTGGTAGTGGCATGTAGTTCCTAAGCATCTAACCAAGAAAAGCTCTAATTCCTAGCTACTAACTTAGATAACTACAAGAAACAAGTTCTTTCAAATTTAAAGTGGGTTTTGTGATCATACCTTGCTTTTAGTGAATGAAATGCAAAAACGAAAGTACAACCGAGAAGTATATGCAACAAGGAGCTGAAAGGACACAAAATTACATGATTTGATGAAGTTTTGATGGTGGATTCATGGTGGTTATGGTGTGGCCGATTTATGAGAGGGAGAGGGGAGGAAGAAAAAGTTTACTTCTTGTTTTTGAATTATGGGGAGTTAAAGGAGGTTTGTGGTCCTTTAGGGTACATGTACCTATCCTAAGTACCATGGTACTTACTTATGGTCCCAAATGCAATTTAATTGGCAAGTATTAATGTCCTAGGTTAATTTCTAATATTCCACTAATAATGGTGATGAGTCTTAAATGTATTACCTGTAACTAGTTACTTGTCAGTTTCTTGTTACGTTATAAACAATTTAAGAAACGTGCAAATTTTTGCGGAACAATTAAAATCAACCTAAAATATTAAACTTAAGCTATTTTTGGTGTTTAAAAATCTTTGTCTGATGCGGGTTTATAGAATGTACAACTATTTAGGCAAAATGCTTTAAGAGGTGTACGTTCTTTTAGATGCGAGTGTCTTCAGACAATAATTTAAAAACGTTTTCTATTAGGGGAAACTTTCAAAAATTTATTATATATATATGTATTAACATATGCTCATTTAAAGTCGCCAGCCTCGACCTTTTCGGAGAGAATGGTTTTATGATTCGTTCCGATCCCTCCAAAGGGAAATGGTCGATATTTGCTCCCTTAAGTGAACATGGTTAGGCACAAAACATTTTGAAAGTTCCAAGATGACATTGTAAATTAAATGGAAATGACTGTTCTCTATGTTCCCTAGGACTTCTCGTTCTTCGTATCCTAAATTGACAAGATCGCTAATTAACCTATTATATGCCTTTCTTATCTTTTTAGGGTTTGACAAACCGTCGCGTGGTCCTTGGTCTTTATAATAAAGATTGTGAGTGAGTTTATCGATGACTTCCAGAAATGCTTTCTCTTCCGGCGAATCAGGGTCTCCGGTTGTAGAATCTACCATCTTGAAGAGGTTGCTGATTAGTGCTTTTTGTGAGGAAGTGAAAGGATATTTGGTGAAGGAGAAGATTCGAACAAGCTTGACGTGAAGGTCTTTTCTCTTGGAGAGGAGGGCTGTATCGGTTCTTTTCTTGGTGGAATCAGGAAAAATGTCTCGCAATTTTGAGATCAAGTAGGAAGCGGGGTCAACAAAGAATGGAATTTTACCTGGGATGATGATAGGAATCATCGGGTCCCGTTCTATCCAGAGCTCGAGTTCATTGATCATTGCGGTGATGTAGTGATGGATTAATATCATGGATATTGGAAGGAAATCCATGTCGGCAATGATTCAAAAAGTGGATCTAAATCCGCTATAAACTTTAGCTCTTGGTCTCTGAAATTGGTGAGAGTGCTTTCACATTCATGATTTGACAGGCGAAATAGAGATTTTACTTGTTCGTTAAGATCGGTGATCTTTTCTCGTTGTTCGTATGAAAAGGGAAAATCGGAGGAGTTTAATTTTCTAACGAATGTCCTATAAACGTCTACTCTACGAGAAGGATTGAAAAATGCGCCCAGGAGGCGTTCTTCATAACAAGGGTTTCCTGGCTCGACTGATGAAACTTTGTCCACCACTCGATAGATGGTGTACTTGTGTCCATATGAAAAGAATGGAGAGATGCCGTCATTATGAGAATTTGACAAAGTGCTTCCATACACTGAAGTTTCAGGAATGAGGGTAATTAGGTCACACGTTTTCGGAGGTTCTACTTCGTGATTTTCTTCGGGAAGATAATCGAAGTGGACATAATTCGGTAATTAAGGCAATTGCAAAGTTGGAGACTGTTCTTCTGGAGATGATGCTAGGTCAGGTATGTGACACCCGGTCAAAAATGACCCAAATTACCGTCCTAATTTGAACTTTAATTACAAAGTATTATATAACCCGAAACGATTATATAATAATCACACGTACACAAATCTGGTAGAACGTAGAAACCCAAATTAAGATTTGGTGAAAAACATTTTTAAACAAAGTATTATTATTGAGAATAATAATAATGTACTCCGAAATTTATTTAAATACATTTTAGATACAGAAAACTATCCGTGTATTTCGAGTTAAAACTAATATATATTTTATATCTCATTAGAAGTATTTTTATAAAATATTTCAATTGTTAACAAATACGAAATAATATTTAGAAAATTATCATTTTTAAAACATTATACTACATAACGATCGGGTACGCGAACACGGGGCGAAAATACTCACCTACCTCAATTATTGGAGGCCGGATTATATTCACCCGACCCCCAAAAATTCACACACACAATCACAAACTCAATCTCTATCTCATCTCTCGGCTCTCTTTCTCTTTTGATCTTCATCAACAACAACAACAATCAACAACAACATCATCAAAATCATCATCTTCTTCATCTTCTGTGATTATCATCATCATCATCGGATCATCATCATCATCCTCTCGAGCCCATTTTTAATTTGGTAAGAATCACTTCCGAATTCCTTAAGTTTTCGTTTTTATATAACTTGTTTTAGCATGTACTAGTGTTATATTATCGAATATGTCCAAGAATCACACCCCAAAACCTTTTTTTTTTGCTGGAACTTCGAACAGACTCAAAACCAGTGAAATCCACGCGATCGCGTGGTTTTCACCTCAAAATCTGACGCAATCGCGTGAGATTTACCATGATCGCGTGAACTTCCATTTTCACGCAATCGCGTGAGATTTACCATGATCGCGTGAACTTCCTTTTTCACGCAATCGCGTGAGATTCACTATGATCGCGTGAAGTGCCAATCAGCACGCGTTCCATTTACGTTTTGCTTCATAACTTCTTCGTTACACATCCGTTTTCGACGATTCTTTTTGCGTTGGATTTGTCTTTCAAAAACGAACACATTGGAACATAATTAAACAAAAAAAACACAATTATATTTTTGAAATGTAATTTCTATTCGTCACCAATGGGCTGTACGTTTTAATGAAACTTCAAACATAATACGAGACGAATACTTTGGACATAATTAACCAAACGAACAATCGTATGAACAAACTACTAAATGTCTAATTTCAAATATACAACCTTGCGTGTTTAGGGCATTAGGAGATTACTGTTGGCATACGCACACACTTTAGGATTGCTCGCTCTACAGGTGAGTCTCATGGCCCCTTTTTACTGCTTTACTTTGGGGGAGATGCATTACTTGTTTTACTCGAACACATGTATTTACTTACTTGATTACAAACTGATTTACTGGTATATCGATTGCATGAGATTACTTAATCCAATGAAGTCCCTTTAATCATAGTCGTCAGTTATGGTCTTAAGCGCGAGTACTAGTAAATGGATCCATTAGGACTGACAATCCTCACCCAGGGTAGCACGCACTACCCCGAACAATTAGTATAAATGGGTGTTTCTTACTCGTTACATATGAATGTTCTGGATTAGCATTCACGAGGGCAAAATCACTGATTGTTAAGCTTCGACTATGGTGCTCATGGCAATATATACGGAAACTATTGCGACTGTGCAATATTTACTCAATGATTTTACAAGCTAATGTGTTCAAACTGTTACTTACTATAAACCTGTGAGATTCACCAACCTTTTGGTTGACCTGTTTTAGTAATGCATTTTCAGGTACACAGCAACAGTAGGGTTGATCAGTACAGATGGCCCAGCAGGATATGCTTTAGTAGCTCGAGTCGCATGCAATTACACATATGAAGATTTTACTTGCATTATCTTTTGTATAATGATTATGTACTTAAAATCTAACAAAACAAGTTGCGAACTCATCAATGATGTATTACTTTTGAAAACTTATATATTAATGTAACATCTACTACAACGTCTCATTTAGAGTCGTTTGCTTGTACTTTGGGTTTGATTATTGATTAGTCACGCCCCAAAACAGTCGCTTCCGCAAAGCATTAAATTGGGGGTGTGACAGATTGGTATCAGAGCCTAAGGTTATAGCGAACTAGGTTGCATTTAGTGGGCCTAGACTATGACCGTTAGGCAGTATTCCTCATTAGACATAACTGGTTCAGGGATTTCAGCATACGAATTTAATTTAACATAGCCTGATCAACTATGTACAATTAAATGAGGATGATGTAAGATCTGAAAGGGGTTATGTTGAACAGGAATGCACTAGTTGACTCTGACCACGAGAGAACCGTGACTTGTACATGTTCTGTGATAGACACAACTAGGTGGATAATAAGTGTATATAGGTTACACCTATATGATTAGGCTTATTAAGATCCTCCGATATTTGGTAACACACTTTCGAATAGGCCTGTGGTAAGTTGATCGAATCAGGACAAATAGTACCGGGATGTGCCCTGACAGAGAGGGTCATCTCTTCGAAATAGACTTACCCTAGGTAGAGATTAAGAACTTCGACACCTTACTCTGCACAAACTGGTCAACAGAGGACCATTATTCACTCACCTATCAGTTTAAACGTTCGAATCTAGTATTTCTCTAAGTACAAATCTTTTCCTACCTCCTTATCACATTCCGCATAACTGCTGATACATGATCGGATGTAATATCCCTTTCACTTTTGTAAACTTTAATCCTCGTAATCATTTGAACTCGCATGTTAAATGATTACAATATTCTCTATTCTACTCTGTTGATTGTCATTTGTGTTGTAATATATTACTGTTATATATGCAACTACGATGATCATATTCTTATACGAAACTCTGACATGTCCCTTATATTCATTGAAGGAACATGCCTCCACGATGCCAAAAGTTCACTCAAGCTCAGGTTGATCGACTGGTTGCTGACGCAGTACTTGCCGAGCGACAACGATCTGAAAGTGCTGAAACAACACCAAATGCCCCTGTAGTGAAACCCTGCACCTACAAGGACTTCCTTAACTGCAATCCTTTGAGCTTCAAAGGCAAAGAAGGTGCCATTGGGTTGTTGCGATGGATGGAGAAGACAGAGGCAGTCTTTCGCATCTGCAGCTGCCCTGAGAACTATAAGGTCAAGTTCTCCACCTACACTTTCATGGACGATGCTCTGACATGGTGGAACACTTATGCTGACTCCATAGGCCAAGACATTGCTCTGGAAACTCCCTGGGATGAGCTGAAGAAAATGCTCAAGGATGAGTATTGTCCCAGGGATGAAATTCAACAGCTTGAGGCGGAATTCTGGAATCTCTCCACTCAAGGGAACGACATTGCCAGCTACACCTCTCGATTCAATCAGTTGGCACACCTTTGCCCATCAATGGTTGATACAGAATCCAAGCGAATTGAGCGCTATGTCTGGGGACTTCCTCCACAAATTCAAGGGATGGTTACTTCATCCAACTCTCCTACATTTCATGGTAATGTGCGCATGGCACATAAACTGATGGCACAAATGGTTCGTCAAGGAACCGCTGGCGACAAAACTACTGGAAACAGCTCGGGAGATAACAAGAGGAAAGCTGATGGAAGCTCTGGAAGTCAGAGCCAAGCTAGCAAGAAGCCTGCAACTGCTCAGGCCAACATCTCTGAATCTGATGACAAGAAAGAGTATAAGGGAAGAAAGCCCTATTGCTCTAAGTGCAAACTTCATCATGATGGTCTATGTCCTTGCACCAAATGCAAGCGGTTTGGACATCTGACCAAGGACTGTAAAGAAACCACCACTGGTACCGACACCTCTGCACCCAAAACCTGCTATGAGTGCAATGGTACTGGGCATTTCAAGAGAGACTGTCCAAAACTGAAGGACAAAAACAACAACGCTGCTAAGGGCAGGTTCTATGTACTTAATGCTGAAGGTAATCACCAGAACCCTAGACTTATTGACTTACTCAACACGAGTCCGTTCACTCCCGGATAACCAAAACTGTATCTGCACTACTTACTTGAATAGGTTCTATCACTGCTTAGAACTTTATGTGTTTCCTTAGATTCTAAGTACAAATAGAATAAGGAAATTGGCGAACTATTTCAGGTAGACAGTATGAAACCGATGGAATCGGTGATACATACAAGTATGATTAGACTATTATGGGATATTGGTATATATACATACATAGGCCTAGACTAAGTACTACTCACTAGTCTATTATATACTGGATGTATAGGAATAGGCCTTTACTTAATGATACATTTGAGACCGTCTACACCACTACCACAAACAAACATACTTATTTCAACGTCCTTTGATAAGAAGATCGGGACTCTATTTTAAATTACTATTGTCTACAAAATTTTATGTCTACAACGTACACCTTCTTACTGTTAGGTGAACCCTAGGAAAACCATTTTCAACAATTTCAACATGGTTTTACCCCGAACTTTTCTTAAATTTTATTTTTGAATAGATTTTGTTAAACAAGATTTCAAAACTTTGTTACTGACAAGAATTTCAACCAAACTGTTTATTGACTAAAGTTTTCGACAAACTTCAAAGTTTTTCAATCGACTTCACTGTCAAAATTTTCTGACAAATGTACTTTTAACAAACATGTTGCAAAATTTCTTATGAAAAGTTTTAAAGAAATTTTCAAAACTTCAAAACCGTTCAAACTTGCTTACTGTATACAACTTGATACAAAACTTCAAACCTTGAATGGTCAACAAAATTACACAGTACACAATGACTTCCTTGCTGTTATAGGAACAAAACTTACCAGAATCTGAATAGGGATGCGATTATGGTAACTCGCTGGCAACCTATCTGCTTTCATACTACTTACTTGATAAACTTTACTTGCTACTTGATACTTGTTAGGTTTTCCCTAGATTCTAAGTACACTAAAGAGTTAGGGGAAAATAACAATTTAGATCTATAGTCTCCATATATGAAACTAGTTTTAGCACAAAGGTATAGGAATCACATATCCTACGCTGTAGTATACCGGAAAACATACCGGTTGACTGTTATATACTGGGTAACGTCCCGAGTAAAACAAAATTTTTGGGTGACGACTCACATAAAACCGTATTTTTGGGTAACGTCCCACATAAACCTGAAATGTGCTAAACCACTTCGTTTCTATATGAGACTGATAGAGTCTAAGGTGGGCTACTAGTACAAAATGTAGTTGTACTCAAGCAATTGGCTAAACGACAAACTTTGTCCTACCGACAAAACAATCAAGGATTTACTGAATTACTTTAGGCTACTAGTACACATTGTAGCTATCCTATAGTGATCGACTGGACTGATCATGTAGGCACAATAGTCTAAACATCTCGAAACTTCATTTCGAATTCCTTAGTTGCCGGAAGGGCACTAGTTCAACAAGGGGAGATAGACAACTCTAGATAGGTGTTGTCAGACTTACATAGATAACACGCGAACTATAACTTGAATACAACGATAAATACTACGAACAAATTTCGGGACGAAATTCTCCTAACAAGGGGAGAATGTGACACCCGGTCAAAAATGACCCAAATTACCGTCCTAATTTGAACTTTAATTACAAAGTATTATATAACTCGAAACGATTATATAATAATCACACGTACACAAATCTGGTAGAACGTAGAAACCCAAATTAAGATTTGGTGAAAAACATTTTTAAACAAAGTATTATTATTGAGAATAATAATAATGTACTCCGAAATTTATTTAAATACATTTTAGATACAGAAAACTATCCGTGTATTTCGAGTTAAAACTAATATATATTTTATATCTCATTAGAAGTATTTTTATAAAATATTTCAATTGTTAAAAAATACGAAATAATATTTAGAAAATTATCATTTTTAAAACATTATACTACATAACGATCGGGTACGCGAACACGGGGCGAAAATACTCACCTACCTCAATTATTGGAGGCCGGATTATATTCACCCGACCCCCAAAAATTCACACACACAATCACAAACTCAATCTCTATCTCATCTCTCGGCTCTCTTTCTCTTTTGATCTTCATCAACAAAAACAACAATCAACAACAACATCATCAAAATCATCATCTTCTTCATCTTCTGTGATTATCATCATCATCATCGGATCATCATCATCATCCTCTCGAGCCCATTTTTAATTTGGTAAGAATCACTTCCGATTTCCTTAAGTTTTCGTTTTTATATAACTTGTTTTAGCATGTACTAGTGTTATATTATCGAATATGTCCAAGAATCACACCCCAAAACCTTTTTTTTTTGCTGGAACTTCGAACAGACTCAAAACCAGTGAAATCCACGCGATCGCGTGGTTTTCACCTCAAAATCTGACGCAATCGCGTGAGATTTACCATGATCGCGTGAACTTCCATTTTCACGCAATCGCGTGAGATTTACCATGATCGCGTGAACTTCCTTTTTCACGCAATCGCGTGAGATTCACTATGATCGCGTGAAGTGCCAATCAGCACGCGTTCCATTTACGTTTTGCTTCATAACTTCTTCGTTACACATCCGTTTTCGACGATTCTTTTTGCGTTGGATTTGTCTTTCAAAAACGAACACATTGGAACATAATTAAACAAAAAAAACACAATTATATTTTTGAAATGTAATTTCTATTCGTCACCAATGGGCTGTACGTTTTAATGAAACTTCAAACATAATACGAGACGAATACTTTGGACATAATTAACCAAACGAACAATCGTATGAACAAACTACTAAATGTCTAATTTCAAATATACAACCTTGCGTGTTTAGGGCATTAGGAGATTACTGTTGGCATACGCACACACTTTAGGATTGCTCGCTCTACAGGTGAGTCTCATGGCCCCTTTTTACTGCTTTACTTTGGGGGAGATGCATTACTTGTTTTACTCGAACACATGTATTTACTTACTTGATTACAAACTGATTTACTGGTATATCGATTGCATGAGATTACTTAATCCAATGAAGTCCCTTTAATCATAGTCGTCAGTTATGGTCTTAAGCGCGAGTACTAGTAAATGGATCCATTAGGACTGACAATCCTCACCCAGGGTAGCACGCACTACCCCGAACAATTAGTATAAATGGGTGTTTCTTACTCGTTACATATGAATGTTCTGGATTAGCATTCACGAGGGCAAAATCACTGATTGTTAAGCTTCGACTATGGTGCTCATGGCAATATATACGGAAACTATTGCGACTGTGCAATATTTACTCAATGATTTTACAAGCTAATGTGTTCAAACTGTTACTTACTATAAACCTGTGAGATTCACCAACCTTTTGGTTGACCTGTTTTAGTAATGCATTTTCAGGTACACAGCAACAGTAGGGTTGATCAGTACAGATGGCCCAGCAGGATATGCTTTAGTAGCTCGAGTCGCATGCAATTACACATATGAAGATTTTACTTGCATTATCTTTTGTATAATGATTATGTACTTAAAATCTAACAAAACAAGTTGCGAACTCATCAATGATGTATTACTTTTGAAAACTTATATATTAATGTAACATCTACTACAACGTCTCATTTAGAGTCGTTTGCTTGTACTTTGGGTTTGATTATTGATTAGTCACGCCCCAAAACAGTCGCTTCCGCAAAGCATTAAATTGGGGGTGTGACAGATTGGTATCAGAGCCTAAGGTTATAGCGAACTAGGTTGCATTTAGTGGGCCTAGACTATGACCGTTAGGCAGTATTCCTCATTAGACATAACTGGTTCAGGGATTTCAGCATACGAATTTAATTTAACATAGCCTGATCAACTATGTACAATTAAATGAGGATGATGTAAGATCTGAAAGGGGTTATGTTGAACAGGAATGCACTAGTTGACTCTGACCACGAGAGAACCGTGACTTGTACATGTTCTGTGATAGACACAACTAGGTGGATAATAAGTGTATATAGGTTACACCTATATGATTAGGCTTATTAAGATCCTCCGATATTTGGTAACACACTTTCGAATAGGCCTGTGGTAAGTTGATCGAATCAGGACAAATAGTACCGGGATGTGCCCTGACAGAGAGGGTCATCTCTTCGAAATAGACTTACCCTAGGTAGAGATTAAGAACTTCGACACCTTACTCTGCACAAACTGGTCAACAGAGGACCATTATTCACTCACCTATCAGTTTAAACGTTCGAATCTAGTATTTCTCTAAGTACAAATCTTTTCCTACCTCCTTATCACATTCCGCATAACTGCTGATACATGATCGGATGTAATATCCCTTTCACTTTTGTAAACTTTAATCCTCGTAATCATTTGAACTCGCATGTTAAATGATTACAATATTCTCTATTCTACTCTGTTGATTGTCATTTGTGTTGTAATATATTACTGTTATATATGCAACTACGATGATCATATTCTTATACGAAACTCTGACATGTCCCTTATATTCATTGAAGGAACATGCCTCCACGATGCCAAAAGTTCACTCAAGCTCAGGTTGATCGACTGGTTGCTGACGCAGTACTTGCCGAGCGACAACGATCTGAAAGTGCTGAAACAACACCAAATGCCCCTGTAGTGAAACCCTGCACCTACAAGGACTTCCTTAACTGCAATCCTTTGAGCTTCAAAGGCAAAGAAGGTGCCATTGGGTTGTTGCGATGGATGGAGAAGACAGAGGCAGTCTTTCGCATCTGCAGCTGCCCTGAGAACTATAAGGTCAAGTTCTCCACCTACACTTTCATGGACGATGCTCTGACATGGTGGAACACTTATGCTGACTCCATAGGCCAAGACATTGCTCTGGAAACTCCCTGGGATGAGCTGAAGAAAATGCTCAAGGATGAGTATTGTCCCAGGGATGAAATTCAACAGCTTGAGGCGGAATTCTGGAATCTCTCCACTCAAGGGAACGACATTGCCAGCTACACCTCTCGATTCAATCAGTTGGCACACCTTTGCCCATCAATGGTTGATACAGAATCCAAGCGAATTGAGCGCTATGTCTGGGGACTTCCTCCACAAATTCAAGGGATGGTTACTTCATCCAACTCTCCTACATTTCATGGTAATGTGCGCATGGCACATAAACTGATGGCACAAATGGTTCGTCAAGGAACCGCTGGCGACAAAACTACTGGAAACAGCTCGGGAGATAACAAGAGGAAAGCTGATGGAAGCTCTGGAAGTCAGAGCCAAGCTAGCAAGAAGCCTGCAACTGCTCAGGCCAACATCTCTGAATCTGATGACAAGAAATCTGACGCAATCGCGTGAGATTTACCATGATCGCGTGAACTTCCATTTTCACCCAATCGCGTGAGATTTACCATGATCGCGTGAACTTCCATTTTCACGCAATCGCGTGAGATTTACCATGATCGCGTGAACTTCCTTTTTCACACAATCGCGTGAGATTCACTATGATCGCGTGAAGTGCCAATCAGCACGCGTTCCGTTTACGTTTTGCTTCATAACTTCTTCGTTACACATCCGTTTTCGACGATTCTTTTTGCGTTGGATTTGTCTTTCAAAAACGAACACATTGGAACATAATTAAACAAAACAAACACAATTATATTTTTGAAATGTAATTTCTATTCGTCACCAATGGGCTGTACGTTTTAATGAAACTTCAAACATAATACGAGACGAATACTTTGGACATAATTAACCAAACGAACAATCGTATGAACAAACTACTAAATGTCTAATTTCAAATATACAACCTTGCGTGTTTAGGGCATTAGGAGATTACTGTTGGCATACGCACACACTTTAGGATTGCTCGCTCTACAGGTGAGTCTCATGGCCCCTTTTTACTGCTTTACTTTGGGGGAGATGCATTACTTGTTTTACTCGAACACATGTATTTACTTACTTGATTACAAACTGATTTACTGGTATATCGATTGCATGAGATTACTTAATCCAATGAAGTCCCTTTAATCATAGTCGTCAGTTATGGTCTTAAGCGCGAGTACTAGTAAATGGATCCATTAGGACTGACAATCCTCACCCAGGGTAGCACGCACTACCCCGAACATTCAGTATAAATGGGTGTTTCTTACTCGTTACATATGAATGTTCTGGATTAGCATTCACGAGGGCAAAATCACTGATTGTTAAGCTTCGACTATGGTGCTCATGGCAATATATACGGAAACTATTGCGACTGTGCAATATTTACTCAATGATTTTACAAGCTAATGTGTTCAAACTGTTACTTACTATAAACCTGTGAGATTCACCAACCTTTTGGTTGACCTGTTTTAGTAATGCATTCTCAGGTACACAGCAACAGTAGGGTTGATCAGTACAGATGGCCCAGCAGGATATGCTTTAGTAGCTCGAGTCGCATGCAATTACACATATGAAGATTTTACTTGCATTATCTTTTGTATAATGATTATGTACTTAAAATCTAACAAAACAAGTTGCGAACTCATCAATGATGTATTACTTTTGAAAACTTATGTATTAATGTAACATCTACTACAACGTCTCATTTAGAGTCGTTTGCTTGTACTTTGGGTTTGATTATTGATTAGTCACGCCCCAAAACAGTCGCTTCCGCAAAGCATTAAATTGGGGGTGTGACAAGGTAACTGATCCGTATTATCAAAGTCCAGGCAATGTTTTGGAATAGAAGGTGAGGTCCTAAATTCTTCTAGGGTTTCGGAAGTTTCTGTAGCTTTAGAGGAGGAATGTGAAAAGAAATCATATCCTAATTCTCCTACTAAGTAGTCAAAGAATTTTGTATCGTCCATCGTCATCAGTTCGTCTTTTGAAATGAGGCAAGAAGTGGGTTTTCGAGTTGTCATTTTCGAACTAATATTATCCTAATTAACTAAATTAACATTAAATTTACTAAATTACTCAAATTAACTTTCGAAAGATACCCGAAAAGGTTTCGTTCGGAAGGGTCTCCTAAATACTTATTACTTAAGGTGGTTTTAAATCTACGTTTGTGATTCCCCGGCACCGGCGCCAAAAACTTGCTGTGCTCACACCGTGTCGTTGTTTTTTTTCAAATGATGATGCGAGCGCAGCAGGGGTTTTAAATTTATATCTTGCGGGGCTTAAATTAACCGTACTACCTACGCTGGTTAGTAAGCGGTAAGTATAACCTAAGATCGTTCTATGAATCCAAACGTGTGGGCGATTAAAATTGACACCTTCGGTAGGGAAGTATTTAGGATGGAACAAAGTAGGTAGGTGATGCGTGTGAAAGCGCGTCTTGTTTTATAATTTATAACTGAAAATACCTTATTAATACTATCACACAACCAGGCAAGAATACCCGATCGGAATTGTATAGCTATAGTAAGTCCAGGTCGATCTCAGGAACACAGGAATGGTGGTTTATTAATATAAATAGGAAATAATAATTAACTAATAAAACACTAAAAATGGGGGACGCTTGAGTTCCGTGCGAACATAAGAGTTGTAAATAATAAATAAAACTAAATAAAACCTTAAATAAAAACAATAAAAATAATAAATGGATAACAATAGGAAGGAATAAGTAATTGTATAATTAACTTCACTCAGATTCATATATCCCGATTCATTGCATATTGATTATTTAATTGTGATTCTTTTATATCAACTTAATACCAAATTCTTCAATGAATATTAAATTGAATGTGAGCTAGCCAACGTTTCGGGTCCAACTAATTCCTATAATCTAGGGTCCAACATAAAACATTGGTTCCAATGTCACAAGATGATCAGTCAATTGTGTGCCTTTCCCTAAATCATGCATTAAACATTCACAACTAATTATAATTAACTCTATTGGTATGACTCAACAATACCCAACAATTTCTTGTTGTCTTGTTCATTTTAAAGTAGATAATTATCGTGTACTCAACCTATCAAACTCAATCTATTTAGCAATAGTTAAAACCCTAAGATTATAACCATCAATAATTAATAACATTAAAGGAACTCAATCTCATTAATCTTATTAACCACGTTGAGCAACAATAATTACTAGTTAGCAATAAACAAGGATCTACGAGCAATATAATAGTTTTTAATTAAATAACTTAGTCAATACGCAATATTAATCGTTCAATAATCATAATCCGAGCTACATCAATTATACAACCACTTTAAATATTCAAATCATCATAAGATATGTAAAACTCAAATTAATCAATACTAAACTCATCAATAATATTGAAATAATGAAAGTAAATACAAACCAAATGACGAATCACAAAAAGATAAAGTGAAGTGGCTTCAACCGTAGCTTTTCGTGCCTCCAAAAGTAACCTTGAAACTTGAAATAATAAACCCTAAACTAAATATTTCGTAACCCTAAATTTATTATATACAAAAAATGGTGAAAAAGTGGTGAAAAAGTCTCCCTAAATCGTATGCAGAATGGCGCTATTTATATTTTCTGGGACCAAGATCCATACGGCGTATGGAAATTGATCCGCCGTATGGATCAAAAGTGGCGTAGCCTCCAAGAATAGCCACCGCCTCCCATTAAATGCACATGTCTTCACGCGTTTTTCCAACTTTTTCCACGTAGGCATCTGATCTTAATATTTTGGCTACATGTTGACCATCCTTGGACTTTTGACTTGGGCTCTATTTCCCATTCTTGTTTCCAACGTAATCTGCACAAATAAAATCATGATTATTTATTAACTTAACTAATAACTTTATTATTAACAATTAATATTATTAGATTAGCTATGTACTAACTTTTAATATGTACCTATCATATATATATATATATATATATATATATATATATATATATATATATATATATATATATATATATATATATATATATATATATTACTAAGACTTATATTATAATTATTATTTAACCTAAATAATTATTTGATCCAACTCAAAAACTCTAATAAATATACAATCTAACTATTTTTACTCAACTCATTTAACTTTTCGAACTCAAATATTTACAAACTGTATTTATTTTCTCCACACTTTTAACTACTTTGTCCCAATCATATTTAGGTATAATCAACTTTTATACAAAAATTACTTTATATAACTCTATTTCTGTTCATTTTCTAATTTAAACTCTATTTCTACCTATTTTGTAAATATGAACGAAATAACTATATTTTATCAAGTAAATGCAACAAAAGTATACAAAAACTAGGGAATATTACTATATAAAAGTAGTACTATTTGATGTTATCAAATATCCCCACACTTAAGTTCTGCTTGTCCTCAAGTAGAATACATTTTCATCATCTAAAACTGATAAGCATCAAACTAATATTTAAGAATCAAAATACTCAAATTAAAAATCTTGTTTCATAATTTAAAACTTTAAACAATTTAATTAATATGGATAACTATAAAGTACAAATAAAAATTATTATTATTAGTGCAACATATAGTCCATGAATGATTACTAATATATTTGTCCACTTTAAACAATCTATACTCATATCTCTGAATACACCTTTATTGTTAATATGTATATTACTTATGATTTTCACATATGATATACTCTTAAACTTAATCATGCAATTTACTTCTATATTCAAAATAAATATATGAAATCCATTTTTAAGAATCAAGACATTGGTGACAGGTCTGCATTTTCATGCAACAGAGCGACATAACTTGATTCAGGTAAAGCAATTTTTAAATCAAACCAGCGGTGACAGGTCTATACCTTAGTATAACAAAGCGACATAGTTTGATTATTTTAACTTTAATTTGAAAGATTTTTCTTTCTTTTGCTTTATTTAAGAATACTAATTAGAGACCAGGTCTGTACTTACGTACAACAGAGGAAACAATTAGTAAACCCCCAAATGTATTCATATAAGTATCAAGACATATAAAATTATCGCATGATAAATCTAAGAATTAAGACTTTAGGTCATACATCATAATATGTACCATAAAATAATATACAAGTTATTTATTAATTTCTTAAAATTCAGAAACACTCATATAGATTGCCTATTAGTACATCATATCATGTAACTAAATATCACTCATTATTAAGTTTCTTACATTATATGTACAAAACAGTTAATCCACATTAAAGTCTAAACTTTTAAATATAAAACAAAACTTTTAACAAAAAGTATTCTAACTAATAAATACATAGTTTTTAACTCAAAAATTTTAAATTTGATGAAAATTTAACAAAATTATAATATAAGGACAAGTAAACAAAAATAAAACTTTAAAATAATATTTCCTTTCTACCGATCCCATCCCCACACTTAAATTATACAATGTCCTCATTGTATATAAACATATAAAAATAAAGTGAGAAAAGGAAGAAAAGAAATTAGAACGAAAAACTCCCCTGAATATGACACGATTATCTTGATCTGGTTTGGCGTAATGGGTCATCTTCCGATCTTTATTCCAAAATATACAACAGCACACACTTTCGTAGTTAATCACGATTGCATTTAGCGTATGCAATAAGCCTTTAAACCCCTCGGTATCCCAAGTGGACGAGTTATAGTCTCGTGATGGTTTCCAGGGAACATACCCACAAAGTTCTTTTATTTTCCAAAAATTCCAATTTCAACTGAAATGGTTGCCAACTTCAAAAAGTAGCAAAAAACATTAAACGTATAAAAATAAAATACCAAAAATGGAAAATAAAAATTATACACAATGTACAAGCACGGGTTGCCTCCCGAGAAGTGCTTGTTTTTGTTCGAGTCACTAGCCTGACTCCAACCTTATTTACCAAAAAATCTCTTGACTTTCCCCACACTTAAAAGTAAGCATGGATGGTAATATCTAAAAATTATCCAAAAATGTAAATTTATTAAAATGAAAGTGAAAAGATACTTATCGTTTATGGCAGGCATTGATCCATTCCTTGATGCTCCAAGATTTTCCAAAAGTTGCGAGAAACTTTCCTTCCGATCGAATCCCCAAAAAGGATCTTCATATTGGTAAAACAACGAACTTGTGCTTACAGACACTTCAAATGTTGGTTGCGTCGACTCAACCACCATTTGAATTTCAACTGGTTCGGTTGCTATCTCATTACCGCAAGTTTTGTTTTCGATTTCATCTCCAATCCTTACCTTTGCTTGATCATCATTTTCCTGGTGATTCACCTCCGGGTATAATGATGAAGTGTCATCAATAGCTGTATCCATAGTAGCTACTAATTCTTCTTCAGGCATAACCCCATCTCGGTTTCTCAATTCAAGGATTTCCTCTTCATTACAATCAAGTAACGAGAGTATTTCCTCATCAGAATCATAGTGATCAAATTTTGGCAAAGGCAACCAATCTACCTCCATATCTTCTTTCTGTTCAATTTCACTAAAAATTTCGTTAGAAAATAAAGAGTTAGAAGATTGAGAATACTTATCTGTTTGAACCATCTCCTCAAGTTGTTGAATGGAATCTCCTTGACTGTGGCCAATAGTCTTAGTTGCTTCCACTGTTTCGCTTGAAGTCTCCATAAATTGCGTAGCTTTCACAATCACTGGTTGAGATAAACTTTTAATTTTACCTTTCTTAAGCTTTGGAAAAATTGATCCTTCATTGTAATTTCTATACAAAGCAGCTGGATACGGAGGTGGAGGTGTGTATTTTTTAATAATTTCTTCCGATAAAGGTGAAGGCTTATATTTTTTTAAATTTGGTTTTGCCTTATATCCTACATCTTTTGGTTTTTCAAAAATTTCCACCTTGTCGCTTTCCATATCCTTCACAATTAAATCTCTATTCCAATATGCTATCATCTCATCTAAAGATTGCTTCAATTCCTCTTTAGTCAACATGCGAACGTTTCTCAAGTTTTGAAAACTCACAGGGACATCATTCATCTTCTGAGACATACCTGTCAAAATAAAACAAAAAGAAAAAGAGTAGAAAAGAAAATAAAATAAAATAAAAACTAACTAATTTTTTTATTTATTATTTTTTTATTTATTATTATTATTATTATTTTTTTATAACTAAAACTAATTTCCAATTTAAATAATAAACTGCACCGTTCCCCGTTAGAACAAAAGTCCAACCGGTTAAGTGTTCCCCGGTAGAATAGTTCAACCAGTTAAGAGTCCCCGGCAGCGGCGCCAAAAATTTGATGCGTGTGAAAGCGCGTCTTGTTTTATAATTTATAACTGAAAATACCTTATTAATACTATCACACAACCAGGCAAGAATACCCGATCGGAATAGTATAGCTATAGTAAGTCCAGGTCGATCTCAGGAACACAGGAATGGTGGTTTATTAATATAAATAGGAAATAATAATTAACTAATAAAACAGTAAAAAGGGGGGACGCTTGAGTTCCGTGCGAACATAAGAGTTGTAAATAATAAATAAAACTAAATAAAACCTTAAATAAAAACAATAAAAATAATAAATGGATAACAATAGGAAGGAATAAGTAATTGTATAATTAACTTCACTCAGATTCATATATCCCGATTCATTGCATATTGATTATTTAATTGTGATTTTTTTATATCAACTTAATACCAAATTCTTCAATGAATATTAAATTGAATATGAACTAGCTAACGTTTCGGGTCCAACTAATTCCTATAATCTAGGGTCCAACATAAAACATTGGTTCCAATGTCACAAGATGATCAGTCAATTGTGTGCCTTTCCCTAAATCTTGCATTAAACATTCACAACTAATTATAATTAACTCTATTGGTATGACTCAACAATACCCAACAATTTCTTGTTGTCTTGTTCATTTTAAAGTAGATAATTATCGTGTACTCAACCTATCAAACTCAATCTATTTAGCAATAGTTAAAACCCTAAGATTATAACCATCAATAATTAATAACATTAAAGGAACTCAATCTCATTAATCTTATTAACCACGTTGAGCAACAATAATTACTAGTTACCAATAAACAAGGATCTACGAGCAATATAATAGTTTTCAATTAAATAACTTAGTCAATACGCAATATTAATCGTTCAATAATCATAATCCGAGCTACATCAATTATACAACCACTTTAAATATTCAAATCATCATAAGATATGTAAAACTCAAATTAATCAATACTAAACTCATCAATAATATTGAAATAATGAAAGTAAATACAAACCAAATGACGAATCACAAAAAGATAAAGTGAAGTGGCTTCAACCGTAGCTTTTCGTGCCTCCAAAAGTAACCTTGAAACTTGAAATAATAAACCCTAAACTAAATATTTCGTAACCCTAAATTTATTATATACAAAAAATGGTGAAAAAGTGGTGAAAAAGTCTCCCTAAATCGTATGCAGAATGGCGCTATTTATATTTTCTGGGACCAAGATCCATACGGCGTATGGAAATTGATCCGCCGTATGGATCAAAAGTGGCGTAGCCTCCAAGAATAGCCACCGCCTCCCATTAAATGCACATGTCTTCACGCGTTTTTCCAACTTTTTCCACGTAGGCATATGATCTTAATATTTTGGCTACATGTTGACCATCCTTGGACTTTTGACTTGGGCTCTATTTCCCATTCTTGTTTCCAACGTAATCTGCACAAATAAAATCATGATTATTTATTAACTTAACTAATAACTTTATTATTAACAATTAATATTATTAGATTAGCTATGTACTAACTTTTAATATGTACCTATCATATATATATATATATATATATATATATATATATATATATATATATATATATAT
This sequence comes from Helichrysum umbraculigerum, assembly GCA_949592205.1. Taxonomy (NCBI): domain Eukaryota; kingdom Viridiplantae; phylum Streptophyta; class Magnoliopsida; order Asterales; family Asteraceae; genus Helichrysum; species Helichrysum umbraculigerum. The sequence continues at coordinate 91,843,936 of CATIUR010000002.1, read as the reverse complement.
ATATATATATATATATTACAAAGACTTATATTATAATTATTATTTAACCTAAATAATTATTTGATCCAACTCAAAAACTCTAATAAATATACAATCTAACTATTTTTACTCAACTCATTTAACTTTTCGAACTCAAATATTTACAAACTGTATTTATTTTCTCCACACTTTTAACTACTTTGTCCCAATCATATTTAGGTATAATCAACTTTTATACAAAAATTACTTTATTTAACTCTATTTCTGTTCATTTTCTAATTTAAACTCTATTTCTACCTATTTTGTAAATATGAACGAAATAACTATATTTTATCAAGTAAATGCAACAAAAGTATACAAAAACTAGGGAATATTACTATATAAAAGTAGTACTATTTGATGTTATCAGTAGGTTTGGGATTTAAAGACAGATAATTAAAATGCAGGAAAGTAAATTGCAGGAAATTAAAGTACAGGAAAAGCAGATAAAGATAAAGATGTGATTGCTGAGATTTCGATAATTAATATTTCAGGATGACAGAACAAATAGGGTTGATACTTAATGTGGCAGTTAAACTACTAGGTGTAAACTCTAGAACCCTACCAACTCAATTTCCCATTGGGTGTCACTTGGAACTAGGTTATCGTGATTCTGATCGGAGCAATACGCAAACTTCCAATACTCATCTAGTTGAAAGATTAGCAACCTATTTTGGTTTTATACCGAGGTGCATGAATCAGTAGCGTATCGTCTCATAGGTCCGACTGTTCTTAACCCCTAAGGTAGTTTACTACTTTAAGGCTTAGTGTTTTAAAGGTTCAAGGTCACTAGGACTTTGCTCTTATTCCTAAGTCTTGTTTTTTTTACTCGATTAAGCTCTAATTACTTCGACTTATGACTTAAGTTCTCCTTTTCAAACAGTTATACATCTCCAGATTATTCGCAGTTTGTTAAAACATGTTTCATATGAGGACCATGCCTTTCAATAATAGACAGTGTACTTTACATGAGATTTCCACGGCTTCTTATATCCAACATGCGGTCAAGAGTAATTGACAGTGAAAGTGACACTCTATCTAATTAAATATAAAGCAGTGTAGAAATGTAAACCTAATATATACAACGAGTGGTTTCATTGTGTCTTACTTATTGCATGTCATGGGCACAGATAACTACTTACCATAATTAAGGTTGATCAGGTCCTAATTACTAGGTTGCAGTCACGTGGATAACTGGAAAGGGTACTCCATAAATTAAACTTAAATTCATAAAGTCCTAACAGTACAAGGATTATTATCTCCTATTTTATCTGAACGTGTTTTACGAACATTTATAAAGTATATACAGATAGTCCTTCCACCAAAGCTTACGGTACCATTTATATGTGTAGTCTAAAGGCACAAAATATTTCCTCGTAATTTATAATTTATTGGTCCATTTTCATTCACAAAATAATCATATAAGTCCATTCAAATGATTTGAAACAAATACGAGCTTTGGTATTGAGACACTCGGACAGGTACATATTAGTAGCACTAGTTAAGAACTCCATATATACATAGTCAAAGAAACTAAATTTGTAAATGATAAAAATAAAATAAATAAAAAGTATTTTGGAATATATGAAGCAAGCAATTAGGGACTAACTATTATTATTTTATTTGTGATTCGTTTAAGGTTTATTTTGATGTTCTTGTTGTTGTTCACCTTGCCATGTCCAAACAATATCTTTCAAAGAAGGCTTTAAATCTTGGTTACAAAAGTTATTGTATTCCAAGGTATCGCCGGATAGTTTCTTCATTTCAATGACATGAAACGAAGGGGCCACCTCAAATATCTCAGCATCTATGGCTAACTGCCCTTTTCTCCCTTCCTTACTCCCTTGCAACCGCATTGTCCCATCTACGGTTTTTGTAATCCCAAAACTCTCTGTCATAGCCACTTGCTCTAATTTTGACACGATCGCTGATGCCGGCTCTTTTGTTGTGAAACGAGCCTCCCTACTCTTTTGACCCGAATCATTATCTTCAAACAAACCAGAAAGATTGAACCCTTGAGATAATGATATGATATCAAATGCATTCATAGAGGTAGGTTTCAAAGTATTATCTCCTGAAAATGAAGTAGTAGTGGTAGAAGAAGAAGAAGATGATGAAGTTGAACAAGGTGATTGTGACCATGTTTGTTTTTGATCGTCCCGTTCTTTAATGTTGTTATAACTACCAGTAGGAGTATCCATGTATTTAATCACATTGTCAATATCAATAATGCTCTTTGATGTGTTAGTAGTGATGACTGGTTTTGGGACCTCAATTTTCTTAAATCCTTTTCGAAACCAAGGGTTCTCCATGAGTTTCTCTAATGTCATCCTTGTGCTTGGGTTTGGATCAAGAATTTTTGAAAGCAACCTTTTAACATCGGGTGAGAACCATTGTGGGCACTTAAAGTCCCCTTTGCTGATCTTCTTATACATTTCCATCAAATTATTGTCATGAAATGGGAGATAAGCTGCAAGCAAAACAAACAAGATCACCCCACATGACCAAATGTCCACCTTTTCACCATCATATCCTTTTTTGTTGATCACCTCTGGTGCAACATATGCGGGTGTTCCACATGTTGTGTGCAATAAACCATCTTGTCTTCTAGACTCACACAAGGCGCTTAAACCAAAATCCGTGACTTTGAGGTTGCCAGATTCATCAAGAAGGAGATTCTCAGGCTTTAGATCTCGATGGTAGACACCACGGCTATGACAAAAATCGACTGCAGCAACCAATTGTTGGAAATATTTCCTAGCTGCATCTTCTTTTAGTCTCCCTTTTGAGACCTTATTAAAAAGCTCTCCCCCTTTTACATATTCCATTGCAAAATAAATCTTACTTTTGCTAGCCATTACCTCATAAAGGCCAACCACATATGGATGTTTCACTAGTCTCATGACCGAAATCTCGCGTTTAATTTGATCAATCAATCCAACCTTCATAACTAGCTCTTTGTCAATCACCTTCACTGCGACACTTTGGCTTGTTTTCAAGTTTCTTCCATGGTACACCTTGGCAAATGTCCCTTGACCAAGCAACTTTCCTATCTCATATCGTTTCATTAAGATTGTCCCTTTCTTTGTTTCCATTATGGTTTCTCTCGGTCTTTGAAGGTGGATTTCAAAAACCTAAAGAATTAGATTAAATGAGAAAATATCAAATTCACATAGATACATATATACTAGAAGAAATTCATGAATAAAGGGAGAGATTGAAGGGTCTAACAAAGTGCAACCTTGCCTTAATTAGGCAAAGCTGCTGAAATCACAAATTTTAGTTTTTCTTATTTATTGGTTTATGTATATATATTTATGGTGGACAAATAGACTAAGAGATGTAATATTGCGGTATATTGTTGCATATAGCTCATCATCTCTTGAAACAAGATGATATCTAAATTAAAAATCGAAAAAATAGGTTGAGTTGATGGCTATTAAAACTGTTTATGCAATAAATGTTGCTAAATATAGAATGGTGAATTTTCTAGCTCAAATATATGATTGTTTTATTTATGGCTCTACTAATGAATTAGAGGTTCTCCTTTACCCATGGAGCAACAACAATTGACTATCTCTCTTAATATCTAAATTTATACTGTTACATTTCAAACATGTATGTACTTCTGTAAATTGTGTAACGTAATGTAGAATAAAAATTAGAATTTTGAAAGCGAACACCATTTAGGAAGTAGAATAAGGCAAACATATGATAAGCCAAGCCAAGAAAATATCCTATAAGTCTTTACAGTTTATAAAAATTGTCGATTTAGCCATCATAAACAAGCCGGGAAACATCTGATAAGCCTTTACAATTTGTCAAAATTGTCGATTTAGCCATCATAAATCCTTTTTTGTAGTTAAAGTCATTAATAAATTTCAACCCATACCAAGTCGGGAAACATCTGATAAGCCTTTACAATTTGTCATTATTGTCGATTTAGACATCATAAATCCTTTCTTGTTGTTAAAGTTGTTAATGAATTTCAGCCCACGGATCGTTGATGTGCAAGCCCTCCCATATATTAATGTAGCAGAAAGCCTGGTCTAGGTGTCAGTTAAACTCAAATCAAATCTTAAATTTATAAATTAATCAAACATACACAAATATGACCATTAACACATATAGGCAAGAGAACCTATCAAATTAATAGCATAGTATAGTAAGTTGACCGAGATTGTCTCCAAAACTGTGTGGATATTTAACAAATAATCATTCTTACTTAATCATGGAATAATAAATAAACGAAACAAAGAATAATAACAAGATAGTGAATATTGATTGAAAGTACCTTTCTTGAAACATATACTGAGAATAAGGTTTAAATCATGATACAGTGAACTTCACTGATTACCACCGTTGACTATTAACACCGCTGGCTATTTTAATAAATCATATTGAATTATAAAACAAGTCTATTATCATTTAATTAACAACACATGAACAATCAAACTTCAATATGAATCCAGACCGGTAAACTCGGCGACTTATGATAGAACTCAGTGAGTGTCTGATGTGTAAAATCGTACCTTTAAAAATGTAATAAATACTATCAATTATTGTTACACAATTAGGCAACTAGACCTATCGCGTAGAAGATAGCTAATAGTAAGTATTCAAGTTCGTTTCCACAGGGAACGATGTTTATCTAAGAATTTAAACTACTAATAATTAATCTAGAAGGGGGGTTTTAAAATGATTTGTTTGCAACTTACGTTGCGAGTTGAATTAAGCTAACAAGACAAGTAATTAAATGACAATTAACTAATGCGAGTAACAGATGAGTAAAAGAGCATTCACTTAAACTTGTTCCCCCTAGCTTGGATTGTTTGTTAAAACCTTTTATGACTATTGTTGTTGACTAGTGACACTACAATTGTCTATCGAGTCTTATAGCCTATTAGTTATTAGATTCCAATTAACTGTCGTTAACCTTGTTCAACCTAACCAATTCACTAATCAATTACTCTAAACCAAGACTTAATCTAGTTTTACTATCGTAAAACCTAGGCTATATTGGTGTCCCGCATATAACCACACAATTATCAAGCTCAATCACAATTCAAACACCAACCAATATGTCTATTAGTTGTCTAAACTATTTGATTCAACCAAACAACTTAGCATAAGTTATCGATTGCAATCAACCGTCGTTAATAGATCAATGACTTACGTGCAATGAATTAATAATTAAACTTAAATAACAATGGATCTTTGATTAAGCAAACTTCAAAGTTTCATAAATCAAATGATTAACAATCCAACAACTAGGGTTCACATCATCAATGTGAATACAAAGAAGATTAGCCCATAGTATGGGTTAAAAACATCAAATAAACAATCAATGATATATAATTCATAATTTTGTTCAAAGAATAAATCGAACCAATGATCTCGATGTTTGATGATGTTATGATCTTCAACTCTTGTGTTATGATGGTGGAAGAATGATGAAAAAGCTCCATAAATTCGTCACCCAAAAAGTCCAGCCGTATGTTGCCTTCCTCCAGAAGTTATACCCTAATTTTTCATTAAAAGGGTCAACATGGTCAATTTCCGCTCGACATCACAGCTATGATGAAATCCGTCACGGGTGTGATGACCCTCAGTCAACAATCTGATCAACTCATATGTCACAGCTGTGATGGGAAGTGTCACGGGTGTGATGACTTCCTGAATTTCCTAGCCTTTGAAAAATTTCCTTGCTTTAGGTTCGAATTGAACTTCTTTTCTTCACAACTCCACCATAAGACCTGAAATGAATTCAAATCATATTAAGTATCGAAAGTTCATGAATTCATGGATAAATAAGGTATAACATGGGAATATTTCCGAAGTAAAATATGTATAAAATGGGCAATATCAAATTCCCCCACACTTGAACCTTGCTTGTCCTCAAGCAAACTATCAATTAAAATTTTAAGAACTACTCCTCTTGCATTCAACAAATGGCGACAAGGTTTTAAAAACAAATACTATCAATAATCACATAAGCAATCATGATAGCACAATATATATATATATAATGATTATGAAAACCTTGAAACGATTAATCTATCAAGCCCGAATGCACGACTTAGCACCTCACAATAGGAAATGTGTTTAAATCACTCAACTCTCAACCTATACTACAAGGTAGTGAATATCAATGATGTAACACTCAATAAAGCCAAGTCGTGATGCAATAGTTACCATAGGCTTGCAAATGGATCAAATCTCCACCGTCCGGCGTAAGCACCAAGTGAAGTATCAAAGGAGGTATTTCAATATGTGTTGTAATCATATAGGTGTGGATGAAATGGGGTATGTCAGACTCAAAATAAATTGGTGTAAAATGGTAATCAAAACCCGTTAGAAAAATAGATGGAATGTTACCTAGAAATTTTTACTGTGACCTATAAATAAGCTTAGGATTCATATGCTATCTTAGTCGCCGTTAGAATCTCCTTCTACTTCATCAAACCTCAATAGGCATATATTTAGTTCAATTTACTTTATAAATGCAATTTACTGCAACCCATGACCTCCATGGTTTTACTTAGCTTTAATTAACCAAATTTAACAACTTACTTTCATAACTTTTCACTTTCAAGCCTTTAGCTTCTCGCATTGATTCTTGATAATTTTCGCACTTCCATTCAGCACAATTCAAGTGACTATAACATATTTAGGAATCCTTTTCAAAAGTTTAAAAGTCACATTTTTAGTAAAATCCATTCAAAATCAACTAGGTAACATTAAGAAAAATATGGTACGGGTGATGACTACACAAAAATAAGGCTAATATGATGATGTAGTAATGTAATGTATGTGGAAGTTTTCTAGGGGTTTCTAACACTAAAAATTGAGTGCTACGACCTGGGTAGACTGGGATATAATTGGTTTAAAAGAAAAACCTACATAATTAAGATTTCTTGACCGATTATAAAGATTCGTACTAACCAAATGAGATCAATCACAGACTCGATAACCGGTTAGAAGATCAAAATTATTAGGTATCAAATCAGTCAAAATCCTAAGAAATACCTCCTTATCATACTACCTCACCTATATCACATTTCTACGATCTCACTGCGGTCTCGAAATGCATCACAAGGGCAAGTTCTAGAACAAATCACACTCACCGGCACACTCATAGCAAATGAAATATATAAACACTAAAGATAAGTGTTTTTCCAATAAGGCTCAAATACTCACAAAATTTAATAGTGGGGCTACAAGTGTGCTAGTTATGCAATTCACCCAATGGGGTTGCTCTCATGTACGCATCTCATTAAAAACAAATTATTTGGCAAGAGGGAGATTAAGTTACTTAACACTAATATTTAACCTTACGTTATAAAACAACTAATCTCATAAGGACAAACAAACTCCTAGCCATTTATCACCCCTAGGCCCGTTATTGAAATTCGTAAAGTTCGATTAGTTAAACCAAGATCAATAACAGATTCAATAAGTGGCAAGAAATAATAATCAACTAGGAATAAAGTTCAACTTAAAATACACCCCCCCACACTTGAGTTGTGCATTGCCCCCAATGCACGAAAAAAATGTATGCAGTATAACAAATAGGTGGAAGTAAAAGAGAACGAGTACTTCCCCGGGGGTATACGCAAAATATGGAACATCACGAGTGGAACGTTGAACTTAATGCCAGCATGTGAGTTCAACTCCGTGTCACCAATCATCATTCTAAATCAACATCACACAAAATGAAACAATACGTAACTTATAATAACATAATGTGAATGTCGTAAACCACAGACATCACACCTCGAAGTACATAGGTTCAAACGACCAAAACAAATAATAATCAAATAAGGTTCGAACATAGATAATAAAGTCTAGAAAAACAAAAATCAAGAGTGCAAAAGGCTAAGCCTCCAGGTCCCCATGCGAACCAGAATCAGGCTGCTCGGGATCCACATTTGGAGCGGCTTCGGTCTGTTGGGAAAAAGATGAAGCTCGAGCACTCCATGCGGGACAGTCATGAAAAGGATCAATTCGGAAAGTCGGGTCATGCTGTTTAAACCATCGCTGCAGGTGGTCCATCATCCATTTATCTCTACGCTCAAGTGCCTCAAACCGATACCGGATCTCCTCCATATCATAAGCATTATCGGTCGGTGCAGCTGTGTGATCTTCTTCTGCCTCTTCATCACTATTATTTGCTTCCAATTCAGCACCCTCCTGAACAAATTGTAGAGGTGCATCTTTCTTGCGCTCAATAATCGCCATATTCTTCAAAGCTTTAGCATCAAGAAACGTGGTTTTACCCACTAGCTCCAAATCTTCCAAATCCTCCTCTGTAATAACACCCAAACCAATAGCTAATTTGGTAACATAAGCTCCGCCACAAATGGGACTTGCTGGCCATGGTCCCGTACTACTATATAAAAACTCTGCCAAACATCGAGCCACATTACATGGGACCTTCTTTAAAATACAGTGCATGAAGAAGAGGTCCCCATGAGCTACATTTGCGTGACCATCACCTCTCTGATTAATTGTTTGCGCGATTTCTCTATGAAGTATGCGATGAATTGGATCCTTTAGCTTTGAGCTCGATGTTGTTTTTACGTAATTTCCATTCCCAATTTCATTCCACCAGTTGTGGATACTGACATCGCTAGGCAACTCCGTCAAACCTTCAAGAAAATCTGCCGTTTCGACTTCCTTCTTGTCATACAGTCCCATGGCTAAAGCAAATTCTTCAACAGAGATTGAAAATTGTTGTCCTCTCAATTGGAACTGAAGAGCTTGTTTGTTCTTTAAATTAGTGATATGCTTGTTGAACTTGTATGTCGAAAAGAAATCATAAACAAGCTCCAAGTAGACAGAATGAGTGATGTCGAAGAAATTCTTCCATGGAGAAGCAAGCATTGTGATGACCTGATCCTTGATACCCAAACCTTCCATGGTAAGCCAATGTAGTGTACGTGGGCGTGATGTTCTTATTCTGAAGTGAAACAAGGGTTGCCTGAGGTTTGATCACAGTTTGTTTCAGGATAGCGGATGTTGCAACTTTTTTGACTTGTTTTCTTTTCCTTTGGACAATAGGGGCTTCATCAGCAGTTTCCTCGGACGAAGTTTCATCTCTTAAGTTGGTTTTTCTTTTCCTGGATGCTTGTAGAGATTTTTGACGCTTCGTAGCATGTTGCAGAGCGGATTTGGATGTTTTCGTTAACGGCTTCCCTTTAGTCACCCCTGTTCTTGCCATGACCTGCAAAAATCTTTTAACACTATTTCGATAGATGTACAAGGAAGTATGACATAAGTGTTAGCAAGTATAAACATGGTCATACGATTCACAACCGTGATGGAGATCATCACAGCCTTGATATTCAAAGAAACCCCCCAAAAAGTTCATAGGCCACAAGCAAAATACACCTAAGGACGCTACTACACAAACACAACTTTTTTTTTTTTTAATAAACAAATAAAATCCAGAAAAAGAAGGAAAAATAATAATAATAATAATAATAATCACAAAACATTACTCTTCTACTAATTGAATTGTTATGCAATCAATTATTGGGTGGTAGATACATACAGAAACACTCGTTAGATGCAAACGAAACATTAGCACAATCATCAACCAATCTTGATGTATTGATGCAGATATATTCATTAAAGAAGGATGGAGATGATGATTCATACCGTAATTGATGATTGATGTAAAGAATTCGTAGGTGTGAATGTTTGTCTAGGGTTTACAGAAAAGTTGGGGTTTATAGATGCAAGGGCGTCGATTGGGTTTCTAAAAAAAAATCATAAAGTCTTGCGACATCACGGGTATGATAAAACCCATCACAGCTGTGATGGCCGTGTTCAAGTAGTTAGACTTCCATCCCTAGGCCCATCATAGTTGTGAAGGGACTACATCAGAGGGCATGCAAAAATCGAAATTCGATCATAGGCTGGTCACGGCTGTGAAATGCTTGTGATAAAACTTGTTACTAAAACCCACAATTTCTTCACACCCGTGATGAGGCTATATTAGAAACACTATAAATTTAGCACTATTTATTCACAACCCACTAATGTTAACCTCTAAACACGACTAAGATTAACTTTGAACATCACCACTCAAAATTCATTAGCAGAAGAGATTAAAACGTTTTTTTTTTTTTTTTTTCAATTAACAATTACCAAATAATCTAACACAAAATAATGAAATTAACTACTAATTAACTAGCAAAAAAAAAACAAGATTAATTATACAATTACACGTGCTTGTTTATTAACGAGTCGTTTGCTCGACTCGATCCCGAATTTAGTTGTCCTTGGGATAAAAAGTGAGGTCATCCCTCTCGGTTGTGTTGAATCCTTCGTGATATAACTTCAACCGATGACCATTCACCTTGAAAGTGCCTCCATCTTTTCCATAAACCTCAACGTATCAGGATGGAAATGCTTGTTTAACCACAAATGGACCGGACCATCGTGATTTAAGCTTTCCTGGAGTGAACTTGAATTTAGATTGGAATATCAAAACCTTTTCGCCTTCTTCAAACTCCTTCCTTTCCTTCAACCGTGCGTCATGCCAGTTCTTGGTTTTCTCCTTATAGGTTCGTGAGTTCTCATAAGCTTGAAGTCTCAACTCGTCTAGCTCATGAAGTTGCAAGAATCTCTTTTCTCCCGCCTCGACAAGATCCATATGGCATTGTTTGAGTGCCCAATATGCCTTGTGTTCTACTTCAACCGGTAGATGACACGCTTTTCCATAGATTAAACGAAAAGGTGTAGTACCAATGGGCGTTTTGAATGCGGTTCTAAACGCCCACAGCGCATCATCTAATTTTCTGTGCCAAATCTTGGGATTATTCTTAACGGTTCGTTCTAAGATTCGCTTTAACCCTCGATTGGTGTTCTCAACTTGCCCACTCGTTTGTGGATGATAAGAAGTGGAGAAACGATGGGTAACTCCATACTTCTTAAGGACTTTTTCTAGGAGTTGGTTGGCAAAGTGAGTACCCCTATCACTTATGAGTGCTTTTGGGATTCCAAAACGTGAGAATAGATTCTTAAGGAAATCAACAACAACCCTTGCGTCATTGGTGGGTAAAGCTTTTGCTTCCGCCCATTTAGACACGTAGTCAACCGCCACAAGGATATATTTGCATTTGTTGGATTCAAGGAATGGTCCCATGAAGTCAATCCCCCAAACGTCAAACACTTCACAAACTTGAATGCTTTGTTGGGGCATTTCATCTCGTTTGGAGATGTTTCCTGCCCTTTGACAAGCATCACAAGTTTTGACCATGGAATGGGCATCCTTAAAAATAGTAGGCCAATAGAAACCCGAATCAAAGACCTTTTTAGCCGTATAACTAGGCCCATATATAACAATTGCAATTTTTCGAATTAACGTTCTTCTATGACTAGGGTTTTAACGTTTGAGCTAGGGCATGTAACTTTTTTTAAATTCATGAATGTAGACTTGTTCATTCCTTCTATATTCAACATTTTAGCATTTTTAGAATGCCTTTTAGCACCTTAGGGTGACATTTTTATCAATGACGAAAGACGAAAAGACTTGCAACAACCAAACAATTTGTCTAAATTGTTCACAAAATGTTGATGACCTTAACTTATCAAATAAATCCTTAAACCTTATAAATACCTTACAAACACTTAATTAAAACATGTAACAATTAAATCATATATATAGTATAAGTTGATACAATGAAAGGACAATTCTACCCTCCCCATGAAGTCTATTAATTATACAAGAAAAATGAAGATATGACTCATAAATTATACTTAACACATGTTACTCCTAGGTTACATATTTGACTAACTTTATACACTTGTCTATCTCTAACTCATTTTAGCCACTAAATTTGATGACTCATTAAGCAAGTGATTAGTCATGAGAACACTTGTTACATTTTAGGACACTTGTCTTTTATTTCTTGCTAAAAATAGTACAACTCATGGGGGTATCAAATAAGACTTCATTTTCTAAACATTTATCTTTCATTCACTAACATTTTACTACCCAACATACTTACACACTCTTACAAGAGTGATAACTCTTCATCCTTAGTTAATATATCATCATAATAACCATGGGAAAATAAGAGCTTTTGATCAAGAAAAGGAGAATTTATCTAGCTAGTATTATACTAAGTCAAGAAAGCTATAATCTAAGGTGTTCATGGAGGTTTAAAGGATGATTTTTGGTGGTGATTAAGGTGATAAAGGGTTGATCATTTTGGGTTATAAAAAGAGTTTTCAAGCTTTGAAGTCAAGCTCTCAAGTGTATCTTTCATCTTGCCATCACAAAAACTTAAGTGTGGCTATACACTAGTTTTCTTTGTTCATTTCTTTCTTGTGTAAGAAAACTTTTCCTTGTTCAATAAAATTCTATTTGTGGGGGCTTGGTGTTGATAGATAAACCATAGAAATATTGATCACAAAACTATTTCTAAACTATAAACTTTGTCATCATTTTAAACTAGCATTTTAATGACATACTACATGTCATTACTACAACTTTGATAATCAAGAAAAGGTTGACATACAAAATGAGTTTTATAAATTATATAAACTTACCATGACTAAATTTGAATATGGTAGAATGTGGTTTATTTTCATGACATATTATAAATGATTGTTTAGCAAAGTTATCTACAAAGTTGACATAATAAAAAGTGAATATATTAACATATACATAATATGATCATAAAATGATACATATAGAATGGTTACTTTATACAAGATATATGAAATATTTGGAACATAATATACTCAAAAACATATTAAAAATGGTCACAAGGTACTTGTAAGTTCATGACACTTTTAATGAGTTAAGTTGGTTATAAGTAAATTATAGACATTTTTGCTATTAAAATGACATGTAAAAAAAAGGATAGTTGATAAAATAGATAAAATTGTTATGTTATAAAAATGTGTAGCTAAAATGCTTATAAATATCAATTAAGTACTACATAGACCATTTTAAAGTATATAAGACTATATTAGCCTATGTTGGATAATATAAATAAAAGTGTTGTAACAAATTGGATAGAAATATTCATGGATAAAATGTAAATAGTAATGATACATAAGTTGGTCATGTAAGTGAATTAATGAATCTATAGACATTTTAAAGGCAACATGAAATATTAAGTCTTTTTAGTTAGAAATGACACTAAAATTGTCATGTAAGTCTTAAGTGATTAGAAAAATATTTTTCAAAGTGGTATAGGAAATACACATTAAGTCATTTTAGTAAAATTGATAATATAATTAGTAACTTGAAAGTATACTACATAAGATGACATTTAGAAAAAATATTATTAAAGGTGACTTAAAATGTTAAAACATGTTACTAATATATATGGTAATGGCTCTTAGTAAAAATTATGATAACTTAGCCATTAAAGTAAAATATAATTATAAGTGATACTAAATTGACCATTTAAGTAGTTGTTATAAAAAATGAACATCTCTATAAATATAGTTAACAAGTTAATCAATTGGTAATTTTATCTTGAAACTATAAATAAATATTTTACATGAAAATGTAACTATTTGAAGTATTTTAAGTATCTTATTAAAAAGTGTTATTAAAAGTATACAAATTAAAATGACTATTAACAAGTATATAATTAAGTTGATTAATAAGGTTTAAAACACTTAAAGATGTACAAGAAACATATTAATTTTAAGATTAATATATTTAACAAGGTCATTAAAACACTTCTTTAATTTATATAGGGTTCGAGACTACTCGAGACCTCGCTTAAGTCTTTCGTCATCAACTTTTATCACTTGCTACAAGGTGAGCTTTCATAGCCCCATTTTTAAACTGTTTAACTGTTTTGGGGTGAGATTACACACTACTTTTCATGGACACAAGTGTTAAACTTTGTTACTAAATTGCTTATGACTAAACATAAATTCCTCATGCTTGAGCCGTTAATCTTATGCGCGAATGTTAAAGATAGTACTATCGGGATTGACAATCCCGTCCGGGGGTTTTCAGCTGTTCTGGACCCGGGAACCGGGCGTTTAATATTTGAGGTTTATTAGTGTATGAAATAGGACACTAGTTCATATGGGGTTACTTTTACAGTTAAGGCAGCGGTACTCAAGGCATATGGCAATTAGTAATGCATTATCTTATAAACTGAAATCTTGTGGTCCACTTTATATTGGTTTGGTCATAAACCTATGAACTCACCAACAATATTTTGTTGACGTCTTTTAGTGTGTTTTCTCAGGTAATTAAGTGCATGGTTTTGGATGCATCCACCTTTTGGAATCACAGTGTGAAGCAAATAAAAGCATGGAGTTTACGGATATCATTTTCCATGTTCAGCGACTTTTGTTGTTTAAAAACTTGTAAACTCCAATGTGTTAAACTACTTTCTTTTATGAAATGCAAGTTGTTGATTATAATGTGTGATTGTGATTCCATGCTGTCGCTCTCACGCCCCCATGGTTCCGCCCTGAGGTGGGGGTGTGACAGACTTGGTATCAGAGCACATGTTATAGTGAACTAAGTTGCATTAACTAAACTTAAGAATGGATTTTCGTTAAGTTGATTTAATGAACTTAAACTATAACAGTTTTTTTTTCAAACCAAAAAGGAAAAGATTTTCAAACAAGCATCTCATCACATGCATTCATGAAATACATGCCCTTGGATATATGCTCTACGTGTTAAGTCATAGAAATTATATGTGCTTATTATACTATTATGTGTTTTATATACTTAAGTTTTAAGTTATACTTAAGATTAAGCTATACTAACCAAGACTTTAAATACAGACCATGTCGATTCCACTTATCATCATACTCTCTGATTCCGATGATGAAATAGAATTAGCACCAGTTTCACCACCAGTTTCACCTAACTATAATTCATCATCCTCTGAGCCTGAAGAATATGTACCAGAATCTGAACCAGAAGTAGAATCAGAAGAATCAAGAATAGAGGCACCATTACCATCACCATACCATATTCCTGGAACTCTCAAATTTAGAATTCCACTGAAAAGAACTACTGACTCAAATGACCGGGGTAAAGCACCGGCAAAATCTGCACCATCTAGTGATCCATTCAAAGAGCTTATTCCTCCACCAGATACTAAATTCCATAAAGTTCAAGAAATCCTTGGAAAATGGAGAAAACTAGACATATTCCCATCCCAACCAGAACTAGGAGAATCCTCCAAGGCTCAATTTCCAATCACCCATGAACCTCCTCACTACACTATTCCCATCTTGGTTGCTCATGGAGCAAGACAAGATGACAGACTTGATCTCATTGAGGATACCCTTATGGATATGCCTACCATGACAACATTAGAAGCAAGAGATCAGGAGGTTAATAATCTACATCTTAAGTTAATTGAAACCCGTCAGTCGCTTGGGGGTTTAATGCATGAGGTCAATGACAACTTAGTCGACCTAAATGTGTTAAGGAAAAAGGTAGGTGAAATGGATGCAAAAATGGCTAATTTGGAGGAACTAGTTCAAAAGCTAATTGATGGAAAGAAGGACGACTCTAAATAAAGGTCAATCATTGTAGTGTGTTGTGTTAAGAAATAATAGGAACCCTAGTAGAAACACAGGAACATAATAGTTCAATTTTCCTTCCTAAGTGTTGTAATTTTTCCTAATCGGGGGATATAACCGGATGTAAAAAAAAAAAAAAAAAAATAGTATATATATATATATATATGCAATGTGATATTTATTTATGTGCAATGTGTAAACTTGTTTGATCTATTTTCTCCTTATAATATTAAAGTATAAATGAATCATACAAATCACTAACTAAAATATATATATATATTTCTATAGAACTATGGCACCTAAGAGGAATGTAACACAAAAGAAAAGAGCGACGCAAACAAATGCTGAAACTGAAAACTCTCCAAGAATCACTGCTAGAATGGAGCATATCATCGCTCAACGAGTAGCTGATGCACTTGCAGCAGAAAGAAGGAGGACTGAAACAGAACAGCCGGCAACTAGACAGCCAAATGCCCGACCAATAATCCAACCTAATCCTGAAACTAATCCAAAGGGGTGCTCATACAAAGAGTTTCAAAACTGCAAACCCCTAAATTTCAAAGGTGTAGAAGGATCTGTTAGTCTTCTCAGATGGTTCGAAAAGATGGAATCGGTATTCCATATCAGCGGTTGTTCAGAAGATTGCAAGGTCAAATATGCCACCTGCACTTTACAAGATCAGGCATTAACCTGGTGGAATGCACATCTTCATTCAGTAGGCACTGATGCAGCTTACCGAATGCCGTGGAATGATCTAAAATTGAAAATGAGGTCTAAATACTGTGCAAGGAGTGAAGTGCAGAAGATGGAAGCTGAGTTGTGGGCATTGAAATGCAAAGGAGCTGATCTGATTAGTTACATCAACAGATACCATGAACTGTCTGTACTATGTCCAAACATGGTACCAAATGATGAAATCTGTGTTGAGAGGTACATCTGGGGACTTCCCGGACAGATTCAAGGGATGGTAACTACTGCTAATCCTAAGACTGTTGAGGATGCAATCAAGTTATCCAACACTCTGATGGACCAAATCATCAGGAGAAACAGTGAAAGAGGAGAAGCATCAAAGAATTCAGACAACAAAAGGAAATGGATTGGAAACCCTGGAAATCAACAATCAAGGACCGATACCGTCAAGGTTTACACTGCAGGTCTAGCAAACAAGAAAGCTTATCATGGGCCAAAACCTCTCTGCAATGTATGCTCGTACCATCATAATGGACCCTGTCCTGAAAAGTGTGGACGATGCAATCGTGTTGGTCATCAAGCCAATCAGTGCAGAGTTCAGAATCCTAATCCAAATCCCAATCCCAATCCAAATCCAAATCCTAGACAAAATCAAAACCCAATCCCAAAACCAAACAACAATGCCGGAAATACCAAGAACTGCTATCAATGTGGAAACCCTGGTCATTTCAAGAAAAACTGTCCCCAACTCAAAAACCAGAACAACAATCAGGGCAGAGTATTTGTGATCAATGCTGGAGAAGCACATCAGGACCCGAACCTTGTTACGGGTACGTTTCTTCTCAATAATCACTATGCTACTGTATTGTTTGATTCTGGAGCATATTATAGTTGCATATCTTCTAAATTCATGTCAGCATTGAATGTAGAACCTAGTGACTTAAACTATAATCTCCTTATCGAAATGGCAAATGGTAAATTTGAAAGGCCCAACACAGTTGTGTGCGGATGTACACTCGAATTAAACAATTACTCTTTTGAGATAGATTTAATTCCTTTCGATCTCGGGAGTTTTGATGTAATTATTGGCATGGACTGGATGTCCAAAACTAAAGCCGAAATCATCTGCCATGACAAAATCGTGCGTATACCCTTACCTCATGGTGAAGTACTGGAAATACACGGTGAAAGAACCAAATTTGAAAGACGACACCTCATGAACATGAAGGACGTCGGAAATGAACTATCAAACATCCCTATTGTTCGCGATTTTCCTAAAGTTTTTCCTGAAGATTTGACGGGGTTACCCCCACAACGTCAAATTGAATTCCGCATCGATCTTGTTCCAGATGCAAAACCCGTTGCTAAGTCACCATATCGCCTAGCGCCATCAGAAATGCAAGAGTTATCAACCCAACTTCAAGAACTCCAAGACAAGGGATTTATTCGCCCGAGTCATTCTCCTTGGGGAGCACCTGTGCTCTTCGTTAAAAAGAAGGACGGAACATTCCGTATGTGTATAGACTACCGAGAGCTGAACAAAATTACCATCAAAAACCGATATCCTCTCCCTCGCATCGATGATCTATTTGATCAACTTCAAGGTGCCCGTTATTTTTCTAAAATAGATCTCTGATCTGGTTATCACCAACTCCGAATTCAAGAAGCTGACATTCCAAAGACTGCTTTCCGTACCCGTTATGGACATTTCGAATTTCTCGTCATGCCATTCGGACTGACCAATGCACCAGCAGTATTCATGGACTTAATGAATAGTGTGTGCAAGCCATATCTTGATAAATTCGTCATTGTATTTATCGATGATATTCTGATCTACTCAAAATCCAAGGAAGAACATGAAGTTCATCTGAAAGCTGTTCTAGAACTACTTGAAAGGGAGAAATTATTCGCAAAATTTTCTAAGTGCGAATTCTAGTTAGAGGAAGTTAAATTCCTCGGACATGTGGTTAACCAACACGGTATCCACGTGGACCCTAGTAAAGTAGAAGCAGTAAAGAATTGGAAGGCTCCTACTTCGCCAACAGAAATTCGTTCATTTCTTGGCCTAGCGGGATATTACCGAAGATTTATTGCTAACTTTTCAAAGATTGCCAAACCTCTCACCCTACTCACTCAAAACGACAAGAAATTCACCTGGGGTGAAGATCAAGAAGTTGCATTCCAAACACTGAAGAACTCTCTATGTGATGCACCAATTTTAGCTCTTCCAGATGGATCTGATGATTTTGTGGTATACTGTGATGCTTCGAATCAAGGACTGGGATGTGTTCTAATGCAAAAGGGGAAAGTGATTGCGTATGCGTCCAGGCAACTAAAGAAACATGAAAAGAATTATACCACACATGATCTGGAACTTGGAGCTGTAGTGTTTGCATTAAAATGTTGGAGGCACTACCTGTATGGTACTAAGAGTGTAATTTACACTGATCATAAAAGCCTTCAACACATCTTCAATCAAAAAGAACTCAACATGAGGCAAAGGCGTTGGATCGAACTTTTCTCAGATTATGACTGCGAGATTCGATACCACCCAGGCAAAGCAAATGTGGTGGCTGACGCCCTGAGCCGAAAAGAAAGAATTAAACCAAAACGAGTTCGGGCAATGAGTATGACAATCCAATCAAATGTCAAGGATCAGATACTCAAAGCTCAATTAGAAGCCTTCAAAGAAGAAAATCTATCCAAAGAAATGCTGCGTGGGATGGAGAAACAAATGGAAAAGAAGGAAGATGGTATCTTATACTTTGTAGAACGATTCTGGATACCATTATCAGGAGGTGTTAGAGATTTAATCCTATCCGAGGCCCATAGATCCAAGTACTCTGTCCATCCAGGAGCAGATAAAATGTATCATGATCTTAAGGATCTATACTGGTGGCCTGGAATGAAGAAGGACATAGCCATCTATGTTGGAAAATGTTTAACATGCTCCAAAGTCAAAGCAGAACATCAAAAACCCTCTGGTCTCTTACAACAACCAGAAATCCCTGAATGGAAATGGGAAAATATTACCATGGATTTTATCACTAAATTACCTCGTACCACTAGTGGTCATGACTCCATTTGGGTTATTGTTGATCGGGTAACCAAATATGCTCACTTCTTAGCTATCCGTGAAAATTACCATATGGAGAAATTGGCAAAAATCTACATAAATGAAATCGTTACAAAACATGGAGTGCCTATATCCATCATATCTGATCGTGATAGTCGTTTCACATCACGATTCTGGCAGTCACTGCAAAAGGCATTAGGCACGCGATTGGACATGAGTACGGCTTATCATCCTCAAACGGATGGGCAAAACGAACGTACTATTCAAACCCTGGAAGACATGCTTAGAGCATGTGTGATTGACTTTGGTGGTAATTGGGATAGTCATTTACCGCTTGTCGAATTCTCTTACAATAATAGCTACCATGCCAGCATTAAATGTGCTCCATTCGAAGCACTATACGGACGGAAGTGCAGATCTCCTTTATGCTGGACTGAGATAGGAGAAAGCCAAATTATCGGACCAGAGCTCATTCAAGAGACTACTGATAAGTTAATCCAAATCAAGGAAAGACTAAAAGCTGCTCGTGACCGCCAAAAGAGTTATGCTGATAACCGACGGAGACCCTTAGAATTCAATATAGGCGATCGGGTACTACTCAAGGTTTCGCCTTGGAAAGGAGTAGTACGCTTTGGCAAGAAGGGAAAATTATCTCCTAGATATGTAGGACCCTTCGAAATAATCGAAAAGATAGGCCCCGTGGCCTATCGACTTCAATTGCCTCAAGAACTCAGCAACATTCATGACACATTTCACGTTTCAAATCTCAAAAAGTGTCTGTCTGATGAAAACCTCGTCATACCATTAGAAGAGCTTCAAATAAACAATAAGCTTCGTTTCATCGAAGAACCCGTTGAAATCATGGACCGAGAGGTCAAACAATTAAAACGAAGCAAAAGTCCAATAGTCAAAGTTCGGTGGAACTCCAGGCGCGGACCCGAATTCACTTGGGAACGCGAAGATCAATTTAAACAAAAATACCCGCATTTATTCCCTTCTCTAGAAGGAGTCATAGCCTGAGTTTCGGGACGAAACTCTCATTAACGGGTAAATACTATAACAATTGCAATTTTTCGAATTAACGTTCTTCTATGACTAGGGTTTTAACGTTTGAGCTAGGGCATGTAACTTTTTTTAAATTCATGAATGTAGACTTGTTCATTCCTTCTATATTCAACATTTTAGCATTTTTAGAATGCCTTTTAGCACCTTAGGGTGACATTTTTATCAATGACGAAAGACGAAAAGACTTGCAACAACCAAACAATTTGTCTAAATTGTTCACAAAATGTTGATGACCTTAACTTATCAAATAAATCCTTAAACCTTATAAATACCTTACAAACACTTAATTAAAACATGTAACAATTAAATCATATATATAGTATAAGTTGATACAATGAAAGGACAATTCTACCCTCCCCATGAAGTCTATTAATTATACAAGAAAAATGAAGATATGACTCATAAATTATACTTAACACATGTTACTCCTAGGTTACATATTTGACTAACTTTATACACTTGTCTATCTCTAACTCATTTTAGCCACTAAATTTGATGACTCATTAAGCAAGTGATTAGTCATGAGAACACTTGTTACATTTTAGGACACTTGTCTTTTATTTCTTGCTAAAAATAGAACAACTCATGGGGGCATCAAATAAGACTTCATTTTCTAAACATTTATCTTTCATTCACTAACATTTTACTACCCAACATACTTACACACTCTTACAAGAGTGATAACTCTTCATCCTTAGTTAATATATCATCATAATAACCATGGGAAAATAAGAGCTTTTGATCAAGAAAAGGAGAATTTATCTAGCTAGTATTATACTAAGTCAAGAAAGCTATAATCTAAGGTGTTCATGGAGGTTTAAAGGATGATTTTTGGTGGTGATTAAGGTGATAAAGGGTTGATCATTTTGGGTTATAAAAAGAGTTTTCAAGCTTTGAAGTCAAGCTCTCAAGTGTATCTTTCATCTTGCCATCACAAAAACTTAAGTGTGGCTATACACTAGTTTTCTTTGTTCATTTCTTTCTTGTGTAAGAAAACTTTTCCTTGTTCAATAAAATTCTATTTGTGGGGGCTTGGTGTTGATAGATAAACCATAGAAATATTGATCACAAAACTATTTCTAAACTATAAACTTTGTCATCATTTTAAACTAGCATTTTAATGACATACTACATGTCATTACTACAACTTTAATAATCAAGAAAAGGTTGACATACAAAATGAGTTTTATAAATTATATAAACTTACCATGACTAAATTTGAATATGGTAGAATGTGGTTTATTTTCATGACATATTATAAATGATTGTTTAGCAAAGTTATCTACAAAGTTGACATAATAAAAAGTGAATATATTAACATATACATAATATGATCATAAAATGATACATATAGAATGGTTACTTTATACAAGATATATGAAATATTTGGAACATAATATACTCAAAAACATATTAAAAATGGTCACAAGGTACTTGTAAGTTCATGACACTTTTAATGAGTTAAGTTGGTTATAAGTAAATTATAGACATTTTTGCTATTAAAATGACATGTAAAAAAAAAGGATAGTTGATAAAATAGATAAAATTGTTATGTTATAAAAATGTGTAGCTAAAATGCTTATAAATATCAATTAAGTACTACATAGACCATTTTAAAGTATATAAGACTATATTAGCCTATGTTGGATAATATAAATAAAAGTGTTGTAACAAATTGGATAGAAATATTCATGGATAAAATGTAAATAGTAATGATACATAAGTTGGTCATGTAATTGAATTAATGAATCTATAGACATTTTAAAGGCAACATGAAATATTAAGTCTTTTTAGTTAGAAATGACACTAAAATTGTCATGTAAGTCTTAAGTGATTAGAAAAATATTTTTCAAAGTGGTATAGGAAATACACATTAAGTCATTTTAGTAAAATTGATAATATAATTAGTAACTTGAAAGTATACTACATAAGATGACATTTAGAAAAAATATTATTAAAGGTGACTTAAAATGTTAAAACATGTTACTAATATATATGGTAATGGCTCTTAGTAAAAATTATGATAACTTAGCCATTAAAGTAAAATATAATTATAAGTGATACTAAATTGACCATTTAAGTAGTTGTTATAAAAAATGAACATCTCTATAAATATAGTTAACAAGTTAATCAATTGGTAATTTTATCTTGAAACTATAAATAAATATTTTACATGAAAATGTAACTATTTGAAGTATTTTAAGTATCTTATTAAAAAGTGTTATTAAAAGTATACAAATTAAAATGACTATTAACAAGTATATAATTAAGTTGATTAATAAGGTTTAAAACACTTAAAGATGTACAAGAAACATATTAATTTTAAGATTAATATATTTAACAAGGTCATTAAAACACTTCTTTAATTTATATAGGGTTCGAGACTACTCGAGACCTCGCTTAAGTCTTTCGTCATCAACTTTTATCACTTGCTACAAGGTGAGCTTTCATAGCCCCATTTTTAAACTGTTTAACTGTTTTGGGGTGAGATTACACACTACTTTTCATGGACACAAGTGTTAAACTTTGTTACTAAATTGCTTATGACTAAACATAAATTCCTCATGCTTGAGCCGTTAATCTTATGCGCGAATGTTAAAGATAGTACTATCGGGATTGACAATCCCGTCCGGGGGTTTTCAGCTGTTCTGGACCCGGGAACCGGGCGTTTAATATTTGAGGTTTATTAGTGTATGAAATAGGACACTAGTTCATATGGGGTTACTTTTACAGTTAAGGCAGCGGTACTCAAGGCATATGGCAATTAGTAATGCATTATCTTATAAACTGAAATCTTGTGGTCCACTTTATATTGGTTTGGTCATAAACCTATGAACTCACCAACAATATTTTGTTGACGTCTTTTAGTGTGTTTTCTCAGGTAATTAAGTGCATGGTTTTGGATGCATCCACCTTTTGGAATCACAGTGTGAAGCAAATAAAAGCATGGAGTTTACGGATATCATTTTCCATGTTCAGCGACTTTTGTTGTTTAAAAACTTGTAAACTCCAATGTGTTAAACTACTTTCTTTTATGAAATGCAAGTTGTTGATTATAATGTGTGATTGTGATTCCATGCTGTCGCTCTCACGCCCCCATGGTTCCGCCCTGAGGTGGGGGTGTGACACCATAATGCCCACCCGTGGGTCCTTGATGACAATGTTCTAGGATTTGTTTTGTTTCTTTACCATAGACACAACGGCGAACGATTTGATCCGCACACACATGGAATAAATACGGGTGCTCCCAGAAATAGTTCTTCAAATCAGAGAAGAATTTGGTCTTCTGTTGATAAGTTAAACCTTTCATGAGAATACCTGCGGCAAGGTAGTTTGCATAGTCCGCAAACCATGGGATTTCAGAATCACCCTCAACTTTCATAAGGAACTCGTCAGGAAATGTATCATGGATGACAGATTCATCGAGTTCCTCCAAGTCGGGGTTTTCAAGACGAGATAAGTGATCGGCAGCTAGGTTCTCGGCACCCTTTTTGTCCTTGATCTCAATGTCAAATTCTTGTAAGAGAAGAATCCAACGAATGAGTCTAGGCTTAGCATCTTGTTTTGAGAACAAATACTTAAGTGCTGAGTGGTCGGTGTAAACGATAGTTTTGGACAACACCAATGAAACACCCCGAAATTTTTTTTTTTTTTTTTTTTTATATTGTTTCTATACAATTATCAATTATCCATTTGATTTAACAACAAAGTTTAAAAAGAGATCTGCACTGAAGGAAGCCGCCGGCTTGGCCTTCCAAGCCGCCGGCTTGACAACACAACCCGCCGGCTTCCCCTTATCAACCGCCGGGTGATTTAGGTTTTGAGCTAACAGATCTTAACAGAAGCCAATTGAGTTTTAAAGACTTTACAAGCCACCGGATAGGCATTTGGAGCCGCCGGCTTCCCTTCTTAAGCCGCCGGCTTCCTTATCAAAGCCGCCGGCTTCTACCACCTGCACAGCAGGTCAGAATTTGGCCTTTTCCTTACGACCAAACCCCGAACTTTAAACACGCATATCTTTCAAACGACAAAACCTGGGAATTTAAAACTTTGCAGACACTTATAATATGACACTTCAAACGTTTCCAAATTTTCACTTTTCAAAATTTTACATTTATACGAGATTTGAACTAATGACACCAAAACAACCATTTTAACTCATTTTAGTGACATATCAAATTACAAACCATTCCAAACCAAGTTTTCAAACTTTGACACATTCTTTAACTATAAAAATAAGACTTAAAGCAATGACTACAAGTTATATACTTGCATCATAGCTCAATTTAACTCTTTAATTCAACGGATGCCCAATTAGACACTTTCTTGACCCGTTTGGATATTTACCAAAATAACCACTGGTTTAATATCAAAATATCATCACATTGACTATTCTAAGTCAAACCAAAGTATTGTTATCATACAACTTCAACTTTCAACACTTATGTACTTTAACCTTTTTACAAACCACAACTTAAACCTTTGACTTAGTGATTACAAAGTCATGATTTCTTAACAAAAAGGGGTGATCTTTTACATATCACGAGCATGATTCAAAAAGGATGTAAAACTTGTTACCGACTAGCAACAAGCCACCATTAGTCTTTAAGCCGGTCCCTTGCCCAAACCTTCACGTTTACCACTTGATTCACCTAAAAATGATAAACTTAAAACAATAAGCACAACGCTTAGTAAGTAAGGGATACTTCAACATAACTTAAACACTTAAACAATTAAGGATCCTTAACCACTTCCACAAAGTTAATCACAAGGATTAACTACTTCCACAAGTGACCCTAATGTCATTCTTAGATTAACATCAAACAATGACATAGAAATCACTACTTCAACAAAATCCCAATACTTACCTTGCTTTAATTAAAAGAAACACTTGGTCCAACTTGAGCACTTTGATCACCTAATCATGTAAACACATAATTCACATAAAATTACTTAATTACATATTGACTTTCAATATATATGTTAATTCATTAACACTTCTTTACCCAATTAACTTGATCCTTGTTTTCTTATTTCTTAAACTTTCATAATTTCAACATTATGAGTGATTACATATCACTATCTTCATCACTTTCATATTGATTTTCTTTACAACTTACTAAGTTAACAATAATTATAAGCATAACTTTGATTGCAATAGAACTTTAACATTTTTAACTTCAATAATCACTTTAACATCACATATCTATCCTTACTTTACTCAATTCATCATTATACTCAAAGTTCAATCAAAACCCCATAACTAGGGTTTATGGTGAACACTTTAAATTCATCAAATTAAACAAAGAATTAGAAGATTTATACCTTAGTAAATGTCGCATCCCCCGAAACACGTGGCAGCGGAAGTATGAGGTGTCACGGGGGCGTCGACCAAATCAAATATCACAACACAATGATTAAAGCAAACGACCTCTATATGAGACGTTTGTAAAACATTACATTTCATAAATCAAATGTTTACAACTGTTATCCCAAAATATTAGAGTTCGCAAAAATAGTCTAGAGATTTCTAATACATAATCGTTGATACAAAATGTCATAATGCAATTTAAATATCCTGTTTGAAAATATGCGACTCTAGCTATGCTTTCCAAAAGCATCCTACTGTCCTGTTTCCTGTGGGTAGTCCTACTGCGTCTGTAAACCTGAGAATACATACTAAAAGGGTCAACATAAAGTTGGTGAGTTCATAGGTTAAATCTGTAAATGAATCATGTAAACACAAGGTTTTCTGTTTGTAAAATAGAGTTTTGTAAAACAGAGTTTCTGTGTTAAGTCAAGTTCTGCGTAATAAAGTTATGTAAAAACAGTTTCTGTGTGAAATCAAGTTCTGCATATCAAAGTTCTGTAAAACAGAGTTTCTGTGTGAAATCAAATTCTGCATAACAAAGTTTCTGTATAATAAAGATTCTGTATACTATAGTATTGTATACTATAGTCCTGTTTAGTATTGCCATGAGCTCATGTATTCGAAGCTTTAACAAATTCTGCTGCCTCTATGTGTCTAATCCGGGACACATCCTGATTCAAATAATTATGCGCCCGTGGGTTAACTGGAGCGACCAGCTCGGACGGGATTGTCAATCCCAATAGTACTATTCACAATTATTCGCGCTTTATGAAATTAACGAACCATGAAATTGAGGACTTATTAGTGGATTAGTTCTGCTACTCATGCAATAAGTATATGTTCTGTGTCTGTTTCTGTTTCTAGCAATCATAAGTAAAAATCTGTAAAAGTTTATGTTTCTGTTTCAAACAATCATAAGTAAAATATGAAAAGTTTCTGTGTGTATGTATTCTCACCCCAAAACAGTTCAAAAACAAGTAAAAAGGGGCTATGAAACTCACCAGTGTTTAGCAGGTAGCAAGCAAATATCAAATAAGCAAGTAAGCCGGTGTGCAACCCTCTAACGTCCTAAACGTATAAGGTTGTGTAAGTAGATGTCTCATAAGATCATCTATAGCGATTGTATAAGTGGGGGTTAATGTCCACTTAAGCCAATCGTGTAGGTGGAGGGTTATTGTCCACCTAGAGCTAGTTCATCAACTAGTATGTCCAAATAAGTTATTCAAGTTCGTTTATCAAAAACGTGTATGACCCGTTGGTGAAAGTTTGTAATAATAATTCATTTAGACATTATTATCAAGTTTGTTTTGTTGTATACTATTCAGTAGTACAAATCGTGTGTTGCAAATAGATTATTTTAGTTTGTATAAGCCTTAAACCGTAGGTCAAAGTTGGTCAACTCGTTGGTCAAAGCTGGTCAAAGCTGGTCAAACTGGTCAAACCTGGTCAAACTGGTCAAACTGGTTAAGGTTGGTCAAATTATGAGTCACTTCTCATTTTATGAGTCACTTATAGAGTCACTTCTGATTTTATGAGTCACTTATAGAGTCATTTCTGGATTTATGAGTCACTTATAGAGTCACTTCTGATTTTATGAGTCACTTCTTGAGACACTTCCAATTTATATGTCGGTTTCTAATTCGGGAAGCTTTCTAAGTTTAGTTTTTGGTCCAAGTTACTAACTAAGTCACCCAAAACCATTTTTGTTACCACTTTCCAAAAATAGTAAGTTTTGTCGTTTTTAGCCACCGAGCCGTTTTTGTTGACTTGGTCAAACCGACTCGGTTTGACCCGAAACTTTTACCCAACCATATAATTCAGTTAATTAAGTTTATAAAACTTGTCGGTTTGTGTCGGAGTTATTTCGAGGTGTCGGTTTTAAATACGCATCTTAAAACTTCAAGATTCAATGTTTCGGTTTTTGTCGGTTTGTTACGCCACATGATTTCACCTACTTCTGGTCCAAATCAAACTTCACAATTTTTACCAGATGTTCTTCTACTAATCTAGATCCTAACATAGAAATTTCAGCTTCTATAATGTCCATTTACATTTTTAATTAATTCCGTGCAAGAACCGTACAATTTTATCGAAATTCTTCCAGATCAGTCCTATAAATCGACTCGTAGGGAAAATCGTGAACATTTCTGGAAAAAGTGTAAAACATGAAAGTTGTAGTTCTTTTCAATACACAACTTTTAAAAAAAAATTCGTTATCTAATTCTTCCTAGAACGCAAGATATGCTCATTTTCGTAAACTGATTTTTCTGGGACAGATTCTGTGTTTTTTGTATATGTTTGGTAAAAACGTATTTTAACAAGGATTTTGGACATAAACAAGTTAAATGAACATATAACAGGTAAATAGACATATATGAGAGTAGAAGTAAGTCCTCACAATGATGAAAATGGAGATGATTGGAAAGAATTGAAATGGGATGTTCTTGAGCTTCAATTCCTTGCTAAAATCTTGAAGAATGGCTAAGTAATTGAGTGGTGGTTATTGGTGGTTTATGGTGGTGAGATGGTGGTTATAGGGTGGTGATATGGTGATCTTATGACTGATTTTTAGAGAGTGGTGGGGGAGTGTAGAGAGATGATGGAGAGAGTTGAAGATTGAGTGAAGTGTGAAATGATCTCATTGCATGAATGCATGAGTTTCTAGTGGAAGGAAGGGTTGGTGGGTACATGGGTGCACATGGGGAGGGAAGACAGATTTTTGGGGGGCCCATAGGGGCTGAAAAATGTTTTCAACTCAGTTTCCAGACTGTGTTACGTATTTTGGTCGTTTACTTGTTATTTTCGTTAAAACGTTAAATCGCCTAACGTTATTTTGAGTCGTTTTAATTCGTAATATATTTGGGATTATTTTTCATTGAAGTATTGTTAAAATACTTTATTTTTAGTTGTCAAAATAGTTATTGACTTTTGTTTGGTTTCCGAATTCGATTTGCGCGTTTTTACCGTGTTTGTTACGTTTTAAATAAAACGTCTAGGTTTTTCGTGTCCTATTATATAAAAATAATAATATATGATAAATAACTTCTAAAAATAGTTTTAAGTTATTTATAGAAATGTTTTCACCAACGTCGTGTATTGTGTCGGACTCTGTCCGATCGTTTTGCGCAATTATAGATAAACACATAATCACGTAAGTGTATATTCAAATATACATGTAATTACAATTATTTAGCCTAATACAAACTAAATACAAGTAATTAGGGTTTCGTTTAAGTTTAACAGTTAACTTAATTTGCCGGGTGTTACATTCTCCCCTTGTTAGAAGAATTTCGTCCCGAAATTTGCTTGTGGTCACGGTGTGTGTGGGGTCTGTGAGAAAGTAAGTGTGTGTTTCTAGCGTATCTGAGTTTCTTATCCACAAGTGAATTCAGGACCTCGTCTTGAGATTCACCGGGCCTTGATGATGGGTAAGCCATCATGGTCTAGGTTCTTGGTTTTCTGTTTTATGGTTTCTGTAGGTTTCTTACCGAAGTGATCTTGTTTCACTTTTTCTCCCCTTGTTAGATCAGAGTTCAATTGGTAGCAATAGGAATATGAATGGGTTTCTCATAGCAACGATTCTGACGGAATTCTTAGATGGCATCGAGAAAGGAAATGGGGAAAAGTTCGTTGAAAGTTTGAGTCAGTCAAAATACGTTCAAAACTCTTGACAGCACGTTGAAAATTCTGTTTAACAAAAATTCGTTGAATATTAGAAGTTATAAATAATTCTGGATGGATGTTCGATGAAATTTCTTTGAAAACTTGAGTTTGTAGAAATCTGTTGAAAACTCTTGTTATTGTAAATTGTCGGAAATTCCCTTTGATTCTCGTAGTGGTGTATCCCTAGACGAAAGGAGATGAAAGAGTGAATGAGATTTTGTATGAGGATTTAGATCATCACAGACGTGTTTAGAGTGATTTGTGATATCGTAGTACTACAAATAAATTAGCGCAAGGTAGTAAAGTTTAGAAAATCAATCAAAGCGAGTTATAGATAATATATTTGGTTCATTATTCACAAAACATGCCGGACATTGTTACATCCGGACGAATACGAAGGTTTTATACAAAAAGTGATGGGGTTCTTATATACCCGTCGGGATAGAGGTTTTTAATATAACATGCGGTAGGAACAATTTTGACTTACGTAGGTTTAACAAAAATAGTTACATCTCCACAACAGTCATCAGTAGTAATAGTATAGATATGGTGAGGTCTAGTTCGAGGTGGTCTATCAGTCTTTCTAGTTGTGTGTAGCACACGCGATCCCGATTGTCTACTACGCGAGTGGGAGGAAGAGTGCGGAGTAGAGGAAATAAACGTTACGCGCCTAGATGACGAATCCTCATGCGGTTCTAGTTCCATACGTGTTCCCGAATGATTTGAACGAGAGCGGGAGGAAGAGGGTGAAGTAGGCATCACTTGTTTGGGTGGCGAATCCTCAAATGGATTCTCCTCAAGTGAGTCCTCTTCGATTATGTCGTTGCCCGATACGGTTGGACGAGCGGGTACCGTGGAAGTTTCCACAGTAGTGTGTAAGGTTTGAGTTTCGTTTTCTGTGTCGGGTGACGTAGTGGTAGGAGTGGTTGCCATTTTCCGTGGCAAATAAGTTTAGTGTACGTAAGGTTATACATATATATACATATATATATACACATAAAAACCTAGCACATAATCACGTATAAAGGTTGGTCCCGTTCTATCCTCGGTCTATGTCTGCTACTGTATTCTCGTTCACTACAACCATTTCAGGTCTTGCATCGAATCTCCATTAATTGTACATAGTTGATCAGGCTATGTTAAATTAAATTTAATTGATGCAATCGCTAAACCAGTCATACCAAACAAGGAATACTAACCTAACGGTTATAGTCTAGGTCACTAATGCAATCCTAGTTCGCTATAACCTTAGGCTTTGATACCAATCTGTCGCACCCCCGAAACACGTGGCAGCGGAAGTATGAGGTGTCACGGGGGCGTCGACCAAATCAAATATCACAACACAATGATTAAAGCAAACGACCTCTATATGAGACGTTTGTAAAACATTACATTTCATAAATCAAATGTTTACAACTGTTATCCCAAAATATTAGAGTTCGCAAAAATAGTCTAGAGATTTCTAATACATAATCGTTGATACAAAATGTCATAATGCAATTTAAATATCCTGTTTGAAAATATGCGACTCTAGCTATGCTTTCCAAAAGCATCCTACTGTCCTGTTTCCTGTGGGTAGTCCTACTGCGTCTGTAAACCTGAGAATACATACTAAAAGGGTCAACATAAAGTTGGTGAGTTCATATGTTAAATCTGTAAATGAATCATGTAAACACAAGGTTTTCTGTTTGTAAAATAGAGTTTTGTAAAACAGAGTTTCTGTGTTAAGTCAAGTTCTACGTAATAAAGTTATGTAAAAACAGTTTCTGTGTGAAATCAAGTTCTGCATATCAAAGTTCTGTAAAACAGAGTTTCTGTGTGAAATCAAATTCTGCATAACAAAGTTTCTGTATAATAAAGATTCTGTATACTATAGTATTGTATACTATAGTCCTGTTTAGTATTGCCATGAGCTCATGTATTCGAAGCTTTAACAAATTCTGCTGCCTCTATGTGTCTAATCCGGGACACATCCTGATTCAAATAATTATGCGCCCGTGGGTTAGCTGGAGCGACCAGCTCGGACGGGATTGTCAATCCCAATAGTACTATTCACAATTATTCGCGCTTTATGAAATTACCGAACCATGAAATTGAGGACTTATTAGTGGATTAGTTCTGCTACTCATGCAATAAGTATATGTTCTGTGTCTGTTTCTGTTTCTAGCAATCATAAGTAAAAATCTGTAAAAGTTTATGTTTCTGTTTCAAACAATCATAAGTAAAATATGAAAAGTTTCTGTGTGTATGTATTCTCACCCCAAAACAGTTCAAAAACAAGTAAAAAGGGGCTATGAAACTCACCAGTGTTTAGCAGGTAGCAAGCAAATATCAAATAAGCAAGTAAGCCGGTGTGCAACCCTCTAACGTCCTAAACGTATAAGGTTGTGTAAGTAGATGTCTCATAAGATCATCTATAGCGATTGTATAAGTGGGGGTTAATGTCCACTTAAGCCAATCGTGTAGGTGGAGGGTTATTGTCCACCTAGAGCTAGTTCATCAACTAGTATGTCCAAATAAGTTATTCAAGTTCGTTTATCAAAAACGTGTATGACCCGTTGGTGAAAGTTTGTAATAATAATTCATTTAGACATTATTATCAAGTTTGTTTTGTTGTATACTATTCAGTAGTACAAATCGTGTGTTGCAAATAGATTATTTTAGTTTGTATAAGCCTTAAACCGTAGGTCAAAGTTGGTCAACTCGTTGGTCAAAGCTGGTCAAAGCTGGTCAAACTGGTCAAACCTGGTCAAACTGGTCAAACTGGTTAAGGTTGGTCAAATTATGAGTCACTTCTCATTTTATGAGTCACTTATAGAGTCACTTCTGATTTTATGAGTCACTTATAGAGTCATTTCTGGATTTATGAGTCACTTATAGAGTCACTTCTGATTTTATGAGTCACTTCTTGAGACACTTCCAATTTATATGTCGGTTTCTAATTCGGGAAGCTTTCTAAGTTTAGTTTTTGGTCCAAGTTACTAACTAAGTCACCCAAAACCATTTTTGTTACCACTTTCCCAAAATAGTAAGTTTTGTCGTTTTTAGCCACCGAGCCGTTTTTGTTGACTTGGTCAAACCGACTCGGTTTGACCCGAAACTTTTACCCAACCATATAATTCAGTTAATTAAGTTTATAAAACTTGTCGGTTTGTGTCGGAGTTATTTCGAGGTGTCGGTTTTAAATACGCATCTTAAAACTTCAAGATTCAATGTTTCGGTTTTTGTCGGTTTGTTACGCCACATGATTTCACCTACTTCTGGTCCAAATCAAACTTCACAATTTTTACCAGATGTTCTTCTACTAATCTAGATCCTAACATAGAAATTTCAGCTTCTATAATGTCCATTTACATTTTTAATTAATTCCGTGCAAGAACCGTACAATTTTATCGAAATTCTTCCAGATCAGTCCTATAAATCGACTCGTAGGGAAAATCGTGAACATTTCTGGAAAAAGTGTAAAACATGAAAGTTGTAGTTCTTTTCAATACACAACTTTTAAAAAAAAATTCGTTATCTAATTCTTCCTAGAACGCAAGATATGCTCATTTTCGTAAACTGATTTTTCTGGGACAGATTCTGTGTTTTTTGTATATGTTTGGTAAAAACGTATTTTAACAAGGATTTTGGACATAAAAAAGTTAAATGAACATATAACAGGTAAATAGACATATATGAGAGTAGAAGTAAGTCCTCACAATGATGAAAATGGAGATGATTGGAAAGAATTGAAATGGGATGTTCTTGAGCTTCAATTCCTTGCTAAAATCTTGAAGAATGGCTAAGTAATTGAGTGGTGGTTATTGGTGGTTTATGGTGGTGAGATGGTGGTTATAGGGTGGTGATATGGTGATCTTATGACTGATTTTTAGAGAGTGGTGGGGGAGTGTAGAGAGATGATGGAGAGAGTTGAAGATTGAGTGAAGTGTGAAATGATCTCATTGCATGAATGCATGAGTTTCTAGTGGAAGGAAGGGTTGGTGGGTACATGGGTGCACATGGGGAGGGAAGACAGATTTTTGGGGGGCCCATAGGGGCTGAAAAATGTTTTCAACTCAGTTTCCAGACTGTGTTACGTATTTTGGTCGTTTACTTGTTATTTTCGTTAAAACGTTAAATCGCCTAACGTTATTTTGAGTCGTTTTAATTCGTAATATATTTGGGATTATTTTTCATTGAAGTATTGTTAAAATACTTTATTTTGAGTTGTCAAAATAGTTATTGACTTTTGTTTGGTTTCCGAATTCGATTTGCGCGTTTTTACCGTGTTTGTTACGTTTTAAATAAAACGTCTAGGTTTTTCGTGTCCTATTATATAAAAATAATAATATATGATAAATAACTTCTAAAAATAGTTTTAAGTTATTTATAGAAATGTTTTCACCAACGTCGTGTATTGTGTCGGACTCTGTCCGATCGTTTTGCGCAATTATAGATAAACACATAATCACGTAAGTGTATATTCAAATATACATGTAATTACAATTATTTAGCCTAATACAAACTAAATACAAGTAATTAGGGTTTCTTTTAAGTTTAACAGTTAACTTAATTTGCCGGGTGTTACAGTAAAGATCAAATAGATAACAAGAACCTTAAACACATAAACCCTAGCTTCACTTTGATGCTTTCTTCTTCTCCTCTCTCTCTCAATCGTATCTTTCTCTATCTCTCTCTCTGTTTTCTGTTTATTTCACGTACAGGAGGAACAAGAAAGAGCTGGAACTTGATTTTAATACTACACTTTGCATTTAAACCCTTCTACTTACAGCACTTAACAAGTTTAGTCCCTCTAACCCCTTCTTCTTTACATTCTAAATCCTATTCCCACAAATAACTTAACACATTTAGTCCTTTCTAACTTATCTTTAACTTATAACAAAACTTAAACACATTATACATTTAATACACATATTATATAACTTAAACAATTAAACACATATTATAGTACTTAAAACTTACAAATTTAGGGGAGTTACAACTCTCCCCCACTTATTTAGGATTGTGTCCTCACAATCCATTCTTGAAGTAGAGCCGGATAGTACTTGATCAATTCCTCCTCCGACTCCCAAGTAAACTCGGATCCTTTTCTATGCTTCCATTGCACCTTGAATAATTTAATTTCTTTGTTTCTTAACTTTTTAATCTTTTCATCAAGGATTACAATCGGTTGTTCTATATAGTTTAATTGGTCATTGACTTCAATCTCTTCTAAAGGCACGTAAGCCGCTTCATCAACTAAACATTTTCTAAGATAGGACACGTGGAAAGTATCATGTATTCCCGCCAATTCATTTGGCAATTCAAGACGATATGCCAGCTTTCCAATTCTTGCTACTATTTTGAACGGACCAATAAATCGAGGACTCAACTTTCCACGTTTTCTAAAACGGATTATACCCTTCCAAGGAGATACTTTCAACATGACCAAATCTCCTTCTTGAAACTCTATCAAACGCCTTCTTTTATCAGCATAAGATTTCTGTCTGTCTTGCGCCGCTTTCAATCGTTCTCTGATCTGATCTATCTTTTCTGTTGTCCTTTGAACAATGTCAGTGCTTCCCAACTCCCTTTGCCCAATTTCGCCCCAACATAATGGAGTTCTACACTTCCTACCATACAGCATTTCATAAGGCGCCATCTTTATACTCGAGTGGTAACTGTTATTATAAGAAAACTTAGCAAGAGGTAAATGAGTATCCCAGCTACCACCGAAGTCAATGGCACATGCTCTTAGCATATCTTCTAAAGTTTGAATAGTTCTTTCACTTTGGCCATCCGTTTGTGGGTGATAAGCTGTACTTAGGTTGACACGTGTACCTATATCTTCTTGGAATTTGTTCCAAAAACGAGAAGTGAATCTACTATCTCTATCTGAGACAATAGATAACGGCATACCATGTCGAGCAACAACCTCTTTTACGTACAAATCAGCAAGAGCTTCAGTAGACATAGTTTCTTTGATTGGTAGAAATAGAGCACTCTTTGTCAGACGATCTACTATTACCCATATTGCATCATATTGGCGCTGAGTTTTAGGCAATTTAGTAATAAGATCCATCGTAATGTGTTCCCACTTCCAAACAGGTATATCTAAAGGCTGCATTTTGCCATACGGCTTTTGATGTTCGGCTTTTACCTGTAAACAGGTTAAACATTGTTCTACATACTTAACAACTTCACGCTTCATACCTGGCCACCAATAGTCAGATTTCAAATCATGATACATTTTGGTTGCACCAGGATGGATTGAATATCGAGATTTATGAGCTTCATCGAGTATTAACTTTTTCAGCTCAGGAAAGTTTGGAATCCAGATTCTTCCATATCGAGTCTTAATTCCTCGGGAATCTTCAACAAAATCATTGACTTGACCTTTTATACGTTCTGCTCTAACGTCATTTTCTTGCCAAGCCTTAATTTGAGCTTCCTTAATTTGATCCAATAAATTTGGAAGAATAGTAATTCGAAGAGATTTGACAACTAGAGAATGATGCATAGCTTTTCTGCTCAAGGCGTCAGCCACCACATTAGCTTTTCCAGGATGGTATAAAATTTCACAATCATAATCCTTCACCAAATCAAGCCAACGTCTTTGCCTCATATTAAGATCACGTTGATTGAAGAAATACTTGAGACTTTTATGGTCAGTGTAAATGGTACACTTAACACCATAAAGATAATGCCTCCAAATTTTTAAGGCAAAAACTACTGCTGCTAACTCCAAATCATGAGTGGGGTAACCTTTTTCATTCTCCTTTAATTGTCTAGAAGCATATGAAATCACCTTGCCACGCATCAGAACACAACCTAGACCATTGTGAGAGGCATCACAATACACCACCATATCTTCGGTACCATCTGGAAGTACCAAGATAGGGGCTTGGCTAAGTTGTTGCTTTAAGGTTCGGAAAGCTTGTTCAGCTTGATCATTCCATTCAAACTTTATGTTCTTTCGAGTAAGCTTTGTAAGAGGAGTAGAAATTTTAGAGAAATCTTGGATGAACCGTCGATAATAACCGGCTAATCCTAGAAAACTCCGAACTTCTGTGGGATTTGTTGGAGGCTCCCATTTCAAAACAGCTTCAACTTTACTTGGATCGACTTTAATTCCTTGATTATTAACAACATTGTAACACCCGCCAAATTAGGACTAGTAATTAGTGCCTAATCAGATGTTAATACATGTAATTAGTTCTGTGTTAGACTAATTAATGTATCGAATTATATATATTGTTGAATATATACGAAAATGCGATTTGATTAAATCGTACGCAACTTAAATCGAATGTATTTCGATTCAATTTAATACGGACGTTGGTGACCAATTTTATTAAATAACACTTTATGTCAAAAATATTATTATGATAATATTTCGTATTCAATCGTATTTTAAAACTTATAATTAAAATGTAAATAATTGTTTAACGTTAAACGACGGAGAAAACGAACACCACACGGAACGCGGGGCGAAAACTGGAAAAGTGGGGATAAACCCCACCTCCCACTTTTCTTTCTTCATTTCATCCATTCCTTCACTCTCTCTCTTTTCTTTTCTCTCTAAAAAGAAAAACCACCAAACTCGTTAAAATCGCAAAATAAACATACTAAACTCGCTTGGATCATCTCGGCTCTTTGGAACAAAATGACCACGACATCTCGATCTATCATCCTATCTTTCCGGATTTTCATTTCGGCAATTTGTAAGTTTCCGACAAAATCCCGAAATCTCTCGATTCTTAGTATTTTTCATTTGTGGTTGTTATTATCACTTGTATATGTCCATTACAATGTATAGAACACGATTTTATAACCTGAAAACGAGTTTAAAACGGATTTTTGGCGGAAAAACCTTGACAGCCGGACTTTCTGGGCTGATGTTCATCCATGCGACACAAGCCTTGTGTCGCATGTTGTGTCGTATTTTGCCACTTGTGTCGTATAAAACCTCCTGTGTCGTACCTTGTGTCGTACCAGATAATTAGTGTCGCAAGTCTTGCGACACAACCACTATGTCGCATACACCATACGACACAATCACTATGTCGCTGTTGAATCAGCATCTCGTATCTATGCGACACAACCCTTGTGTCGTATAGACATTGTGTCGCATTCCTATGCGACACAACCCTTGTGTCGCATGACAAACTTTTGTGTCGCATATTGTGTCGCAAAACACAGAAAACTCAGATTTTTACTAAGTGTCGAGACCTAAAATTTTAACACCTGATTTTACCCAAATTCGGATCCAGATGCATTTTTCGTCAAAGCAATATAGTAGAAATAAAAATTTTCCAAGCTGACCTGGTAGCTCGACCCCAGCCAGGGGCTCTGCCCCTTGGACTCCGCCAGGGGCTACCGCCCCTTGGACCCCGCTACTAGGGGCGCTGCCCCCGGACCCCCGTACTTAGATTCCGTAACGGCTTCTAAAACACAATCGAAACACATTTTTCAAAGTAAAACGCCACGAAATCACAATAATAATAGTTGAGATTATTATTACAAATCCGTCATCAACGGGCCGTACATGTTTTCAAACACTTAACAAATCAACCAAATCGTAGTAATTTGGACATATATATAGTTGTGTAACAACTACAAGGGTGATCTTTTGAGATACCCAATCATGATTATAACCATCGCGTGTCGTGGACACCCTCAGGTTACAAGTCTTTGGACTTCATATTCGGCTAATCAACTTACGTTTGTGTAAACGCATTCAGACTCAGGTGAGTCTCATAGCCCCTCTTTTACTGTTTTACTCAGGGGTGTGATATATTGCTCAACTTTTAACATGTGAACGCAAGTACCAACTTTTCATATACTACATGAGTTTTTCCAAACTAATCATTTTAAAGTCCTCCGTCAGCATAGTTGTTAATACGTTGTAGCGTGAATATTAGTATATGGTACCATATAGGATTGACCCACCTCGTTCGGGTTAGCAAGCACTAACCGGGTAAACGAACGTACTAATATTTAGGAAGACGAATGTTGATTAGGCATTCGTGGAGGCACCTCGCCCGGAATTCTCTATAGGGAACCCGGCCCTCGAGTTAAGCTCAACTATGTGCTCATGGCTGTATACACGATGACTATCATTTAATTGCTGGATGCAATTCATTATTTAATTGCTGGATGCAATTCATTATTTAAATCTTGCGGTTCACACTATATTAACTGATTTCAAACCTGTGAGCTCACCAGCTTTTAGCTGACCTTTTAGCATATATCGCAGGTACCAAGCAGTAGGATGTTTCTGCTTCAGGATTTTAGCTCAAGTCAGCATACAGAAGATTGAGATTTTCTTGCATTAGTATATTTTGTACAAGTACTTATGTACTGAAATCTCATTTGATTTAAACTTGAGCTATGTAAAGCTTTAAATGTTGTAAACATTTCTATTATCAATATATTTTGTTAAAACGACGCATATAGAGTCGTTTACTATATATCTTTGTGCTTTGTTATTGATTAGTAACACCCAAATCAAGCTTCCGCAAATCATTCAATTTGGGGGTGTTACAGATTGGTATCAGAGCCTAAGGTTATAGTGAACTAGGTTGCATTTAGTGGGCCTAGACTATGACCATTAGGCAGTATTCCTTATTAGGTATAACTGGTTCAGTGATTACATCATACGAGTTTAATTTAACATAGCCTGATCAACTATGTACAATTAAGCAAAGATGATGAAAGACCTGAAAGTAGTTATGGCTGAACAGGGTACAATAGAAGACTTTGACCTCGAGAGAACCGAGACTTAAACATGTTTATGCTAGACACTCAATAGGCTATATTATATAGGAACTATATGAATATAGCCTCACCTTCTTTAACGCTTTATCTCAGAAATGGCAAACATCCCACCCAATTCATCTCGCTCTCAATCTGGGTCGCAGAACCCAAGGGTAGCAAGGAGGAACGTCAGGTTGCCTCGAGCTGGCCCATACCCCACTCACCTCACCTTGCCGGCCTTAGCTGCTAGGGTGAACCAACACGAGCAGCGACTTCGCACCATGGATGTCGTGCTGCAGGAAACAAACGAAAACTGGAGACTTACATCCCTTGAACGCATCGAACAGGTCTCCGACGACCTGGAAACCACAAACAACAACATGGATGTCCTTCGCAACCAAGTAATAGCGATAAGCGTGGAAAATGCCCTCCTGCGTCAAAGGATGGAAGAATGTGAACAGCGTTCACATGAAGCAGAAGAGTATGCCCGTGGACTAACACAACGACTAGCGCTAGCAGAAGATAACGCCCGACAAGCTAGCAGACTTGCTAACACTGTTGACCGTCTTGTCACGATGATGGAACAAATTAATCTACGTTAAGACTAGTGTAGTCTTTGTCTTGTAATCTATCCTGTAATCTAGTAACTATCTACGCGCTACTCTAAAATTCGGTCGGATGTAACAATTCCCGACACCTTTTGTAATAACTCTGTAGGATGTAACCTTTGAACTCATATTAGCTATCAAATATTCCTTGTTGTTTCAACTCATATTAATTGTCATTTTTTTCCATGTTGATGTCATGTATTACTGCTTTTATACATGTACATCTATAACAAATACAACTTTCCTACGAAATCTCATGTATCTTCATTTCTTTTATTGAAGAATCATGCCGCCAAAGTCAAGACCATACACCGATGCTCAGCTTACATCGCTTATAACCCAGGCTGTTACTGAAGCCTTGGCTCGGAATACCCCACAAAACTCCACCAGAAACAGCGATGCCACTGAAACCACTACTGCTAAACCTTGTTCTTACAAGGACTTTCAAAGCTGCAAACCCTCCAGCTTCAAGGGTTCTGAAGGAGCCATCGGACTTATCAGATGGTTCGAGAAGATGGAAACTGTTTTCCGTGTCAGCAAATGCGCGGAGAACGACAAAGTAAACTTCGCCACCTGCTCTCTTGAAGATGATGCCCACTCGTGGTGGAATTCATATACCCAATCAGTGGGTGCTGACATTGCCTACCAACTAACTTGGGAGGACTTGAAAGCAAAACTCACTGCCAAATACTGCTCAATCGCCAAACTCCAAAAGCTAGACGAGGAGTTCTGGAACCTAAAGGTTCAGGGTGGTGATATCGATGGTTATACCACCAGGTTCCAACAACCTGCCGCCCTCCGCCCAGCCATGGTAAGCACCGAACCTGATAAAATCAGGAAGTACATCCTTGGCCTTCCTGAGCCTGTTCGGGGGCATGTCGCCTCTTCAAACCAAACCACCATTGACGGTGCAATCCTACTGGCCCAAGACCTGATGTCAATGAGCCAAGATTTTGAACCACCTACTTCGTCCTCTCACAACAACAAACGAAAGTGGTCCGACTACAACAATAACCACTCCAGCCAACAAAACAAGAAACCCGACACCATCAAAGCCTACAACACCACCACCGACATCACATGGGGCTACACTGGGAGCAAACCCTATTGTTCCAAGTGCAGTCGCCACCATGAAGGCTCCTGTGGTCCCTTTTGCAACAATTGCAAGAGGTACGGCCACCTCACCAAAGATTGCAATTCTCCTGCCAACAACAATTCCAACAACACCAGACCACCCAAAGTCTGCTTTG
The DNA here is from genome assembly GCA_949592205.1 of Helichrysum umbraculigerum. NCBI lineage: Eukaryota > Viridiplantae > Streptophyta > Magnoliopsida > Asterales > Asteraceae > Helichrysum > Helichrysum umbraculigerum. Next base: position 91,802,917 of record CATIUR010000002.1, on the reverse strand, counting down.
AGTGTGGGAAACCCGGGCACTTCAGGGACACGTGCCCAAAGCTGAAGAATAACAACAACAACAACAACAACAACAACAACCGCAACAGCAACAACAACAACAACACCCGAAGCAGAGCCTTCGTCATAAAATCTGGGGACGCCCGCCAAGACCCGAATGTGGTCTCGGGTATGTTCCTACTCAACAACTTACATGCTTCTGTTCTATTTGATACTGGTGCTGATAGAAGCTTTATCTCTGATGACTTTTGCCCACTACTTGACATCACTCCTGTTGCCTTAGATGTTAAGTACACTGTAGAGCTAGCAAATGGGGAACTTATAGAAACCAATAGTGTGATACCTAATTGCACTTTAAACCTAGCTGATGAAACCTTTTCAATCGATCTTGTACCCGTTGAAATTGGAAGTTTCGACGTCATCATTGGAATGGACTGGTTGTCCAAACACCGAGCTGAAATCATTTGTTACGATAAGATCGTCCGCATTCCACTCACTGCCGGTGGAACCTTGATCATACAGGGGGAGACCGGTGGGACGGGACTCAATATCATCTCTTGCTTAAAAACCCGAAAATTTCTGAGAAAGGGTTACCCTGCAATACTCGCACACATCACAGAGAAGAAGTCGGAGGAGAAGCGACTTGAGGATGTGCCGATTGTTAGAGACTTTCCCGAAGTCTTTCCAGAAGAACTGCCTGGTTTACCTCCATCTAGACAGGTTGAGTTCTCAATTGATCTCGTGCCGGGTGCCGCACCGGTGGCCCGCGCACCATACCGTTTAGCCCCATCCGAACTTCAGGAGTTGTCTGCCCAGTTACAGGAACTTCTGGATAGAGGATTCATTAGACCGAGTTCTTCACCTTGGGGAGCTCCGGTTTTATTTGTTAAAAAGAAGGACGGGTCATTCAGAATGTGCATCGACTATCGAGAGTTGAACAAATTGACCGTCAAGAACCGTTATCCACTTCCTCGCATTGATGATCTATTCGACCAACTTCAGGGTTCAAGTTTCTACTCAAAAATCGACTTGCGATCAGGTTATCACCAGTTACGAGTTCGCGACACCGATATTCCAAAAACTGCTTTCAGAACTCGTTACGGGCACTACGAATTCCAAGTGATGCCCTTTGGCCTAACTAACGCACCGGCTGTATTCATGGACCTCATGAATCGGGTGTGCAAACCTCACCTCGATAAGTTTGTCATTGTCTTTATCGATGACATACTCATTTACTCGCGCAACGAGCAAGAACATGCGCAACACCTTAAAACCATCCTGGAACTACTTAGACACGAGGAGCTGTACGCAAAATTCTCTAAGTGTGAGTTCTGGATTCAAACTGTTCAATTCCTTGGTCACGTGATCGACAGTCAGGGAATTCACGTTGACCCAACAAAAATCGAGGCTATCAAAGACTGGCAAGCACCCACCTCTGCAACTGAAGTACGACAATTCTTGGGTCTTACTGGGTACTATCGGCGATTTATCAAAAATTTCTCCAAAATAGCTCAACCACTCACGGTACTGACTCAGAAGGACAAAAGGTTCGATTGGACCGATAAACAAGAGTCAGCATTCCAACTTCTGAAACAAAAGCTTTGCAGTGCTCCAATTCTATCCTTACCCGAAGGCACCGATGACTTCGTGGTATACTGTGATGCTTCTCACCAAGGTCTCGGTTGCGTATTGATGCAACGAGATAAAGTTATTGCCTATGCCTCACGACAGCTGAAAATTCACGAAAAGAACTACACCACTCATGATCTCGAACTTGGAGCTGTCGTTTTTGCTCTCAAAATCTGGAGACATTATCTCTACGGCACTAAGTGCACAATCTTTACCGATCATAAAAGTCTCCAGCACATATTCGATCAGAAGGATCTCAATATGAGGCAACGTCGATGGGTCGAGTTGCTTACCGATTACGATTGCGAGATCAAGTACCATCCAGGGAAGGCTAATGTTGTGGCCGATGCCCTCAGTCGAAAGGAATGACCAAAACCACTTCGAGTCCGAGCCCTCAGTATGACCATTCACAACGATCTTACCGTTCAGATTCATACCGCTCAGATCGAAGCCCTGAAACCTGAAAACATCAAAAATGAAGCCTTACGGGGTATTGACAAACAATTTGAAATCAAATCTAACGGGATTAGGTATTTCTCAAACCGAATCTGGTTGCCTAATTTCGGGAACCTACGAGACTTGGTGATGGATGAAGCTCACAAGTCTAAATATTCTATCCATCCGGGATCCGATAAGATGTACCACGGAGTCAAGGAATTTTATTGGTGGCCAAACATGAAAGCCGAAATCGCCACGTATGTCAGCAAGTGTCTTACTTGCTCGAAAGTCAAAACCGAACATCAGAAACCGCCTGGTTTACTCCAACAACCTGAAATCCCTGAATGGAAATGGGAACAAATTGCCATGGATTTCATAACCAAACTACCCAAGTCGTCGAACGGTTGCGATACCATTTGGGTGATCGTCGATCGTCTCACCAAATCTGCTCATTTCCTGGCAATCAAGGAAAACGATAAAATGGAACGCCTTGCACAAATCTACATCAAGGAAATCGTTTCTCATCACGGCGTTCCAATCTCGGTCATCTCTGATAGGGATGCCCGTTTCACCTCTCACTTTTGGCAGTCACTTCAAAAAGCAATGGGTACCCGTCTCGATATGAGTACCGCATACCATCCTCAAACCGATGGCCAAAGTGAACGAACCATCCAAACCCTGGAAGATATGCTACGCGCCTGCGTAGTTGATTTCGGTACAAACTGGGAAAGACATCTACCGTTGTGCGAATTCTCGTACAATAACAGCTATCACGCCAGCATTAAGGCTGCACCTTTTGAGGCACTGTACGGTCGTAAGTGCCGATCACCGATCTGTTGGACTGAAGTGGGAGATAGTCAACTCACTGGTCCTGAACTCATTCACGCCACCACTGAGAAAATAGTGGAAATCCAAAACCGACTCAAAGCCGCACGTGATCGTCAGAAAAGTTATGCTGACGTGAGACGCAAACCACTCGAGTTCCAAGTTGGGGATCGAGTACTCTTAAAAGTATCGCCTTGGAAAGGCGTCATCCGTTTTGGCAAATGCGGGAAGTTAAATCCCAGGTACATCGGGCCTTTTGAGATCCTCGAACGGATTGGCCCCGTAGCTTATCGATTGCAGCTGCCATCCGAACTCAGCAGCGTGCACCCTACTTTTCATATTTCAAATTTGAAGAAGTGTCTATCTGATGAGACACTTATTATTCCACTAGATGAAATTCGTGTTGACGATAAACTTCACTTCGTTGAGGAACCCGCTGAAATTATGGACCGTGAGGTCAAACAACTGAAACAAAGTCGTATTCCCATCGTCAAGGTCAGATGGAATTCGCGGCGTGGTCCGGAATTCACCTGGGAACAGGAAGACCAAATGCGACTCAAATATCCGCAACTATTCACTGATTCTACATCAAACACGACTTCGAGCTAAATTTCGGGATGAAATTCTCCTAACAGGGGGAGAATGTAACACCCGCCAAATTAGGACTAGTAATTAGTGCCTAATCAGATGTTAATACATGTAATTAGTTCTGTGTTAGGCTAATTAATGTATCGAATTATATATATTGTTGAATATATACGAAAATGCGATTTGATTAAATCGTACGCAACTTAAATCGAATGTATTTCGATTCAATTTAATACGGACGTTGGTGACCAATTTTATTAAATAACACTTTATGTCAAAAATATTATTATGATAATATTTCGTATTCAATCGTATTTTAAAACTTATAATTAAAATGTAAATAATTGTTTAACGTTAAACGACGGAGCAAACGAACACCACACGGAACGCGGGGCGAAAACTGGAAAAGTGGGGATAAACCCCACCTCCCACTTTTCTTTCTTCATTTCATCCATTCCTTCACTCTCTCTCTTTTCTTTTCTCTCTAAAAAGAAAAACCACCAAACTCGTTAAAATCGCAAAATAAACATACTAAACTCGCTTGGATCATCTCGGCTCTTTGGAACAAAACGACCACGACATCTCGATCTATCATCCTATCTTTCCGGATTTTCATTTCGGCAATTTGTAAGTTTCCGACAAAATCCCGAAATCTCTCGATTCTTAGTATTTTTCATTTGTGGTTGTTATTATCACTTGTATATGTCCATTACAATGTATAGAACACGATTTTATAACCTGAAAACGAGTTTAAAACGGATTTTTGGCCGGAAAAACCTTGACAGCCGGACTTTCTGGGCTGATGTTCATCCATGCGACACAAGCCTTGTGTCGCATGTTGTGTCGTATTTTGCCACTTGTGTCGTATAAAACCTCCTGTGTCGTACCTTGTGTCGTACCAGATAATTAGTGTCGCAAGTCTTGCGACACAACCACTATGTCGCATACACCATACGACACAATCACTATGTCGCTGTTGAATCAGCATCTCGTATCTATGCGACACAACCCTTGTGTCGTATAGACATTGTGTCGCATTCCTATGCGACACAACCCTTGTGTCGCATGACAAACTTTTGTGTCGCATATTGTGTCGCAAAACACAGAAAACTCAGATTTTTACTAAGTGTCGAGACCTAAAATTTTAACACCTGATTTTACCCAAATTCGGATCCAGATGCATTTTTCGTCAAAGCAATATAGTAGAAATAAAAATTTTCCAAGCTGACCTGGTAGCTCGACCCCAGCCAGGGGCTCTGCCCCTTGGACTCCGCCAGGGGCTACCGCCCCTTGGACCCCGCTACCAGGGGCGCTGCCCCCGGACCCCCGTACTTAGATTCCGTAACGGCTTCTAAAACACAATCGAAACACATTTTTCAAAGTAAAACGCCACGAAATCACAATAATAATAGTTGAGATTATTATTACAAATCCGTCATCAACGGGCCGTACATGTTTTCAAACACTTAACAAATCAACCAAATCGTAGTAATTTGGACATATATATAGTTGTGTAACAACTACAAGGGTGATCTTTTGAGATACCCAATCATGATTATAACCATCGCGTGTCGTGGACACCCTCAGGTTACAAGTCTTTGGACTTCATATTCGGCTAATCAACTTACGTTTGTGTAAACGCATTCAGACTCAGGTGAGTCTCATAGCCCCTCTTTTACTGTTTTACTCAGGGGTGTGATATATTGCTCAACTTTTAACATGTGAACGCAAGTACCAACTTTTCATATACTACATGAGTTTTTCCAAACTAATCATTTTAAAGTCCTCCGTCAGCATAGTTGTTAATACGTTGTAGCGTGAATATTAGTATATGGTACCATATAGGATTGACCCACCTCGTTCGGGTTAGCAAGCACTAACCGGGTAAACGAACGTACTAATATTTAGGAAGACGAATGTTGATTAGGCATTCGTGGAGGCACCTCGCCCGGAATTCTCTATAGGGAACCCGGCCCTCGAGTTAAGCTCAACTATGTGCTCATGGCTGTATACACGATGACTATCATTTAATTGCTGGATGCAATTCATTATTTAATTGCTGGATGCAATTCATTATTTAAATCTTGCGGTTCACACTATATTAACTGATTTCAAACCTGTGAGCTCACCAGCTTTTAGCTGACCTTTTAGCATATATCGCAGGTACCAAGCAGTAGGATGTTTCTGCTTCAGGATTTTAGCTCGAGTCAGCATACAGAAGATTGATATTTTCTTGCATTAGTATATTTTGTACAAGTACTTATGTACTGAAATCTCATTTGATTTAAACTTGAGCTATGTAAAGCTTTAAATGTTGTAAACATTTCTATTATCAATATATTTTGTTAAAACGACGCATATAGAGTCGTTTACTATATATCTTTGTGCTTTGTTATTGATTAGTAACACCCAAATCAAGCTTCCGCAAATCATTCAATTTGGGGGTGTTACAAACATGCCCTAAAAATTGAACCTTACGAAGCCAGAATTCACATTTTGAGAATTTAGCTTAAAGCTTTTCATCTCTCAATGTTTGTAATACTTGCCTCAAATGAACTTCATGATCACCAACAGATTTAGAGTAAATAAGAATATCATCTATAAACACAATCACGAACTTATCGAGCATAGGGCGACATACTCGATTCATAAGATCCATAAAAGCTGCAGGTGCATTTGTCAGACCAAAAGGCATAACCACGAATTCATAATGGCCATACCTTGTTCTGAAGGCGGTTTTAGAAACATCTTCTTCTCAAACTTTCAATTGATGATATCCAGAACGCAGATCGATTTTAGAAAAGAAACTTGCACCTTGGAGTTGATCGAATAGATCATCAATTCTAGGCAATGGATACCTATTCTTGATGGTCACTTTATTTAATTCCCTATAATCAATGCATATTCTCATTGTACCATCTTTCTTTTTAACAAAAAGTACCGGAGCTCCCCATGGTGAACTACTCGGGCGTATGAATCCCTTATCAAGTAATTCCTGTAATTGCTTCATCATTTCTTGCATTTCTGATGGGGCAAGCCTATATGGAGTTTTGGCTATAGGTATAGCTCCAGGTACCAATTCAATACGGAATTCAACTTGTCTATCAGGTGGAACACCCGGTAATTCCTCAGGAAATACATCAGGGAATTCTTTAACTACTGAAAGTTCTTCAATCTTAGGAACAGATTTTTGAATATCCACTACATGCGCCAGAAAGGATTGGCAACCATGCAGTAAATATTGTTTAGCACGAGCAAAAGTACAGACAGACAATGGAACTCTTCGCTTTTCTCCATAAATATCAATAACTCCCCCACTTGGCGAAGTGACCAGAATTATTTTCATTTCACACTGAATAAGAGCATTATGTTTTCCTAACCAATCCATGCCTACCACGGCATCAAATTCACCCATTTTCATCGGGATAAGGTTTATAAGGAAAATTTCATTATCTATCTCTAATTGACACCCACGATATACATTGGTTACAAAAACAACCCTATCATCAGCAACTTCAACATCTAAGGGAGTATCTAAAGCAGATAAGGGAATGGAAAAATCACAACAAAACTTTTCAGATACGAAGGATCTTGAGGCACCCGAATCGAATAACACGTAAGCAGGTTTTTGATTTATAAGGAAGGTACCTGTCATAACATCCGGGGCCCTCTTAGCTTCTTCAGCGGTAATTTGAAAAGATCGACTTTTAGTCTTAGCAGGTTCTTCAGGCTTTCTCTCAGATTGACGACGAGGTGGAAGGGGAGCAGATTGAGCTCTTAAATCAGGGCATTCAGATTTGATGTGGCCCGGTTTATAGCAGTTATAACATACCCTAATTGGGTTAGGGCAGTCACGAGCTATGTGGCCCACTCTTCCACATTGATTACAAGCGTTAGTTCCTACTCGACATTCACCGTAATGTCTTTTATGACAAGTCTTGCACTCAGGAACTTCCCTTTTATCCCCTTTCTTCTCATCTCCTTTAGAACTCTCAGCAGGCTTAGCTTTCTTAGCTGCATAAGAAGATTGTTCAGCTTTTCTTTTCGCAACTCGACGACTCCATTCAAGCTCTTGGTATCGAGCTTCATCTATCATTTCTTCCAAAGTGTGACAACGCTTAGGATTAACAAACTGACGGATCTCTGGCTTCAAAATATGATGGAAATGCTCCATGAGTCGTTTAGGATTCTCCATATATTCTGGACAGAAATGAGCTCTGTCTAGAAAAACTCCAACAATTTAATTTATTGACTCAGTGGTTTGCTCCATAGCTGTAAACTTACGACGAATTTCCATCAAATCAGCTTCTTGTGAATAAGCTTGGTGAAACATTTCTTTAAATTCGTTCCAAGTTAAATTTTTAATTGCTTCGGCGCCCTTGGTACGACATTGAACTTCCCACCATCCTTTAGCTCGAGCTTTAAGAAGATTAGCTGCATATCTAACCTGTAATCTATCAGGACATTCAGTAGTGGAGAACGCTCCTTCAACTTCAGAAATCCATCTTTGTGCCTTAATAGGATCCATGTCCCCATCATATGAAGGTGGATTACAGGCAGAGAAATCCTTATAACTAAACCTTCTATCTTCAGGAGCCTGTACCACAGGTGGATCAACATGTGGCACATTCCTGAAAATATTTGCCTCTTCTTCACGCCGATAAAATTCATCTGTAATAGTTTCCGAAATTCTACTAAGTAATAGAGGTAAAGATGCCTCTTGAGCGTGAGCCACTTCTTGAGAAATCAGGGTTCTTAATTCAGGAAGGGATAACCTAGCTTCATTAGCAGGAGATCTCGGTCTTTCACCTCCACCTCCTGCTTCCCTATACTGGGCTCCACCTTGAGGGTTTAGCCCAAGATTTAAATCAATGTCCCTTTCGTCCATCTTTTACTGAAATAGATACAAAAGATTTAATACACACTTACTTTCACGATTAACAAACTTATTTAATCTTAACTTACTGCCACACATAAGCAAATACCACTAAATTTCATTCTCTCAACATCTCGTGCTTTTCATGACACCGTACCGAGTCATATGATAATTACTGTGTTGGCCAGGCACATTAATTATCACATTATCACATACGTCATCATGGTCCACACGAGATATCTAAATGCAAAAATATTAGTGCTTCAGTCATTAATAAAACAATATCACAACGTAATTATATATCATGCTCAACAATAATAACAATGGTTTAAGATCAAGTACCCACTAATGGTGAATACCCGAATCCCTTAAACCGTGCTCTGATACCAACTTGAAACACCCCGAAATTTTTTTTTTTTTTTTTTATATTGTTTCTATACAATTATCAATTATCCATTTGATTTAACAACAAAGTTTAAAAAGAGATCTGCACTGAAGGAAGCCGCCGGCTTGGCCTTCCAAGCCGCCGGCTTGACAACACAACCCGCCGGCTTCCCCTTATCAACCGCCGGGTGATTTAGGTTTTGAGCTAACAGATCTTAACAGAAGCCAATTGAGTTTTAAAGACTTTACAAGCCGCCGGATAGGCATTTGGAGCCGCCGGCTTCCCTTCTTAAGCCGCCGGCTTCCTTATCAAAGCCGCCGGCTTCTACCACCTGCACAGCAGGTCAGAATTTGGCCTTTTCCTTACGACCAAACCCCGAACTTTAAACACGCATATCTTTCAAACGACAAAACCTGGGAATTTAAAACTTTGCAGACACTTATAATATGACACTTCAAACGTTTCCAAATTTTCACTTTTCAAAATTTTACATTTATACGAGATTTGAACTAATGACACCAAAACAACCATTTTAACTCATTTTAGTGACATATCAAATTACAAACCATTCCAAACCAAGTTTTCAAACTTTGACACATTCTTTAACTATAAAAATAAGACTTAAAGCAATGACTACAAGTTATATACTTGCATCATAGCTCAATTTAACTCTTTAATTCAACGGATGCCCAATTAGACACTTTCTTGACCCGTTTGGATATTTACCCAAATAACCACTGGTTTAATATCAAAATATCATCACATTGACTATTCTAAGTCAAACCAAAGTATTGTTATCATACAACTTCAACTTTCAACACTTATGTACTTTAACCTTTTTACAAACCAAAACTTAAACCTTTGACTTAGTGATTACAAAGTCATGATTTCTTAACAAAAAGGGGTGATCTTTTACATATCACGAGCATGATTCAAAAAGGATGTAAAACTTGTTACCGACTAGCAACAAGCCACCATTAGTCTTTAAGCCGGTCCCTTGCCCAAACCTTCACGTTTACCACTTGATTCACCTAAAAATGATAAACTTAAAACAATAAGCACAACGCTTAGTAAGTAAGGGATACTTCAACATAACTTAAACACTTAAACAATTAAGGATCCTTAACCACTTCCACAAAGTTAATCACAAGGATTAACTACTTCCACAAGTGACCCTAATGTCATTCTTAGATTAACATCAAACAATGACATAGAAATCACTACTTCAACAAAATCCCAATACTTACCTTGCTTTAGATTAAAAGAAACACTTGGTCCAACTTGAGCACTTTGATCACCTAATCATGTAAACACATAATTCACATAAAATTACTTAATTACATATTGACTTTCAATATATATGTTAATTCATTAACACTTCTTTACCCAATTAACTTGATCCTTGTTTTCTTATTTCTTAAACTTTCATAATTTCAACATTATGAGTGATTACATATCACTATCTTCATCACTTTCATATTGATTTTCTTTACAACTTACTAAGTTAACAATAATTATAAGCATAACTTTGATTGTAATAGAACTTTAACATTTTTAACTTCAATAATCACTTTAACATCACATATCTATCCTTACTTTACTCAATTCATCATTATACTCAAAGTTCAATCAAAACCCCATAACTAGGGTTTATGGTGAACACTTTAAATCATCAAATTAAACAAAGAATTAGAAGATTTATACCTTAGTAAAGATCAAATAGATAACAAGAACCTTAAACACATAAACCCTAGCTTCACTTTGATGCTTTCTTCTTCTCCTCTCTCTCTCAATCGTATCTTTCTCTATCTCTCTCTCTCTTTTCTGTTTATTTCACGTACAGGAGGAACAAGAAAGAGCTGGAACTTGATTTTAATACTACACTTTGCATTTAAACCCTTCTACTTACAGCACTTAACAAGTTTAGTCCCTCTAACCCCTTCTTCTTTACATTCTAAATCCTATTCCCACAAATAACTTAACACATTTAGTCCTTTCTAACTTATCTTTAACTTATAACAAAACTTAAACACATTATACATTTAATACACATATTATATAACTTAAACAATTAAACACATATTATAGTACTTAAAACTTACAAATTTAGGGGCGTTACAACCAAATATGATCTAAACTTATTTAATGCAAAGACAACCGCAAGGAGCTCTTTTTCAGTGGTTGTATAGTTGGCTTGAGCTCCCGTTAGTGTCTTGCTCGCATAGTAAATGGGTTGGAAGTGTTGGTTCTTCCGTTGTCCTAAAACAGCCCCTAGTGCGTAATCACTAGCATCACACATAAGCTCGAAAGGCATGGTCCAATCGGGTGACACCATAATGGGTGCATGTGTGAGCTTCTCTTTCAGAATGGAGAAAGAGTTCAAACATTCGGTGTTGAAGTCGAATGGAACATCTTTTTCTAGTAGTTTGGTCATGGGTCGGGCGATTTTAGAAAAATCCTTGATGAAACGCCTATAAAAGCCCGCATGACCGAGAAAGCTACGGATGGCTTTGACATTGGTGGGAGGAGGGAGTTTGGAGATGACATCTATCTTCGCCTTATCGACCTCAATTCCCACACTAGAAATCTTATGACCTAAGACAATACCTTCCTTCACCATGAAGTGGCATTTTTCCCAATTGAGTACAAGGTTAGATTTCTCACACCTCTCTAGCATTCTCTCAAGATTAGAAAGACAAGAATCGAAGGAGTTTCCAAAGACGGAAAAATCGTCCATGAAAACTTCCATGCACTCTTCGATCATGTCATGGAAGATAGCCATCATGCACCTTTGGAAGGTGGCGGGGGCATTGCATAGCCCAAATGGCATCCTACGATAAGCGAAAGTACCAAAAGGACAAGTGAAAGTGGTTTTCTCTTGGTCCTTAGGGTCAATGGGTATTTGGAAGTAGCCGGAAAATCCATCTAGGAAGCAATAGAACTCATTACCCGCTAAACGTTCTAACATTTGGTCAATGAATGGTAAAGGGAAATTATCCTTCCTAGTGGCATCGTTCAAACGACGATAGTCAATGCAAACTCTCCAACCCGTAACCGTTCGTGTTGGAACTAATTCGTTCATTTCATTGAGTACGACAGTTGTGCCCCCTTTCTTTGGCACTACTTGGACGGGACTCACCCACGGGCTATCGGAGATGGGATAAATTAACCCGGCATCGAGTAACTTAATCACCTCCTTCTTGACAACTTCTTTCATATTCGGGTTTAACCGCCTTTGCCTTTGTACTACGGGTTTGAAATCGTCCTCCATGAGGATTTTATGTGTACAAAAGGAGGGGTCAATCCCGGGAATGTCAGAAGTCTTCCAAGCAAGGGCCCGTTTGTGAGTCTTAAGAACAGATAATAACCGACCCTTCTCATCACCGGAAAGAGTAGATGAGATGATTATCGGAAAATGAGACGTACCTTGTAAATAAGCATATTCCAAATGGGTTGGAAGTTCCTTAAGTTCCAAGGTGGGCGGTTCTTCAAGAGAAGTCTTGATCCGGAACTTCTCATCCTTCTTGATCTCCTCAAATGTCTCCGTTACCTCAAGATTTCCATCTTCGGTTGCGTCTTCGGTGATCAACAAAAGTAATTCTTCTAATTCAACCTCGGGGTCAAACTCTTCACCGCTTTCTCCCAACGGAGTGACATCTGAAGTATCCACATCTAAGAGTTCCTGCAATTCATCTTCAATACAGTTGTCTATAACATCAATTGAAAAACATGTATCATCAGACGAATATGGGTGTTTCATGGCCTTATCTATGTTGAAGGTAACCCGCTCATCCCCCACACCTAAGCTAAGTTCTTTCTTTTTGACATGGACAATAGCATCAGCGGTGTTCAAGAAAGGGCGACCTAGAATGAGTGGTACCTTACTGTCCTCTTCCATCTCTAAGACCACGAAATCGGCCGGGAAAGTCAAATTCTCAACTCTAACGGGCAAATTTTCAGCAATACCAACAGGATAATTATATGATCTATCGGCTAGACGAATGCTCATCCTAGTTGGTTTAAGGTCACCTAAAGCTAGTTTCAAATACAATGAATATGGCATTAGATTTATGCTAGCTCCTAGGTCGGCCAATGCATCATACACTACAGAATCCCCCATTAGACATGGAATTATAAAACTACCCGGATCACCATGTTTCAGTGGCATCTTTTGTTTCATCAAGATCGCCGAGCACTCCTCATTGAGGAAGGTGGTTGACACCTCCTCCAGCTTTCCCTTGTTGGAAATCAAGTCCTTAATAAATCTTCCATAATTGGGCATACCTGCAAGGACATCAACAAGTGGCACATTGATAGAAATCTGTTTAATCATGTCAGAAAACTTATTATACTGTGCCTGAAGCTTCTCCTTCTTCAATCTTTGCGGATAAGGAATGGCGGCCTTGTACACTTTCAATTTGGGAGGAACTGGTGCGGTACTTGGTGAGCTTTTAATTTGCATCGCTTCCTCCTCTTCAGCAACATCACCATCCTTTTCCTGCAAAACCACATTAGAATCTGTTGTAGGAGACTTAGGAGTCTCCGGATTCACCACTTTACCACTCCGTGTGGTAATAGCGTTCACGTGCTCATTGCGGGTAGTCGTGTTGTTCGGATTTGCTTGTGTGTTTGCTGGTAGACTACCGGGTTGTCTCTCAGTAATCAGTTGAGACAACCTACCCACATCTCTCTCCAAATTCTGAATCGAAGCCTGTTGGTTTCGTTGAACTTGCTCATTACCCAACTGAACTTGTTGAAGTTGCTGTTTTAGAAGCTCATTTGTTTCATTTTGGTTCTTAGCAAAGTTCATCATGATATCTTCAAAATTAGACCTACTCTCGCCTTGATTCTGATTCAGATTCGGTTGAGTTTGAGAATTTTGATTTCTTTGATAGAAACCAGGTGGGCCTTGTCTTTGGAAGGCAAATGTCTTCAGGTTAGTTTGATAACTCGAATTCCCTTGGTAGTTTCCCTGTCTCTGATTTCCCAAGTAATTTACTTGAGCTTCTGAACTCATCAGCTTGTCATCGGCATCACAATCTTTAGTAAAATGAGGGCCACCACACTTATCACAACCCACTTGAAGTGCCAAAACAGTCGAATTAAGTTTATCAAGATCTTTCCCAAACTTCTTAAACTGGTTGGATAATGAAGCTATGCTATCTTTTCCCCCATCTTCATCAGTATCATCCACCTTAGCCACAGTTCTTTTTCCAGAATCACGAACAGGTGCCCATTCAAAGGTATGAACAGACATGTCTTCCAACAAAGCATAAGCTTGGTTGGGTGTCTTATACAAGAATACCCCTCCAGCTGAAGAGTCTAGAATACCTCTGGTGTGTTCATCAATACCACGGTAAAAAGTCTGAACAATCTGTCCCTTTGTCATATCATGTTGCGGACAGTTGCGAAGCATCCGTTTCAATCTTTCCCAGGCTTCATACAAGGTTTCATCACTTTTCTGTTTGAATGAAGTGATCTCAGTGCGTAATCTTTCAGCCTTAGCAGGTGGAAAGTACCGGGTGATGAATTTATCTCTCATCTGTTGGAAAGTAGTGATAGAGTCCGGTTGTAATGACTTCAACCATGCTCTTGCATCACCAGTTAATGAGTATGGGAAAACCCTCAATCTAATAGCATCAGAAGACACCCCTTGATTCTTGTATAGATCGCAAAGGTCTTCAAACGCCTCCATATGCTCAACAGGATTACTATTCAGCCTTTCATCGAATTGATTCTCACGAAGCATGTTCATAAACTGCCCCTTGACCCCGAAATTAGCAGCAGTAATTTCAGGCTTCCTAATGACTGGAAGCTGACCAGCTGGGGCAGTTTGCCTTGTTGTCCACATCGGTTGATCGTCGTCAGCCATTTCTTCTTCTGATGTTTCACCTTCAGATTCCGAATTGTAGTCTGTTCGATCAACAATGTCTTCCTCTTGCGACTTCTGTTGTTTCTCCTTGTTTCTCTTGTGAAGCTCTCTTTCTGGTTCAGAAGATGGTTCGACAATTTCTGGAGATGTCGTACGGGTCATGAACTTTAAAAGCTAACTGCAAAACTGTGACACTCCTCCAAATTAGGTATATAATTATACTTAATTACATGCATTTCTTACGCTAATTCCCTGCGATTGTTTTAAACTAAACTTATGATGTGATGTCAGTCTAGCGAGCCCTAAACAATAATAACAAAAGTATTACATGATACGTAGTTATTTATAAATTACGTACAAACGCATCGGAACGAACCCGACAAAATAAATAACGAAAGTTGGTGACAAAATATATAATTAATAATTCGATTATTAATTACGAGTATTTATATATCTATAACATATAGATAAAGTGGTTCTAATATACGTTTAACATAAAACGTATTATAACACGAACAGAAACAATTCTAAAACGTGCATACGACGTCAAATCATAAAAATGCAAATTTTCTCGTTCATTTGGAAGAAGTTAGAACATTACTTCAAAATATGAAATCCTAAATTTACTGAAAATTGGCGCTCAATTAACTGCGCGCAGTAAAATGTACAAAAATGTACAACTATCAAAAATAATGATAACCTCATTATTCTGAAAATATATTACGAACCAGGAGAGCATCTACAAAATAAAAATATAAAATGTTAAATTTTATATTGCTATAATTATACCCGTACTCGAGATTGGTGGGACAAAAATCCCACCAACCTACAATAATGCAGAGACTGATGGTTTTTAAAACCATACTCCCTCCCATATTTCTGTGATCTTCGGCAGAACACACACACAACACATCCAAAATCCTCATTTTCTTTTTCTCTAAATTATTAACAAGATCAGGGAGTAGTAACAGCAGCAGCTAGTAGAAGTGGGGCAAAACCAGATCATTTCTTCATCATCATCATTCACGGTCATCATCACCACCTTCAAATCTTTGTAAGGAAATTTTGATTTCTTCGATTTCTAAGCTTTAAATTCGTTATATAACATGTTTAAACATCACAATCTATGTATATAAACAACAAATTTGAAGGATTGAAGCTTAAATGTTGAAAATGGTTTTTGAACCAAAAACTATAAATCAAGAATTTAACATGTAAAAGTTGTTATAAATGCGATGCAAAGTGATATATTGATGTCATGTAACATATATAAGCTTGTACCATTCGAAACTTAGCTTAAAAATATGTCGAATTCGTGATCAAAAACAAGAAAACGAGACAGAGCTGCTGTCTGGAACAACAAGCCGATCGGCTAATCTCAAACCGATCGGCTAACCCAAACCGATCGGCTAAGAGCCCAAAGCCGATCGGCTGTATGCGGGCTAAGGGTCTATTGGGCTTCAAGTTGGACCGTGACTTGGGCTTGGGCCAAAACTAATAAACGGACTAAATAATTTGGGCCGAGCGGATTGGACTGGGCCGAGGCCAACAGCCGAACGGCTGAAGGCCCAAGCCGAACGGCTGGCCAAGCCGAACGGCTGGCCCAAGCCGATCGGCTGGGCTGGGCTGTGAACTAGGCTTCGTGATTTGGGCCGGACGATTAATGGATTATACGTTTAAATTAATTGGATCGGGTTATATAAACAAACAAATGGGCCATTAGAGCAAAAATTAAATACGTACATTTATCGAGTGGGATTTAGAACTGATTTGGAACGTAATTACAAAAGGACATATATATATATATATATATATATATATATATATATATATATATATATATACATACCTACGAATGTGGAATGAACCTATTGGTATATATACACATTTGGGACAAGACGTATATTATATGGGACAAATAAGACTAGTGATTTTGAAACTTAAATGACAAACAATATACATAAATGATTCATATATATTGAGATATATGTGAACGAAATAACGAACAATATATATATATATGCAACTATATAAGTATATATGTATATATGCTTACACATTCGAATGACTTGACAAATGAACACAACTTGGAAAATATTATTTATTTTCAACAACAATCATCAACGACCTATACAAACTTAAGAAATAGATAAATTCTTCAAACAAACAAATTATTAACATAAGTGAATAAAGTACTTATGGTTAATACATTATTGTGTATAGGTTGACTACGTTTGGGCTACGCTATCTTATCTCGCTAGCATTCACATCCGAGCACCTACTGTGAGTTTTGCAAACCCCTTTTTAAATGTTTTAATGTTTTAAAACCTCGGGGTGGAAAACATAGAAATCGTATGTATAATTTCATGCGACAACTGTTTAAATACTTTATGTATTTACTTAAACTATTGATGAAATGAGATTTCATGTTGTGATTAATTAAATACTGTAAGTATTTGCTTAAACTGTTTATGAAAGGGTACTTCATACTTGAACTGTTTGTGAAAGGTTATTTCACACAACGATTTGAACTGTGTTTTATGAAGAGGTACTTCATACTTGAACTGTTTGTGAAAGGGTATTTCACACGACGATTTGAACTGTGTTTTATGAAGGGGTACTTCATACTTGAACTATTTGTGAAAGGGTATTTCACACAACTATTTGAACTATGTTTTATGAAATGTTTTTCCAAACTATTTTGGGAATTTAGGCAACGAATCTTGGTACGGATCTAGGCTGAACGATGTAGTGCATAAAAGACCTTATGGCTACAGACTATAACCATTAGCTAGGTGACTCTAGCCACTGAGTATACGGATAGTACTATCGCCGTGACGACCCTCCTACGGATTTGGGAGCGTATACTTAATTGTCCAGCATGGCAAACAACAACAGATTAGGGTTGTGGTTTGGTTATAGGGTTAGATCGGGTTACCTTACTTGACAGGTTTAGCTCACCTTTCAAGGGATCACCGTCTAAATATTCCCACAAAACTATTGTTTAGGAAGTGATTTCCTATGTACACTGATTTGGAAATGTTAATCTTTATCTAGGTTAACCTGTGTTTCCTACTAATGACTGAATTAGGAAATGTTATCTCTTGATTGAAATAACCTGTGTTTCCTATTACAACTACAACTGATTTGGGAAATGTTATTTGTTAATAACTTGTGTTTCCTACTTGATGAACAACACTTATTGGAAATGTTATTCTTAAATGTTTAACTTGTGTTTCCTACATAACGAATAAACTTGTGAATTCACTCAACAATTTTGTTGACGTTTTACTCTATGTTTTTCAGGGAATTAGCAGCGTAAGTAAGATCTGCATGCATTATCAGGACGGACTACCCTGGACTTGTTAGGATGCCACTACTTTTGGGACACTTGGATTTCCTCTGTATAACTGCAATTATTGCAGTCATACCTATGAAATCTTCTTTTGATATTATGTATTTTATGAAATACTGATTTCAACTACTACTATTACTGTTATCACTTCTCAAGTGGTAATCATTTGTAAAACTTTAACTAATGGCATCTTAATCTATTTCGTTCTGCGATAATCATATGCTCTGAGTATGTATGTAACTGTTGGTTGTTTTACTGCTCGCACCCCCGCCACGTCACTAAGCTTCCGCAAATCACTCTACGTAATTGTAATTACCGTTTGGCGGGGTGTGACAGACTTGGTATCAAAGCCATTGGTTATAGCGAACTAGAAGTCTTTAGGTGACTAAAAACCTTAGAGACCTAGACTATAGCCTTGGCTAGAACATTCATGCATTCATACATGCTTACGTTTGCATACATCTAACATACGACTGACACGCCACTCCAAATTTCTTTTGTCACAGTATGTCTAGTCAATCACTTTACCATGTTTATGCTTCGGATGAAGAGCCGACCGAGGCTACTTTTGAGGGTCCAGCGATCACTGTAGAGGATGAGTCATCAGTTCATGTGAGAGCTATGTCTGATGACACTAGTGATGCTTACTTAGTACCACCTCCGACCGCACCTGTGGTCACTCCTACCCCTACACCACCTGTTGCGAGTACCTCTCGTGTGCCTGTACATCGGATGACAGCTAGGATCTGTGTTCGGGATTTTCCCAGGGGACCACTCGCGCCGCGCGATAAGGCGCCAGTGACTGAGTCTGAGGTTCCAGTTGTCGAGCCGCCACAGAAGAGGCTCCGACCTTCTCATCTGGACTGGATGCCTCGAGTATTGAGAGAGTGGAGATCACTAGAGGGTATTCCCTCGACCTTTGAGATTGGAGAGTCCTCCCACTCACCACCATCTGCATATCTCACTGGTGAGCCTCTGGAGCTCACTGTGCCTACCCTTATGGCTGTGGTCCACACCATGTTTAGGATATCCTCTAGCAGGAGCAGAGATGTGATGGAGCTACTGAGCGATGCCTCCCGTACTGACATGGATATGGCTATGCTCCATCAGAGGATGGATTTTGTGGAGACTCACCGTCAGACAGACTGGCAGAGTCTAGCGTCCACCCGTGCACGCGTTGCAGCTTTAGAGAGGCGTGCTAGGGTGTCAGAGATTGTTGCTAGTGTTTGTGTGATGACTGCAGCAGTGATGGTTGCGGTTAGGATGTATTTACCCTGGTTCCGTTAGGACTGTGTATGGCGGTTGTGCCTACACCATATTAGACTATTACTTTTGGGGAAATATATGTATGTATTAGTTACGGACTAGCTGTATGTTGGATGAAACTTTGTTAGTAGAATGGGTATATGTATAGGAAACCCATCATATTTTGTATAACGCTAACCATCGATGGGTATATTAGAAATCCCATCTCATTTTGTACTAAACTCATGTAACCGCGTTATGATCTTTAATATATAATGTATGCTTGGTTTACATCTCGTATTCATTATGCTTATTATCAACCATATTATTTCCTCTTACAACTGTCGACTTGTGATTAAACCTATACTTTATCGACAATTTGTGATCAATTCTTGAAAACCCTGAAACATATTACAGCTTGATGATTGATTTTTCTTGAGAACCTATAAAATTTACAGTGTTAAACGACAATGAAAAGAAATATGTATTGGACATTATATAATGACGCCTGGCCAACGTGATTATATTATGCTAGATACATGTGGGTGTTTCAAAGTTGTATGGCACGTGTTGTAAAACCCTGTTCATTCATCTTTTCATGTCATTCATTTCTATCAAATGTGAATCTTTGATCTATTCACATTCAATATCTCAACATTAACACTCTGCATTTTATTCATCGCAGAGCTGAATCATGCCTCCCAAACGACGAGTCACTAGAAAAAGTCAAAAGACGACTACGCCTCCACCACCACCCACCGAAACCACTGAACAAATGATCGCACGAAGAATAGCTGAAGGTATTGCTGAATATGAGGCAAGCCGTAGTCGTGAACCTGGAGCTAACAACAGTGGATCTACCCCTGTTAATACTGAGACACTCGTGAATGCTAGCCGAGGGTGTTCATACAAAACATTTCAGGCTTGTAAGCCGATTTATTTTCGTGGCACCGAGGGTGCAATTGGTATGATTCACTGGATAGAGAAAACTGAGTCGGTATTGGATATTAGTGAATGTTCACCTGACTGTATGGTGAAGTATGCTGCTTGCACTTTGGCTGACAAAGCGCTCACTTGGTGGAACAGTCAGATCCAATCACTTGGTCGACCAGCTGCTTATTCAATGTCATGGGGAACATTTAAGAATCTGATGTTGGAGGAATTCTGCCCTCGCAGTGAGATGCAGAAAATAGAAACAGAGTTGTGGAACATCACCATGATTGGTGCTGATATTACTGGGTACACCACTAAGTTTCAGGAACTTGCACGTCTAATGCCACACATGGTGACACCTGAGTATAAGCGTATCGAGCGCTACATATACGGTCTGGTACCGCAAATCCGCAGTCTGGTAACATCATCTAAACCGGACTCATTCAGGAGTGCTGTTACTCTAGCACAAAGTTTGACCGAGGAGGCAGTCAGGATGGGAAATCTGACTAAGAAAGCTGTGTCGGGAAAAGGTGAACCGAACAGTACTGATGTTAGTAGTTCTGGTGGTGCAAAGCGAAAGTGGAACGGTAGTGGTACTGATCGTCAGGGTCAGCAGAACAAGAAATCTTCTGGAAATGCGAAAGCATATGTTGGCACTACCACCGAATCGAAACCATACCTGGGTAACAAACCCAAATGTGGTAAGTGTAACCGACACCACGAAGGTGGGTGTGGGTATTGTGGAAACTGTAGGGCATGGGGACATAGAACCCGAGAATGCAAAACTAACCCTCCCCCACGGGCAAACACTGAGCGTCAAAACCAGAGATGTTTTGAATGTGGTGAGCAAGGACACTATCGTAACCGATGCCCTAAGCTCAACAACAACAACCAAAACCACAACAACACTAACAACCGCGGTAACAACAATAACCGAGCCAACAACATCAACAATCAACCGGCTCAAGGAAGGGCATTTGTGATCGGAGCACAAGAGGCACGCCAGGACCCAAACACCGTCACTGGTACGTTTCTTGTAAACAACCATTATGCCTCTGTGTTAATTGATTCGGGTGCTGATTTAAGTTTTGTGTCTACTGAGTTTAGACCACTATTAGAACTTGAATCCCGTAAATTAGACAACAAGTATACCATAGAATTAGCCGATGGTGAGTTGATCGAATCAGGAGAAATAGTACCGGGATGTACCTTGGAGTTAGAAGGTCATCTCTTCGAAATAGACTTACTACCGGTTAAGTTGGGAAGTTTTGACATTGTAGTCGGTATGGATTGGTTATCTAAGAACCGCGCCGAGATCATATGTCATGATAAGATGGTTCGCTTACCGTTAACGACAGGAGAAACTTTAATGATTCAAGGCGAGAAACGAAAGAGTGCCACTAAAATGATTTCGTGTTTGAAAGCCAGTAAGTATCTCCGAAAGGGGTACCAAGCATTTTTGGCACACATTGTAGAAAAGAAAACGGAGGAGCGACGTATAGACGATGTGCCCATTGTACGCGACTATCCAGGAGTGTTCCCTGATGAGTTGCCGGGATTGCCACCCCCACGGCAAGTTGAGTTTCACATAGACCTGGTGCCAGGAGCCGCACCTATCGCACGTGCACCTTATCGTCTAGCTCCCTCGGAAATGCAGGAGTTATCAACACAACTGCAGGAACTTCTAGATTTGGGATTCATCCGTCTGAGCTTTTCACCTTGGGGAGCTCCGGTTCTATTTGTCAAGAAAAAGGATGGATCTATGCGGATGTGCATAGATTACCGAGAACTGAACAAGGTAACTATCAAGAACCGATACCCGCTACCACGCATTGACGATCTGTTTGATCAACTGCAAGGGTCAAGTTATTATTCAAAAATTGACCTACGATCTGGTTACCATCAACTTAAGGTACGAGAAGAGGATGTACCGAAAACTGCGTTTAGGACTCGTTACGGTCACTACGAGTTTCTAGTCATGCCTTTTGGGCTGACCAACGCACCAGCAGTATTCATGGATTTGATGAACAGAGTGTGCAAACCCTATTTGGATAAATTCGTCATTGTGTTTATTGACGACATCTTAGTATACTCACGATCGAAAGAGGATCACGAGCAACATCTGAAGCTTGTTCTCGAACTACTACAAAAAGAGAAGCTTTATGCAAAGTTCTCTAAATGCGAATTTTGGATACGAGAGGTCCAATTCCTTGGTCATGTGATAAATGACAAGGGAATTCACGTAGACCCATCCAAAATTGAGGCAATCAACAACTGGGAAGCACCGAAAACCCCAACTGAAGTACGACAATTTCTTGGTCTAGCTGGCTATTACAGGCGATTCATCGCAAACTTTTCAAAGATAGCCCAGCCACTTACCACATTAACTCAAAAAGACAAGAAATTTGAGTGGAATGAGAAGCAAGAGAATGCATTCCAACTACTGAAGCAGAAACTGAGCAGCGCACCCATACTATCTCTACCTGAAGGAGTAGATAACTTTGTTGTTTACTGTGATGCCTCGCATCAGGGATTGGGTTGCGTACTGATGCAAAACGAAAGGGTCATTGCTTATGCATCACGACAACTAAAAGTGCATGAGAAAAACTATACGACTCATGATCTGGAATTGGGAGCCGTTGTTTTTGCACTAAAGATCTGGAGACACTACCTATACGGTACAAAGTGTACGATCTTCACTGATCATAAGAGCCTACAACATATATTCGACCAGAAAGAACTTAACATGAGACAACGACGTTGGGTCGAATTACTTAACGATTACGACTGTCAAAAAAAATATCACCCGGGTAAAGCTAACGTAGTAGCAGATGCCCTGAGTCGTAAGGAACGAATCAAACCTCGAAGAGTTCGAGCCTTGGGATTGACAATCCACTCGAATCTCATTACTCAAATTCGTGAAGCTCAAGAACTTGCTTTCACTTCCGAACGCCTTAAGGAGGAATCCTTGAAAGGGATGGAAAAACAACTCGAGAAAAAGGACAACGGAGTGTTGTACTTTATGAATCGAATTTGGGTACCATGCGTAGATGAGTTACGCAAACTAATTTTGGATGAGGCACATAAGTCTAATTACTCAATACATCCTGGTGCAGACAAGATGTACCATGACTTGAAGAATTTCTACTGGTGGCCTGGAATGAAACGTGACATTGCCACCTACGTAAGCAAATGTTTGACTTGCTCGAAAGTCAAAGTCGAATACCAAAAGCCGTCTGGACTTTTGCAGCAACCTGAACTGCCCAAGTGGAAATGGGAGCAAATAACAATGGACTTCATTACGAAGTTACCTAGAACGGCATCTGGAGCAAATGCCATATGGGTGATTGTCGATCGATTGACGAAATCAGCCCACTTTCTTGCTATGAAAGAAACAGATAAAATGGAGAAGCTAGCTAAAATGTATATTAAAGAGATTGTTTCTCGGCATGGTGTGCCACTATCCATCATCTCTGATAGAGATGCGCGATTCAGTTCTCGCTTTTGGCAAACATTACAACAGGCATTGGGTACTCGACTTGATATGAGTACTGCCTATCACCCGCAGACTGACGGCCAAAGTGAGCGAACTATACAGACGCTCGAAGACTTGTTGCGAGCATGTGTGATAGACTTTGGAGGTAACTGGGATACCCACCTACCTCTAGCTGAATTTTCGTATAACAATAGTTATCACACGAGTATACAGATGGCACCATTTGAGGCGTTATATGGACGCAAGTGCCGATCACCACTCTGTTGGGTGGAGTTGGACGACAGACAACTATCTGGACCCGAACTTGTCCAGGAAACCACTGACAAAATAACTCAAGTATTGAGCCGACTGAAAGCGGCACGAGATCGACAAAAGAGTTACGCTGATAACCGCCGTAAACCTCTTGAGTTCCAAGTAGGAGACAAAGTCCTACTCAAAGTATCTCCCTGGAAAGGAGTAGCACGATTTGGCAAACGAGGAAAGCTGAACCCACGATACATCGAACCATTTGAAATCCTTGCTAGGGTTGGTCCCGTCGCTTACAAGCTTAAACTACCGCAAGAGCTTAGTAGCATACACGATACTTTCCACGTTAGTAACCTCAAAAAGTGTCTTTCTGACGAAACACTTATCCTTCCTCCTGACGAAGTCTTCATTGACTCAAAACTTAACTTTGTGGAGGAACCTGTTGAAGTTATGGATTCTAAAACGCATAAACTTCGACACAAACGAATCAAACTGGTTAAAGTTCGTTGGAACTCGAAACATGGCCCGGAGTTTACCTGGGAACGAGAGGACGAAATGCGAAAGAAATACCCCAACCTATTTGAGAGCGTGACCGAGACTCACGGCTCAACTTAAATCTCGGGACGAGATTTCACTAACGGGGGGAGAATGTGACACTCCTCCAAATTAGGTATATAATTATACTTAATTACATGCATTTCTTACGCTAATTCCATGCGATTGTTTTAAACTAAACTTATGATGTGATGTCAGTCTAGCGAGCCCTAAACAATAATAACAAAAGTATTACATGATACGTAGTTATTTATAAATTACGTACAAACGTATCGGAACGAACCCGACAAAATAAATAACGAAAGTTGGTGACAAAATATATAATTAATAATTCGATTATTAATTACGAGTATTTATATATCTATAACATATAGATAAAGTGGTTCTAATATACGTTTAACATAAAACGTATTATAACACGAACAGAAACAATTCTAAAACGCGCATACGACGTCAAATCATAAAAATGCAAATTTTCTCGTTCATTTGGAAGAAGTTAGAACATTACTTCAAAATATGAAATCCTAAATTTACTGAAAATTGGCGCTCAATTAACTGCGCGCAGTAAAATGTACAAAAATGTACAACTATCAAAAATAATGATAACCTCATTATTCTGAAAATATATTACGAACCAGGAGAGCATCTACAAAATAAAAATATAAAATGTTAAATTTTATATTGCTATAATTATACCCGTACTCGAGATTGGTGGGACAAAAATCCCACCAACCTACAATAATGCAGAGACTGATGGTTTTTAAAACCATACTCCCTCCCATATTTCTGTGATCTTCGGCAGAACACACACACAACACATCCAAAATCCTCATTTTCTTTTTCTCTAAATTATTAACAAGATCAGGGAGTAGTAACAGCAGCAGCTAGTAGAAGTGGGGCAAAACCAGATCATTTCTTCATCATCATCATTCACGGTCATCATCACCACCTTCAAATCTTTGTAAGGAAATTTTGATTTATTCGATTTCTAAGCTTTAAATTCGTTATATAACATGTTTAAACATCACAATCTATGTATATAAACAACAAATTTGAAGGATTGAAGCTTAAATGTTGAAAATGGTTTTTGAACCAAAAACTATAAATCAAGAATTTAACATGTAAAAGTTGTTATAAATGCGATGCAAAGTGATATATTGATGTCATGTAACATATATAAGCTTGTACCATTCGAAACTTAGCTTAAAAATATGTCGAATTCGTGATCAAAAACAAGAAAACGAGACAGAGCTGCTGTCTGGAACAACAAGCCGATCGGCTAATCTCAAACTGATCGGCTAACCCAAACCGATCGGCTAAGAGCCCAAAGCCGATCGGCTGTATGCGGGCTAAGGGTCTATTGGGCTTCAAGTTGGACCGTGACTTGGGCTTGGGCCAAAACTAATAAACGGACTAAATAATTTGGGCCGAGCGGATTGGACTGGGCCGAGGCCAACAGCCGAACGGCTGAAGGCCCAAGCCGAACGGCTGGCCAAGCCGAACGGCTGGCCCAAGCCGATCGGCTGGGCTGGGCTGTGAACTAGGCTTCGTGATTTGGGCCGGACGATTAATGGATTATACGTTTAAATTAACTGGATCGGGTTATATAAACAAACAAATGGGCCATTAGAGCAAAAATTAAATACGTACATTTATCGAGTGGGATTTAGAACTGATTTGGAACGTAATTACAAAAGGACATATATATATATATATATATATACATACCTACGAATGTGGAATGAACCTATTGGTATATATACACATTTGGGACAAGACGTATATTATATGGGACAAATAAGACTGGTGATTTTGAAACTTAAACGACAAACAATATACATAAATGATTCATATATATTGAGATATATGTGAACGAAATAACGAACAATATATATATATATGCAACTATATAAGTATATATGTATATATGCTTACACATTCGAATGACTCGACAAATGAACACAACTTGGAAAATATTATTTATTTTCAACAACAATCATCAACGACCTATACAAACTTAAGAAATAGATAAATTCTTCAAACAAACAAATTATTAACATAAGTGAATAAAGTACTTATGGTTAATACATTATTGTGTATAGGTTGACTACGTTTGGGCTACGCTATCTTATCTCGCTAGCATTCACATCCGAGCACCTACTGTGAGTTCACAAACCCCTTTTTAAATGTTTTAATGTTTTAAAACCTCGAGGTGGAAAACATAGAAATCGTATGTATAATTTCATGCGACAACTGTTTAAATACTTGATGTATTTACTTAAACTATTGATGAAATGAGATTTCATGTTGTGATTAATTAAATACTGTAAGTATTTGCTTAAACTGTTTATGAAAGGGTACTTCATACTTGAACTGTTTGTGAAAGGGTATTTCACACAACGATTTGAACTGTGTTTTATGAAGAGGTACTTCATACTTGAACTGTTTGTGAAAGGTATTTCACACGACGATTTGAACTGTGTTTTATGAAGGGGTACTTCATACTTGAACTATTTGTGAAAGGGTATTTCACACAACTATTTGAACTATGTTTTATGAAATGTTTTTCCAAACTATTTTGGGAATTTAGGCAACGAATCTTGGTACGGATCTAGGCTGAACGATGTAGTGCATAAAAGACCTTATGGCTACAGACTATAACCATTAGCTAGGTGACTCTAGCCACTGAGTATACGGATAGTACTATCGCCGTGACGACCCTCCTACGGATTTGGGAGCGTATACTTAATTGTCCAGCATGGCAAACAACAACAGATTAGGGTTGTGGTTTGGTTATAGGGTTAGATCGGGTTACCTTACTTGACAGGTTTAGCTCACCTTTCAAGGGATCACCGTCTAAATATTCCCACAAAACTATTGTTTAGGAAGTGATTTCCTACGTACACTGATTTGGAAATGTTAATCTTTATCTTGGTTAACCTGTGTTTCCTACTAATGACTGAATTAGGAAATGTTATCTCTTGATTGAAATAACCTGTGTTTCCTATTACAACTACAACTGATTTGGGAAATGTTATTTGTTAATAACTTGTGTTTCCTACTTGATGAACAACACTTATTGGAAATGTTATTCTTAAATGTTTAACTTGTGTTTCCTACATAACGAATAAACTTGTGAATTCACTCAACAATTTTGTTGACGTTTTACTCTATGTTTTTCAGGGAATTAGCAGCGTAAGTAAGATCTGCATGCATTATCAGGACGGACTACCCTGGACTTGTTAGGATGCCACTACTTTTGGGACACTTGGATTTCCTCTGTATAACTGCAATTATTGCAGTCATACCTATGAAATCTTCTTTTGATATTATGTATTTTATGAAATACTGATTTCAACTACTACTATTACTGTTATCACTTCTCAAGTGGTAATCATTTGTAAAACTTTAACTAATGGCATCTTAATCTATTTCGTTCTGCGATAATCATATGCTCTGAGTATGTATGTAACTGTTGGTTGTTTTACTGCTCGCACCCCCGCCACGTCACTAAGCTTCCGCAAATCACTCTACGTAATTGTAATTACCGTTTGGCGGGGTGTGACAAAAACAAAAACAAGAAAACAATAAAAGCACCGTTTCGACAAAAGGGTAAAAATAACAGTTAATTAACTTTCTTGAAAACAAGTCTCCAAGAAAGGATCGACTAACTAAAAGTAAACTAAATCTTAAATAAAAGCACCGTTCCCCGGCAGCGGGAACAAGGTATTATCAATGAAATTCTATTTAAATGAAAGGTAGAGGATTTTGGGGGTTAAATGATACATAGTGCGATACAGTCAAAACAAGGTATTATCGTACAAACCGAATAGATACCTCGGATACAGATTAACTTATCAACATATTCTCTATCTTCTCTTTTTCCATTTAAATTTAAGTATTTATGTTTGTTTTCATTATAGGATAACAAGATGATTAGAAATCCTTTACTTTTTTTTTTTCAATGCAATCGCTCTTTTGATTTTGGAAATTTTTTATCAATATACTGTTTCTTATACACATACATCTCCATTATGAAATGGAGAATCGTAATATTTAGGATTCATTAAAAAATCAAGAATACATTCTTGGGAGAAAGCCTTCCCGTATTGGGCACTAATATTTTTTTTAACATCTAATTAGATCGGGTAATCATTCAAATTAAGAACGGAAGCTCGTTGCTTTTTCTTTCCCTATAATCAAAATGAAATGAATTTAAGCCGTGGGGCCCTATCCATTTATTAATTCGACCCAACTTAAAATTGACTTCGATTTGCTCCCTTTGAATTGCTCCCTTTGAATAATTGATTTATTTATTTAAAGATTATTTAAAGAAGGCTTTGTACCGAGCTGGAAAGAATAAAATATTCTCAGAACTCTTAATTG